>JASPKZ010007797.1:4392500-4823773 GCA_030220185.1 Diploptera punctata | reverse complement strand
TAGTAGTGGTAGCAGTAGACTAATATTATAAGTGGCAGTAATAGTATTGGTAGTAGTAGTATAAAGCGGTAGTAGTCGTTGCGCTAGTAGTAGTAGTAGTAGTGGTAGTAGTACTAGTGGAGTGGTTGTAGTATAGTGCTGTGGTAATAGTAGTAGTAGTTAGTAGTAAAGTAGTAGTCGTAGGGTCGTAGTAGAGTAGTAGTAGAGTAGTAGTGGTAGTAGTGTGTTGGTATGGTTAGTAGTATTAATAGTATTGTAGTAGTAATAGTAGTAGTGGTCGTAGTTTATAGTAGTAGTGCTATTAGTGGTATAGCTTAGTAGTTGATAGTGGTAATAGTTAGTAAGTAGTAGTAATAGTAAGTTAGTGTGAGTAGTTGGTGTGGTAGAATGGTTGAAGTAGTCGTAGTAGTAGTGTATGGTGGTGGTGATAATGTAGTACTACTAGTAATAGTAATAGTATAAGTGCTAGTAGTGATAGTAGTAGTAGTGGTAATTATAGTAGTAGTGGTAGTAGTAGTAGTGTAAGTGCTAGTAGTGATAGTAGTAGTAATGGTAGTAGTAGTAGTAATGTTAGTAGTAGTAATAGTAATGATAGTAGTATAAGTGCTATTAGTGGTAGTAGTAGCAGTAGTGCTAGGAGTGGTAGTAGCCTTAGTAGTAGTATAAGTGCTAGTAGTGGTGGTAGTAGTAGTAGTTGTTGTAATAGTTGTGTAAGTGCTAGTAGTGATAGAAGTAGTAATGGTAGTAGTAGTTGTAGTAGTAGTAGTAATGGTAGTAGTATAAGTGCTATTAGTGGTAGTAGTAGCAGTAGTGCTATGAGTGGTAGTAGTAGTAGTGCTAGGAGTGGTAGTAGTAGCAGTAGTGCTAGGAGTGGTAGTAGTAGTAGTAGTGCTAGGAGTGGTAGTAGTAGCAGTAGTGCTAGGAGTGGTAGTAGTAGCAGTAGTGCTAGGAGTGGTAGTAGTAGTAGTAGTACAGTAGTATAAGTGATAGTAGTGGTAGTAGTAGTGCTATTAGTGGCAGTAGCAGTAGTAGTAATAGTGTAGTAGTAGTAGTAGTATCAGTAGTAGTAGTAGTAGTAGTAGTAGTAGTAGTAGTAGTAGTAGTTGTAGTGGTGGTAATAGTAGTAGTGGTAGTATAAGTTCCAGTAGTAGTAGTAGTAGTAGTGGAAGTAGTGGTAGTAGTAATGCTAGTAGTGGTATTAGTAGTAGTAGTGGTAATAGTACTAGTATAATTGCTAGTAGTGGTAGTAGTGCTAGTAGTGTTAGTAGTGCTAGTAGTGTTAGTAGTAGTATTAGTGGTGGTGGTAGTAGTAGTAGTTGTTGTTGTAGTAGTAGTAGTTGTGATAATAGTAGTAGTGCTAGTAGTAGTAGTGCTATTGCTAGTAGTGGTTGTAGTAGTAGTTTTTGTGTTAGTAGTGGTAATAGTAGTAGTAGTAGTAGTAGTAGTGCTAGTAGTAGCAGTAGTAGTAGTAGTAGTAGTAGTAGTAGTAGTAGTAGTAGTGGTAGTAGTAGTGGTAATAATAGTAGTAGTAGAATAAGTGCTAGTAGTAGTAGTGCTTGTGGTGGTAGTAGTAGTAGTAGTATTGGTAATAATAGTAGTAGTGGTAGTAGTAGTGCTATTAGTGGTAGTAGTAGTGATATTAGTGGCAGTAGTAGTGGTAATAGTAGTATAGTGGTAGTAGTAGTAGTAGTTGTAGTAGTAATAAAATTAGTAACAGTTTTCAGCAATGAGGGGAATTAAATGTGATGGTCATATAAAAGAATGATATGTTTTAGGAAGTAAATCCTACCTGTATTGTTTTGAGCAATGCAACGAACGGCATGAAGAACATTCTTTGTTGGAGGAGAAGCAAATACAGAACCTGCGACAGACGCACTCAGCATTCCTTGTCCAACATAGCCTAAAACACATCAATATTTATGGTCAAATTAACACATTGGTGACCGACAGCTCTGCGTTCCACCCACCGCTGCTGGACCGGACAATTCTGTCAGTAGGGTGGACTTTTAAATTTTAAACCACGCTAGCACAGTGTGGCTTTTACATCAATATATTTACAGTCAATAACAATAATGCATAAGTAAATCTTTATTAGTGTTCTTACCAGACTTTCTAGTAGAAATTGAGGGTTTGATAGCGTTGGAAACATTTCCCTTTATGTAAAGGCACAGTGCAAAAGAGCATATGTAGCGAGTTTGTTTTCTTGTGTTCACCAAAAATGCGACAAAGTTTGGAAGGTATTTTTTTTCTTTCCAATCACAGTTGGTGTTAATTTATTTTTCTTAATGTCTTAGCCTGCCTGGTGGGTCGTGAGGTGGTCTCCTAGAAGTGGTTTCTTTTCTCTCTGTCTTTCCTCGTCTTCCCTGTCATTTGTTCCTAATTTCACGACTGCCAAACAAGAGGCTGTTTCAAGCAAAAATCTTCTGTTTGACATTTTGCTGTTAGAATTTTGAAATTTATAGACCCTGAAAGCATTAAAGAGTGCACAATCCATAAGCCACAATACAACTTTCTAGCTCCATTTCACTGTTTTTCTAAGGATGGAGTAATTTGATAGGTACTGGTCAGCCCTGTCTACATCCTTCACATACTTGTTATATTGAAGTATTCAATAGGACATTTTTACAACTTTACTCCTCCCACTCTCGTGTTGCCTGATGCAATGTTCTAACCATTCTTACGTCTCTTTTATCTTTCGATGTTTGTAGTAAAAGGTCCCCCCTTACTACAAAAACACTTTCTCCTGGTTTGAGTTTATTTCCTGCTTCCACAAATGATTTCGGAAGCCCTCTGTTAATATTTATTGCTTCAGAAACTCTCGTCTTTCTTTCGAGCAAATTTTCAGCTATAGCCACACTAATATAATAATTATCCTGGTGGACACGTTGCCACAGATATATATCGGCTCCAGAATGCAAAATTGAGTTTCTTTTAATTTTTCCGCTCTGCAACATATATTTACAGGTTACATACGTATTCCGTAATCGCCTAACTACCCGCACTAAAATTCGATATTTCACCAGCCATCTGTCATAAAATTGTAAACAACTCTTTCTGTTAAGTTGGCAATTTCATAAAAGAGAAGAGAGGGGTACAAAAACAACTAAAAATTATTTCACAATGAGAAGAAACAAAATTGAATGCCTCATTCAAAAGCGAAGAGGCAGGGAAGCCATAGAAAACGTAAACACGGAAATCTCCGTGACCGGTCGTCTAGCGCTGGCCATTTAAACACGGAGAT
This sequence comes from Diploptera punctata, assembly GCA_030220185.1. Taxonomy (NCBI): domain Eukaryota; kingdom Metazoa; phylum Arthropoda; class Insecta; order Blattodea; family Blaberidae; genus Diploptera; species Diploptera punctata. Next base: position 4,820,532 of record JASPKZ010007797.1, on the reverse strand, counting down.
CTCCGTGGCCCATCACCAATGTGTTAATATTACACAGTTAAAATTATTTTTCAGATAAAAAGTCAGTCACACAGAAACTCCATAAACTAAGCAAATTCCTTAGAAAGTAAAATTTATGTCCTATTTTGCTGCAGTACAGAATATGCAGGGTGAGTCAGGAGGAAAGGTACATGTTTGGAGGGGTGATACTCCTGGTGATTCTGGACAAAAACTTCTAATATACATATGGCCTTTTTTCAACCATTTCAGGGTAATTTAATGAAAACAATGAGGAACCAGAAAAGTGCAGGTGACAGTAAATGAAGATTCTGTTATCATAAGTTTTGTTTAATTGTGTACATTTCCTCACAAAAAGATATTCAAACACTCCACTGCCAACTTAAATACAATTTGCTGCTCTTGTAGACAGCCGTTGTTTTGCTGATCTGAGCTCATTCATACATTCCTTTATTTGAGCACAAGCATCAGTAAGAAGTACCTCTTATGTGAACACTCTGTGAACACTTTGTGTTTTTAATATCATTATAGTCACGAAGAATATCAAGTATATTGAGAGGACATATGTTTATTTTAATAAAGGGAACTACTTTTTACGCATACTTATTTCTTCTACATCATATTCAACTGTCTACAACCAATGAAAAGTGAGCAGGTCACGTGGTTTTGTTTTGATGAGGATAACTTTAAGGGTCATATCTATGAATGCATTAGACCGTAAAAGTCGTTCTCTACTGAGAAAGTTGCATCCAAAGACTTTTTTCATACTCAAAAATCTGTCCATGTGATAATAATTGTTGAAATTCCTAAGCTACCTGGCGAAGTGACTTTGCAGAGAACGAATCGTGAGCAACCCGATGGGAACTGATGTAGTTTGAAACCTTGCCGCATACCTTGCTGCTTTATCCAAGATGTCGGACCTTGAAGACTTCGATCATGTTTTCGGTATACGCAAAGAAGAGGAATTTAATAGAGTCTACCAAAGAATTCAACTGGAAGAACAGGAGAATCGGCATAATATCGCAAGATGCAGACGTCGTCGTATATGATATTATTTTCAGGACGCAAGCATAAATGCATTCCTCTAGCAGACGAAAATAACAGAAGTGGTTTTATCGCTGAGAATTCTGCATAATTTCTTGCCAATATTACAAAAACGACGACTTTCATGCATGACCAATTAGTGGGTTGCTAATTCGATCCTTGAACTTGCTCACGGAAATTCAGCTCACCGGTGATTGGAAGTAATTTGAGTAGAGACTAATGTATTTGCATGTGGCCCTAAGAGCGGATAGCCTTTAAGTGCCTGTTAAAGGATTAAATACTAGCTTATATGAATGAGTTGAGATGTTTTCAGCTTGTTTCTTGTTATATTTCTCACCTGCAGCAAAAGGCTCATGTCCAGATCCTCCACCAATGATAAGACCAACTTTATCTTTACTTTGTGCCCACTGCAAAAAAAAATAAAAACATAATTATTATATTGACTTCGGCTTCCATAACCAGAGTTAGTATGGTGAACTTGAAGAAGATTTCCAGGCTGTTGGTTGTGGACTTGAGGCTTGTAGTTCTCAAGACAATCATTGAGAATGCTGGATGCAGTCTCCGGCAAAATGTCGGGGAACTACAAGCCTCGAGACCATGGCCAACAGCCTGGAAATCTTCTTCAAGTTCATCATATAAGATTATTATTTAACAAAATTTTACGATGGGAATTTACATTATGAGTCAATTCACAATTTATACTAGGGAATTCAATAAGTAATAGCAACACTGTTGTAAATCAGCGATTCTAGTGGTGACCATTGTAATCTTGTAGTATGTTGTTGAGCAGTCTTTGTTGTATAAATATGTAATATTGAAAGTTTCAAAATAGCAATATTTTATGAATACATTCACTCTTTCTCACATTTAGTAAGTAATACCTCCCTAAAAAAATATTCAGTAGAATTTATTTAGAAGGTGGAATTGGGAAGTAGTCGAATATCCACCAAATTCACCAGGCAGGAGCCCTTGTGACTATAACTTATTCACAAAGATCAAAGATATCCAGAAAGTTCTAGATCAATCTGATGAGAGAGAGATATCCAGAAATGAAGCTACAGATGGAGTGCGCGCATCTTCCAAGGATTTGACAATGTATGGTTGACCTGGCAGGTGACTACAAATGAAGTTTGTAATGTCAAAAGTAACATTAATAAATTTTCGGTGATGTTATAGCAGTGTTGCCATTACTTATTGAATGTCCTGGTATAAGTGAGTCAAAAATAATTTTTACATCTCACCTCATAAAACTCCATGATTCTCATAGGACCAGTTTCAGAAACTGTTGCTTCTATTCTCAGCCAAAACTCTGGAAACATAAAGTTATTGTGGAGGGCCAGTTCACTGGCCTGCTTGATCTCCTGATCTTATCCCATTGGACTTTTTTTTTTTTCTCTGGGGAGTTATTAAAAGATATTCTCTATAGAGATATTCTGATAACAACAGAGAATATGTAGGACCAGATTGTGCTTGTTTGTAATTCCATTTAGCCGGTAACAGTGGAGAAATCAATGTCCTCATTCATTCGGCAACTGGACATGTATGTCACTGAAAATTTTCACCAGTTTGAGCACTTAATGTGAATGTTCTAACTAACTAACTCACTGGCACTATCGAACCTGTAGGTTCATGGCCATATATTCCTATCCTGTATAATCTACTTCCCTCAAATCATAGTTAATATTATTCTCCCACCTCATTCTTGGTCTACCAACTGGGCGTTTTCCCTCTGGTTTTCCTACAAGAAGCTTCCATGCGTGCCTTTCATTCCACATCCATGCCACATGTCCTGCCCTCACAGTTTATGAGTCTTAACTGTTCTTATTATATCTGGCTTCCTATAAAGACCACGTAGTTCACTGTTATGTAGTCTTCTCCATTTACCTGTCTGTTCATCTCTCTTTGGTCCAAAAATTTTGCTAAGAACTTTATTCTCAAATACTCATAATCTCCTTTCCTCCCTTAAAGTAAGAGTCCAGGTTTTGCATCCATATAATATAACTGGGAGAATAACAATTTTATATATTTTGAGTTTAACACTTCTTGAAAGAGGGGGATTTGCATTAATTTTTTTAGCGGAATATGTGAGAATTTTATTTATAAGAATACTTTTTTGTTGGAACGTCAAGAGTTTCTGTAATACATAATAGTACACATTTCCAGAATTGAGCCTATGTTTAATTTCTTTGTGTATATCATTCCTATTTGTGATTATTGTTCCCAGATACTTGAAATCAGCCACTTCCTCAAAATTTCCCTCATTTCTCATTAGCTGTCCATTTCCATTATATAATATGTTTCTACGGGACATTCTATATAACAAATTTTCTCTTTAGTTGTAGATGAAGAAGACAGAATAATTTTTATACCTAGAAAATAACACATTCATTTAGTATTTACTAACAGAAGACACTTGATAAAAAGATCAAGGTTATTTCAGATTATGCAAAACACTGATTACATAAAAAGCCACATTAATCTTGTGATATATGTGTAGCAAACTTTTTTAATTTTTGCCCTTTTCCAATATTTATATGACATCTATCTTATGTTTGTAAAACAACAAATGTCCTTTTAGGAATGAAGGTACTGAGGTTGTTCTCATGGAAGAATTTAAAAAAGTTTTACATACCTTTTACAATCCTATTTTATGGACAGTTACACCTTTTGGGTCAAAATTGAATATATGGTAGAGGATGCCAAAGTGAACATTTTAATAAGCTGTTAGTTTATGCTGACGATGTAGTATTATTAGGCAATAGTGAGGAGATATTAAGGACCAACAAGCACACTCCATTGACCATCACTAAGAAATTTGGACTGGAAGTAAACATCAATAGAACTAAATATATGGTCACACATAGAAATACATTATATAATGGAAATGGATAGTTAATGACAAATGAGGGAAATTTTGAAGAAGTGGCTGAATTCAAATACCTAGGAACAATAATTACAAACAGGAATGACATGCATAAAGAAATTTAAACATAGGCTCAATTCTGGAAACACTTCCTATTATATATTACCCGGGACTCTTGTTGTCCCAACTTCTCTAAAAAAAATATTAAACTGAAGATATATAAAACTATTATTCTACCAGTTATATATATGTGAAACATGTACTATTACTTTAAGGGAGGAGAAAAGATTAAGAGTATATGAGAATAATGTCCTTCAGATAATTTTTGACCTAAGTGAGATGAACGAACAGGTGAATGGTGAAGACTACATAACAGTGAACTACATGGTCTTTATAGGAAGCCAGATATAATAAAAACAGTTATGTTTCATAGATTGTGATGGGAAGGACATGTGGTAAAAATGGGAAATGAAAAAGGTGCATGGAAGCTACTTGTGGGAAAACCAGAGGGAAAATGCCCAGTTGGTAGACCAAGAGTGGGGTGGGAGAATAACATTAACAATGATTTGAGGGAAATACATTATACAGGGGATGATTGAAAATATTAGCTCAGGTAGGGGTGTATGGAGAGCCTTTGTTCATGTGGCTTTGGATCTACGGGTTCGATAGTGCCAGTGAGTTAGTTTGTGTTTTATTTTTAAAAAAGTGCATTTCATGGAATTCATATTATATACTGCAAAAAATGGCCTACATTCTACAGCAAGATATTAATGCAACATAAGAAAACAGTAGTAACATTCTGCAGATAATGGCAATTGAATAGTTGCCCCGAAAAGAGATCTAACCAACAAAAATTCGAAAGTCAAAGTCTAGAAAGCCAAAGGTCCTGGGTTCGAGTCCCAGTCTGAGCTTATAATTTTTCTCTTCAAATATGATTTATCCATCATTGAGATGTATGAAATGAATAATAAAAACATCGAAAGAAGCCTACTGGCTTTATAATGTAATGTAAAATTCCCAAATAAATGTCTTCTTAATAAAGAAGCCGCCATTTGCAAAGATAGAAGCAAAGGTTTCATAGAATTTGTTGCACAGGAATTGACAACGTATATAAGAGAAAGATTTGCATTTAGATTGGAACTTGCCCAGATAGCTCAGTCAGTAGAGTATTGGTCTAGGAAACCAAAGGTCCTGGGTTCGAGTCCAGTCTGAGCGTATAATTTTTATCTTCAAATATGATTTATCCATCATTGAGATGTATGAAATGAATAATAAAAACATTGAAAAATTCGAAAGTTGAGTTTTCAGTGGATTAGTGATATCTATCTGGAGAATATCACTGAATGGTGGATGTAAAACTATTTCTACTCTCTTCCAGACCTGTTTTATTTATTTTTTAAAAAGTTGGCTTTCAAGTGAATAGTGACCTATCTGTAACAAAATGATAGAAGGAGTTAGTCAAGTCATGAGTAGCAGTGCAGAAAAACAATTACCGGTACAGCACATGTGCAAATTCATTCCACCACAGTTCCATGAATTCTATCAGAATCTTAGAGAAATTGAGTGAAAATAAGAAAGACCCAAAGAATGTAACAAAATAACATTAAATGGAAAATAAATATTGAACACTTGAATAAATATTCAACAAAAACTTAGAACAAAAACTTATGTTGATGGAAATGGATTTCTTGAGGAGAGCAGCAAGATGTTCAAAATTAGACAAAATAAGAGAAAAAATGAATATTGGTTATTCAATAGTAGATTATATACGGTATAAGCAATTAAATTAGTATGGGCACGTATGACGAATGCAAGAAGAAAAATTACCCAGGAAAACATTGGAATGGTGTCCACCTGGAAGAAGGAGGAGAGGAAGACCTCGAAACTCATGGATGCAGGAAATAAGAATTGGAATGAGAGCAAGAGGACTGAAGGACATGGATTGGATGGAGAGAGACGAGTGGAGAAGAAAAATAAAACTTTAGGCACAGAAAGATGTGTAAACATTAAAATTCTGTTTATAAATAAGAAATATTGAACACTGATTCAGTTAACAATTTTTCTAACTGAATCAGTGTTCAATGTGTATTTTCTATATCTTATTGTAGCATTTTAGTTAAATATGGGTTAGATCATTTTTTCAGCCTAAAGAGATAGATCATGCTTCCACTCAATTCTGTACCGGTATAAAATTGTTAATATTCAGTTAGTAGCATGTTATTTTGCATTCAAATTGGCTGTATATGTTTCCAATAGGATGAGAGATTAAAATGTATATGATATAATAAAGGTAATAGCCTCAAAATGAACATTATGCTTTTTTTTTGTTTTCTCAATAATTTGTAGTTTGTGGATTAGATCTGTTTTTGGGGTAACTATTCAATTGTTCAAAGTTGCAACCACCATACTCAATGCAGTCATGAAGGCACAAAAAATTTTGTCAAACTCTTTAAAATATCCCTGGAGTCTGTTGTATAACAAGACTGCAGCTAGGACCCTATCAAACAGTTCCTCATCAGTGTCTACTGGAGTTTCATAGACCGAGGGCTTTCTTATCACAGTTGTTGGACAAACAAGAAGATCCATTGTTGGTTGAACAGAATTGACAAATCTGGGGTTGCTCACATATTTCTAATTCTGATCATGCTATTGATAAAAGCAATCTCAGAATGGTTAGACTGATCATTAGTTTTAAATTCCTTGATGTCCTTGAAAGTTAAATTTATAAAAATAAAGATAAAATTATGAATAATGACAAAGGTCCTATTCCAGTCAGCACCCTCTTTTTGTTAATTAAAAGAAAAGAGGATTAGATTTATAATGTCACAGAGTAATTTAAAATTAAAACATTTTGTCTGTTCATTCTTACCTCTTATAGTTGTTTTTGTCGAACATATGTTTCAGGGCTTCTTGGTCCATCATAATCGCTGACGATGGGACTAAGAAGCCCTGAAACATATGTTCGACAAAAACAACTATAAGAGGTAAGAATGAACAGACAAGATGTTTTAATTATTGAACAAACCTCTTAATGTTACTTCCTATTGTATTTTAAAATAATTTAAAATTATTAATCTCGTCATGTGACATCAAATTTTTAATTATTATTTTGTTTATGTTCTATTTTAATTTGTTTTTTTTAGTCAATAATCAGTCTTCAGAATATGACTTTTTTAAAAATACAACATGAACTATTACCTTCTGTCAAAAAAAGAGGGATTACTTTATTATCCATTCAGAGATTAGTGTAATGTCTTATCAGTCCATATGTTAAGAGCATGTCTTTAGATAACAGTACAATTACCTGTTTTCTTAAAACCACTCTGTTGGCTGGATGCAGACTCAAGCCAGGATGAGCTCTCACGAGGCCGTCCAGCATCTCATCCACACAGTGTTCTGGAGCATTTATTAGCTTTTTGCTCATTTTCTAATCTGTAAACAATTTCACAATATGATTAGCATTACAGAATTATAAAAGAAGGAAGCTGTGAAGTTGTTCTCATTAAAATATTTTTAAAAAGTTTTCTGCAAAGAGCGACTCTTAGCCTATCTCTCCGTGGTTAATTATGTGGGACATGCAGAACCTACTCTAACTGACTCACTCTATTCAACATCATGTGCTAACAAGATATTTATTTCTTTTTAAATTCAAGAACAATTGAAAGATGAGAACCGCAGCTTACAGAAGATGGAGATGGAATGGCCTAGAGAGCTTGGTTCTTGAAACTGGCCTTAGAGATCTTCACCTATCTTGTACAGACAGAAAATGACCCTGACCAATATGTGTGTGTGTGTGTGTGTGTGCATGCAATTTTCGTTTCATTAAAAAGAAACTTGGCATATATCAATTAATTGAAAAAGTAAGATTGTGTTCATTAGCCAGTAAAATTGGACTATTAGGTCATGGAGTCTCCTGAAACAAAAATTCAAAAATTTGCTCTAGCAGTTACAATTTTCAATTTTTCACAACGAAACTCAAAATATGCTATTAAACTAAACCTAGGAAAATATTCTTGAAGAAAGCAGCGAAATCTGACCATTAAAAGTGGTGATTTACCTGAAACCCAAAATTAAAAATTTACTCTTGCAACCACCATGTTTATTTAACATAATACCATACAATTTAATTAAACTTTAAATTGGTAGAGTATCCTATAAGATACATTAACTAACTAACTCACTCATTGACACTAACGAACACATAGGTTCATGACCACATGGACATAAGCTCTCCATGCATCCCTATCCTGAGCTAATGTTTTCCAATCATTCCCTGTATAATCTACTTTCCTCAAATCAGGATTAATGTTATTCTCTCACCTCATTCTTGGCCTACCAACTGGGCATTTTCCCTCTGGTTTTCCTACAAGAAGCTTCCATGCATGTCTTTCATTCCCCATTCGTGCCACATGTCCTGTCCATCACATTCTACAAGACTTAACTGTTCTTATTATATCTGGCTTCCTATAAAGACCATGTAGTTCATTGTTCATCTCTCTTTGGTCCAAAAATGTTCCTAAGAACTTTATTCTCAAATACTCATAATCTCCTTTCCTCCCTTAAAGTAAGAGTCCATGTTTCGCATCCATATAATATAACTGGTAGAATAACAGTTTTATGTATTTTTAGTTTAATGTTTTTTTAAGGAGCCTATGAGATACATTAGTTTTATCTATTTAATATTTTAATAAAGTAATGAAAAGATTAATCAGTAGATATTATTAAAATTTATGTTAAATTACACAACAGTATAAAAAATAGGTAATAACATACAGTCATGCATGATTTGTTTTCACTGTGGTTCACCACTTTTGAATAAGCTGGCATCAGTAATTGATTTTCTCCAATTTAACAAAAATATATATTCCGTAAACCATCAACATGGGACCATAAATTCGACTTGCAGAGAAGTTCCTGTGTGATGGACTTTTTTTGTGCAACAAAATATGGCATGTAAGATTTCAATTAGAAAATTAAGATTGACTTTGTTAACTGAATAATTGGGAGCAGAGGATGGTCTGATAGTTGCAGTATTTGAACACTGAAGTACCGAACAAGTAGCTGATTGACATGATAGTATTTCAGACTCTTGCCAAGTTCAAATACCTTAGTTTAACCTCTCCCTTTATGTATACTTCTACATGTCTCATGCCAGCTAGTTCTTACAGTGACATGAATGACCAACTCAATACCAGGACCACACAAACATTTAAGACAAGGGGAATATGATTATGGTGGCCAGATTGTGTTCGAGAAAATTTTTCTTATAGGTGAGAAAAAATCCAATGAAACCTGTCCCGGTCGGGGATCGAATCCGGTTCTGCTGTGTACAAGGCAAGGACATAACCCAGAGATCACACAGCAATGGACATGATCTAGTAATGTAGTCCTTAGGTGATGAGAAGATGTTAAAGATAAAATATGTGTGTTTTCTAATGGAGCTTTCATGTTTCAGGTTCCACGCTGGACGTTAATGTGGTTTATTTTCAATTTATGCACCACTTCAGCAGACCATTATGTAGATGATTATTCTTGTGTTATATACGAGAAGAGTGTAGGATGAGTGTATGTTAGTGTGTTTGTGTAGTGAGTGAATCTTTATATATAAAAAACGAACTTCTCTGAGCCTGTCCTTTATGGACTCAAAAAAAACTTGACCGATTTGAATGAGATTTTTACCATCATTTAGAGAATTATTTGGAACAATTAACGTATATAACATATATTGCCGTATATACTATAGCGCCAGAGCTAAAAAAGGGGGGGCATCGGTGCACTAAAAAAGTAGCTTTTTGAACTCTTAAATGGCTTATACTGCCTAAACCATAACAAATACACCAAATTAATGTATACAGAATTGAATATATAAAAAAATCTACAAAATAAAGTCTGCGACAGCATATGTCTTTTACGGATAACTCACAATAATTATTTTTGTCTTTCAAAGCGAACAACATCACTGATTCTGCATATAGTAAATATAAAAAAAAAACAGCAATCTGATAGCAGAAACATGTATTACCATGTTGGCTAACGTGATGCTAGAAAAGTCACTGGTTCTCTGTTGGAACATTCATGTGTACACTCCTGGCAAAGAATAGCCATTAAATTAAATTAATTTTACAATTAAAATTTTCAACCTGTCCAGTATCGAACCCATGCTCCCTATTCAGGAACCAGGCATGCTACCAGTTAAGCCAGTACGGCAGATGAAACCATATTTTTTTGGTTCCTAAGCTGAAGAAGATTGGGATAAATATTCAGAGGGGTCCCAGCGACCAATGTGACTGAGTTTTTTTTTACACACTCGACAAGGTAAATTCTGGATGGAATTATAAACCAAGGATTCATTTCATTTAATTCTCCATTTCATGGCATAATGAAAAAATACAGTCCGTCATGCAGGAATTGCGTAAACTAAGCAAATTTCTTAGCAAGTCCAATTATGGTCCAATTTTGTTGGTAAATGGAATGTATATTTCTTTTGTTAAATTGGAGAAACTAAATTTATGATGCCAGCTTATTTAAGAGTATTGAGCCGCAGTGAAAATGGAAGAGCTATTTTTATCTTCGGATTTCAGGTAAACCCCCACTTCTAATGGTCGAATTTAGCAGTATTTTTTTTTTTAGAATATCTCTCTCATTTTATTTTAATAGCATATACAGTAAAAGCTACTTATTTGCTGTTTCCTTATTCGCGTTTTCATTATTCGCGGATTAAAAAATTGCGACACAGTTCCTGTATTCGCACCTAATCATTTCTTTATTCGCGGATACAGTCGGTATATTAAAAGGATTAGTATCCTTTATTAATGCATCGGCAACTTTTCTTACTGTAGGTACGTGCCAAGGCGACTTTTACAAAGAGTGATTCAAAACCAAGTAAAACAAACCTCATTGTCACTAAGCCTAAAGTTCGTTGTTAAAAGTCACCGCCGTCGTATTTCACGCGCAACTATGTCCGTTGATAAATGCTGCCCACGCCACGATCGGTGTTTTATTGTTTCAACTTGTCGTTCGTTGCAATAATTTTGATTGAATAACACGTGTCTCTTCTGCTTTGTTGCCAATTTATAACGTAGAGTAAAAGGAAAGAAAATTAGTTCCGATGCGGAAAAAAAGTAGTGTTTTCACTTAAAGTAAAAACAAAAATGCTTGACCGTTTACGCGTTGGCGAGTCGTTTGCATGTATATCATGCTGTTTTAATGTTAATGAATCAACTGTACGATTCATTAAGAAATCCAAAGACAAAAAAAGGAATTCTATCGCTGAATTCACAGCTGAATATCAATCTGAATTGAAAGACCTTTTAAAAGCGGCAAAACAGAAAATATTTACTAAGTTCTTTAAGTCCTTACCTTAGTCTGACAATAATAATTAATAGAAAATGTTCAAATCTCTCATTAAATTGATTTTATTTTGATAATTTTTATTTCATTTTGGAACCTTGGAACGTATCCCCTATATGCCCATACAAATTACCATTCCAAATTCGCGGTTTCTCTATTCGCATGTTTGCGGACATTTCCCCCGCGAATAAGGAGTTTTTATTGTACTCAGTTTCGTTGCGAATCGTAGAAAATTACGACCGCTAAAGCTATTTTTAAATTTTCGTCTCATCTAATGACCCGTTAACGAACTCGACCTTACTTTTCTTAAGTGATAGATATATGCCAAGTTCAATTCTGATAAAGCAAACACTGAGGCCGCAACGACAAATATAACGTTAGTGCGAGTTACCTTTGTTAGCTTTTTTTTAAATTTTAAGAATGACGTATGGAAAAGTGAAATAAACTTAAATATACTAGTAATAGATAAAATACTAACACTGACAGCACAAAACATAATTTCAAAATTTCTTGTAGCTTACCGTTCGTAATTAATACTGAGTTACCATGGTTACAATGAAACAATTCACCTTTGAATGCTTGGTTGACGATAAATAAATAATTACCATAATAACAATCTACAGTTAGTGCAAAAAGTATTGATACACTTAAAAATATCGCAGAGAGAAATAAATAATTTAATTATTTCCTCACTATATACAAAAACAAAATTATACACCTTTTCATTGCACTCTCTAAGGTTAAATAAACGCAGTTTCATCTGTTTTAATATAACAATTAACGAGTAAAAAAATAATTTATATACGAACAACAAAAATTAACACACAAAAAGTATTGATACAGTCTCATATTATGGCTGTTTTGAGTCTTTACTTTTTTAGTTGAATGCTTGGTTAGGAGCCCTTTTGATTCCAAGATGGCTTGAGGATGACGTAGCATCGACCCGACTAAATTTAAAGTTACTGAAGAAGGTATATTTCTCCATTCTTCTTCCAAAGCGTTTCTCAGGTCTTGCTTGTTGGAAACCTGCTTTGAACGAATTCTACTTTTCAGATGTTCCCATAAATTCTCAATGGGGTTTATGTCCGGAGACTGCGGAGACGTTTCTATGTACTTTGGTGTGTTATACAAAATCCATAAACGCGTATTGAAACCGGTGTGCTTGGGATCATTATCTTGCATAAATACAAAATCTTGTTTAATCCCCATTTCCTCTGCAGAGGTATAGCGATTGGTCTTCAGTATGTTCATATACTGTTTGTCATCCGTCACACCATCGATAAAATGCAAGGTCCCGACTCCAGAGATATTCATGTATCCCCATAATAATAATAGAGAACCACCACTACGTATGTTTCACAGTGGGTTGGAGATTTTGCTTTTGTAGCTCTGTATTTTAATTCCCCAAGACTTTTCATCTTCCATCTGAACAGAAAATTTTTTATTTTAGATTCGTCAGTATAAATTACTTTTTTTTACAAAATTCTTTGGGCTGTTTATGTGTGTTTTAACGAAGTTCAAATTTTTCTTTCAGTTTTCTTCACTTACGGGCTGTTTTTCCATGTAGTTCGTTAGCCTAGAGACAGTTACGAACACTGCTAGCAGAAATATTAATATTAGAGTAAGTTTTGATACTAGCTGCTAATTTAGGGGCACTACTTTTAAGTTTTTGCTTTACTTCCCTCATTAATGCTTTATCAACGTTAACATACATTTTTCTAGGACGTTCTAATCTGTGGCTATTTTCGAAAGATTTTCGTTCGCCAACTCTATCAATTATATACTGAATGTTTGGTCTTGGCCTTCCAATTATTTTACTAATTTCATTTAGTGGTTTACACTGATTATACAAACCAATAATTAATTCCCTTCCTTCTACTGTAGTCTTTCTACCTTTGCGCTCTATTCCAGCGTTAACCTGCAGCCAGAACACACACAGCTACACGGCAAAGTACTCAAGGCTAGAGTACCAGACCCAGCTCCACTCGACTTCATGTGAACAATCTGTTGAAATATTAGTACTGTATCAATACTTTTTGTTTGTTAAATTTTGTTCTTCATGTACAAATACTTTTTTTATTCGTTAATTGTCATGTTAAAACAGAGGAAACTGCGTGTATTTAACTTCATAGAGTTCAATTTAAAGGTGTACATTTTTTTGTTTTTTGTATAGTGAAGAAATAATGAAATTATTTATTTCTATCTGTGTTATTTTAAAATTTATCAATACTTTTTGCACTAACTGTAGTTATTTAGACGACTAGTTACTAAACCTAATTTTGTAACGTGTTGCCTACAATATTTTATCTACGTTCAGAGTATGTTAGTATATGTAGTATATTAAATGAAATGTATTTATTGTGAAAACGAAAGAGTAATGTGGGCTTTGGAGAAAAAAAAACACGATCAATCAACAAACATTGTTGTTATATTCTGCAATTTTAGGTGCTAGTTTCATATGTGAATATAAAGTTTAAATGAGATGAGACGGCGATTTTTACGGTTCATCAGGAAACATTTTAAAAGCAGTCCAAGATTCAACCATTAATATACTTCCAGAAGAGTCAAGGAAAGTTGATTTATGTAGTTACACGAAATCGTCATTAAAGTGTATTTTACGTTTTGCTGAACCTGTATTTTATGTTTTGATAGGGTGTTTTGTTAGAATATAAAATAAATAATAGTTTAAAAACACTAAAACAACACGCTTTATTATAAAACTGAACTAGAAAATGAAAAATAATTTTAATTTCCAACACGCTTGGGATAAAATTAAAGTGGTCAACAAAAAAAAGAAATCATCTCCAACACATATAGAATAAAACTAGTTATCAACAAAAAGAAAATAATTTTACCATCAAAAGCGTGGGGTGCTCTATATCAATTAATATATTTGATAATAAACAGATATTGGTAAAAGTAAAGTCTCTAAAAAGAAAATGTAAAAATCATAAAAGCACCCCGCGCTTTTGATGGTAAAATTATTTTCTTTTTGTTGATAACTAGTTTTATTCTATATGTGTTGGAGATTATTTCTTCTTTTGTTGACCACTTTAATTTTATCCCAAGCATGTTGGAAATTAAAATTATTTTTCATTTTCTAGTTCAGTTTTATAATAAAGCATGTTGTTTTAGGTTTTTAAAACTGTTATTTATTTTTTCATTGTTTAGTTTTGATATTTTACAGAATACGATAAAAATGTAAATATCTTTAAATTCGATACTATTGTAGTATGAGCTAAAAGTAATACTCTTCTAAAAAAAAAAGAACCTCCCAGCCGGATTTGAACCAGCGACCTATGGATTACTGAAATTATTTATCACAAGAGTTCACCGCTCTACCAACTGAGCTCTTACAACGATTGACTAAAAATCGACAAGTCCGCAACGTATTATACCAGTTTTAATTTTTTTCGATTTTCTGATGATTCTGGCCAGGATCTTAGAAACAAAATATGAAATTATTGTATTGTCTCGGGTCCTTTACAAGTATACAAAGTTTTAAGTCGATCCAATGTTTCTAAGTGGGTGAAAATCGTGTTCAAAGATTCCGTTACATAGATACAAATACACTTTTTTTTCTGACGATTCTGGCCAGGATTTTAGAGACAAATACGAAAATATTGTATTGTCACGGGTCCTTTACAAGTATACAAAGTTTCAAGTCGATCCAATGTTTCTAAGTGGGCAAAAATCGTGTTCAAATATTCCGTTACATAGATACAAAGACACTTTTGTTGATTTTCTGATGATTCTGGCCAGGATTTTAGAAAATAAATATGAAATTATTGTATTGTCACGGGTCCTTTACAAGTATACAAAGTTTCAAGTCGATCCAATGATTTTAAGTGGGTGAAAATCGCGTTGAAAGGTTCCGTTACATAGATAGATAGATAGATAGATAGATGGATAGATGGATAGATGGATAGATGGATAGATGGATAGATGGATAGGATAGATAGATAGATAGATAGATAGATAGATAGATAGATAGATAGATAGATAGATAGATAGATAGATAGATAGATAGATAGATAGATAGATAGATAGAGGTCAAGTTAATATAAAGCGTGTAATATAGGTTTTGTTGCCTAGTAACTACGAATTAAAGCGTCACTGATTGTTATAATAGTAGATAAAATAATTATTTTTTCCATTCCATTAACGCAGTTTAACCTCTCACCCTATAGGTACTTTTACTTGTCACATGCTACCCGGGCCTTACAGTGGCAGAACAGGTAGGGAGAGGGATTTTAACTGTGGATCATACACATACTTTTTTTAACCACACAAGGGTTGGCCTACCCGAATGAGTGTTTAGCTCAAGGTCGGGGCATCCTCCGAGACAATACAATAATAAGATGAACCACACTATTCATTCACACATTCATACTAAACATGGCGAATATGATATGATGACCAGATGACGTTTGAGGCTAAAAGTTGTCTTATATGTGAAAAAAAAGAACCGAAAAGAAACATCACCCAAGAAATTTGTTTTGACCGGGGATCGAATCCGGGCTTGCAGTGACGCTACCCTAAGACTGCAGCGGTGGACTTAATAATTATGATGATGATAATTGATTGGATGATTATGATGATTGATTTGATGATGATTATGATTGGATGATGGTGACGATGATCGTGATGATTATAACAATAATAATACAAATAATTTATTTATGTAGACCTACAGATTTTCAATGTTTACACATCTTTCTGTACCTAAAGTTTTATTTTCCTTCTCCACTCGTCTCTATCCATCCACTCTATTTCCTCCAGCCGCAGCCCTCTTGTTATCATTCCATTTATTTCTTGCACCCATTAATAACCTTAATAATAATAATAATAATAATAATAATAATAATAATAATAATAATAATAATAATAATCCATCCATAGTAATTCTGCCCGGGGGCAGGTCTTTCACTGCAATCTTAACATTTTCATGCTCTGCTTTGCAGTTTTACTAGGGAATTGTAGGTGTAGTAGCTTCCCGTTGCCTTCCACACCGGTGAAGGATGATGATAATGATGGCCATATAATTTCGGGGACCGTTTGGGCCTTAAAGTTTTCCTGACATTTGTCTTACAGGTGAGGAAAAACCCCGATAAAAACCTCACCCAGAAAAACTGCTCCGACCGGGGATCGAACCCGGGCCCGTTTGCCTGACAAGTCAGCACGCTACCTCGAGACCACAGCGATGGACAACAACAACAATAATAATAATAATAATAATATAATAATAATAATAATAATAATAATAATATCAATAACAATATCATTAGTATTAATAACGATAATAATAATTGTTATA
Source organism: Diploptera punctata (assembly GCA_030220185.1). Taxonomy (NCBI): domain Eukaryota; kingdom Metazoa; phylum Arthropoda; class Insecta; order Blattodea; family Blaberidae; genus Diploptera; species Diploptera punctata. The sequence goes on along the minus strand of JASPKZ010007797.1, from coordinate 4,803,961 downwards.
AACTAGTTGAGGGTTAACACTTCGGTAGCGTAAAAAAGCCTATATAATAAAATAATATGTATTTTAATTCTAATTAATTTAATAGTGGCGGATGCAGGAATGTGTTAACTCTGAAAGCTTGGAATGCAAAATAAGAACAAACCAACTTTATTTACAAAGAACAAATACTCGTACCAATAAATATAGAAACTCTTAGAATTACAGAATAAATGTTAAAGCTCTTAGAAATACAAATAAATGTTAACCTCAAACCAGAATAACTATACGAAAACTATGGAAAACACTAGGAAAGTTGCGAAATATTCTTCATAAAATTCAAGCGTGACTAAGAGAGGTCAGTTTAATTTACTGTCCTAACACTTTATTCTCTAAGTAATTACTTAATGAAGATAATTACTTTCCCGATTTAACTCAAGCCTATTAGAACATAAGCAATTATTTCCAGTTAGATATGTATCCTTTCTAAGAACCTAAGTTCTATATTCTAATTTATAATGACTATTTAACTCATGTCCCAATTGGGAGTCAATGACCAATCACGTTTCAATGATTTCTGTTTTACAACCAATCAGAGTCGTGTTTCACGAAATATTTATCAGTGTTAAATTTACCATATTAAAGAAAGCTCCTCCTTTTTAATATTCTGAACAGGTCTGACCATTATTTTGCAGTGACTGAGCCTGTAAGAAATACGGCTACCAGATTGTATATATAGTGCATAGATGTCAACACATAGCGCTTGCAGGAGTTAATATAAAAACATTTGTAGCAATTTATTATACCACCAAAAAAAAAAAAAACACTGTTTGCACTTTCTTAAATGTATTTTTCCCAGGTAATAATCCAGAAAAATATAATTATCATATTAACATCAGACGACATCAGAAATGAATTAATATACAGTTTGATGTGTTTAATTTTTTCTCCACTAGAGAGCATTCTTACAATATTGCGTTCCTTTGGCAATAAATAGTATGATCTGGTTGCAGTGATAAACAAAAGAAGCAGATGAAGCGTACCTATCGTTTCTCATTTGTTTTCAAACGTCGCCGTTTACATTAAATATATAAATATTTTAAAATAACCATAGTTAAATAATGATTTGTGAGTAAACAGCTTAATTTACTCGTTAAATAGTCCTAACAAATGCCACTCTTGATTTCCAAATTCTCTAGATAAATTGGAAATCACTCGTGGCATTACTTATGAAAAACCAACTTCCTAGTCTAGGGCAACTATCTCCAATCCGAATGTTTCCAGAGCCTTCTCTCTTCTAACTGTATGTTCTTTTGACAGAGATGTGAATTTAGACCTTTATTGCCAAAGGCAAATCTGATTACTGAGTAGCCTATGTGTTTTCCATTAGTTTCCAATATAGTTTTGACATTCTTATCTATATCTGTTTTATTTAGGCCAGTTCATGAATACGACTTGAAATTGCGATTTTTACCATTACATATAGGCCTATATATATATTTTTTAATTATTATTTTAGTATGTTATGACCTTAGGACGTCCTTACACCCTAATCTCTACACTCCTCCATTACCGAACGGAATATTAGGGGTGAAAGCCCGAATATTCCGACTTTAGGGATGTCCCTCGTCTCCCGGGAATTTGTTATGTTGAAAGACCTAACTGTATAAGTTTTGATATAGAGGGTGATTACAGACCTTTATTGTCAAAGGTAAATCTGATACCGAGTAAAGTGTTTTCCATATTCCAATATAGTTTAGATACCCTTATCTACATCCTGTTTATTTAGGCCAGTTCATGAAGATGCTTGATATCAATATCTTTTTTCCATAATACTTAATATATATATATATATATATATATATATATATTATTGCATTATTATAATTTATTTATTTTTTCTCATATTGTACTTATGACCTTAGGTTGTCCTTACATCCTAATCCCGACAATAATAACAATAATAATAATAACCATATTAATAATAACAGTAACATTAATAATAATAATAATAATAATAATAATATTATTATTATTATATTATTATTATTATTATTAACACTAATAACTCAATAATAACAATACAAATAATGTATAACAGCCATATTAGGGCTACATTTTGACCCGCGATACAGAAAAAAAATAGGGCTTACTTTCGTTAAGGTAAGTAAAAGAAAGACAAGAGGAAATATGTTAAAAGAAATAGACATGTTACTGTTATACTAATATGTTCTGAAGATCGTAGGCCATTTTGTTCGGTGTGTGAGAAGAACACCGTACTGTAACTAGTTTTGACTTCTCAGAAGGTATTTGAATTATGACAATGGCGGCTACTGCGGATTCACTAGAACTAACTCACCAGCACTATCGAACCCGTAGGTTCATTGCCGCGCGAACATAAGCTCTCCACACATTCCTTTCCTGAACTAATGTTTTCCAATCATACCCTGCATATAATCTACTTCTCTCAAATCATGGTTAATGTTATTCTTCCACCTCATTTTTTGTCTACCAACTCGGCGTTTTCCTGCTGGTTTTCCTACAAGAAGATTCCATGTCCCTCTTTCATTCCCTATTCGTTCCACATGTCCTGCCCATTGCATCCTATAAAGATCATGTAGTACACTGTTATAGGCCTTCACCTGTCTGTTCATGTCTCTTTGGTCCAAACATTTTCCTAAGAACTTTATTCTCAAATACTCGTAATCTTTTCTTCTCCCTTAAAGTAATAACCCATATTTCGCAACCATATAATTGGGAGAATAACAGTTTTATATATTTTGAGAGAAGTTGAGACGCCGTATAAGATATCAGCGTAGTGACTGGTATTCCTGATACCAGAGCATTAGAGTTTTGACCCGTCCATGTGTGCTTTGTGGTTTTGAATTATTGTTAGAATTTAGAGAGATCTCCCAATCTAGCTCTGCTTATTGTTTATTTTGAGTTTCTTTAGAGGTTTTGCTACTGTTGGGGATTCTGTGAAGTGGGACCTCTGCATTCTTAATGGACCAGTGGCTCGGATTAATGGATTTGCGCTGTGGCCGAATGGTTAACGCAAGATGCATTGACGCAGAGCTACTGGACTTCTATCTCTTGTTGACAGCTATTGGTGCTGTCCACTGTGCCTGTACCTGGGACTATTGTTTGTCCCTTGACGGCGAATTCGCGTGTGTGTATTCAGTACTGGGCTTAGCTGGCTGTCCCTAGCCTACACGGCGATTTATTTCAGTGAAGCATGAGTATTGATTTAATATGGATGTTTTTTGCCAAGGCGAATAGATCCCGCTTGATTGAGGAGTCTCCATGGAATTTCTATCTGGCTGGGAGGATTTTTTTTTAGAAAAGCATTACTTTTAGCTCATACAAAATAGTATCGAATTTAAAGAAATTTACATTTTTATCTTATTCTGTAAAATATAAAACTAAAAAATAAAAAATAAATAATAGTTCAAAAAAACTAAAACAACCAATAGTTTTAAAAAACTAAAACAACACGCTTTATTAGAAAACCGAACTAAAAAAATGAAAAATAATTTTAATTTCCAACACGCTTGGGATAAAATTAAAGTGGTCAACAAAAAAATCATCTCCAACACATATAGAATAAAACTAGAGTTATCAACAAAAATAAAATCATTTTACCATCAAAAGCGTGGGGTGCTCTATATCAATTAATATATTTGATAATAAACAGATGTTGGTAAAAGTAAAGTCTCTAAGAAGAAAATGTAAAAATCATAAAAAGCACCCCATGCTTTTGATGGTAAAATTATTTTCTTTTTGTTGATAACTCTAGTTTTATTCTATATGTGTTGGAGATGATTTTTTTGTTGACCACTTTAATTATAATGAACACTTCAAACTTATTAGATATCAAAACTATTCACCAACACAGAACTAGTAGATACGAAAATTCAACATGTAGTAACTATTATGTTTTCAAAACTGAGGATAGTTGCTGGCAGTACCTGTAACTCGCCCTCCCCTCTTACCGCACCATATGCTCCTCAAAAACGGCTACAGAAGCAAGAACTGCACTATATATCGTATTTATTTTTAGATGTCCCGTGCTGATTAACCGGCGTTGCCAGAGAATCTACTTATCACGATCTTCTTAGCATCAATGAGGCGAGAAACAAAAATGGTTATTGTGAGTTATCCGTAAAAGATAGATATGTGCTGTCGCGGACTTTTTTTTGTAGATTTTTTTTTTAGATATTCAATTCTGTGTACATTAATTTGGTGTATTTGTTGTGGTTTAGGCATGGAAGGGTCATATAGAAAGAATGGAAGAAAACCGGCTTGCAAAAAGAGCTAAAGAAGATAGACCAATGGACGGGAGAAGAACAAGCGGAAGACCAGCCAAGAGATGGATAGACAGTGAATGCACATCCAATACGTCTTCCTCCGAGGAGTGATTTTGGAAATAAACAGGATGAAAATCCTACAAATTAAATTTAAGAAGAGAAGAAGAAGAATTCTGTGTACATTAATTTGGTGTATTTGTTGTGGTTTAGGCAGCGTAAACTATTTAAGCATCCAAAAAGCTACTTTTTTTAGTGCATCGATGCCCCTCCTTCTTTTTAGCCCCGGCCCTATAGTACGTACGGTAATATGTTATAGCCTATATGTTAATTGTGGAAAAAATTACATTCAAATCGGTCAAGTAGCTTTTTGAGTGCATAAAGGACAGACAAACAGACTCACATTCGTTTTTTTTTACATAAACTATGTATAAAAATTTTACTTACGTGATATTAATAGAACGCGTAATCTGTTCCCACGCAGCGACTGTTATTGTTAAGGTTATTCAGTAGAGTTTCAAGTACTGTAATTCTGTGTAGATAACACGGGTGTAGCCCCGCCAATAATCTCCAGCACACTGCTGAGAATAACAACCGCACAACGATTTAAAACATTACGTAAACACAGCTGACAGCATATCACAATGTCAAACACAACGGACACTTTATTTCCAATTTGCAACCTTGTTTCTTTCCTTACGACCTTCAATAGCCGGTCACACAAATATTCAATCAAGATACTCTGTAATAAACAGTCGCATTTACTCTTATGGATGCCAATAGAAATAATTGCAATTCGTAAATATGAATATTACGAGTATTTGAGAATAAAGTTCTTACGAAAATATGTGGAACAAAAAGAGATGAACAGACAGGTGAATGGAGAAGATTACTTAACAGTGAATTACATAAATTTATGCGCAACTGGATGTAATAAGAACAGTTAAGTCTCGTTCACTCCTATGGACAGAGTACGTGCGACGAATGGGGAATGAGAGAGGGGCATGGAAACTTTATGTAGGAAAGCCACAAGGGAAACGCCTAGTTGATAGAGCAAGAATAGGGTGGGAGAATAGCATTAAACATGATTTTGGGGAAGTAGATTATACAGAAGATGATTGGAAAACATTGGCTCGGGATACGGATGTATGGATAGCTCATGCCCACGCGGCCATTTACCTACAGGTTCGATAGTGCCAGTGAGTTAGTATAATAATGTATAGATCAAGAATGAGGTTGGAGAATAACATTAACCATGATTTGACGGAAGTATATTATACAAGGGATGATTGGAAAATATTGGCTCGGGATAGGGATGTATGGAGAGCTCATGTCCGCGCGGCCATTTACCTACAGGTTCGATAGTGCAAGTGAGTTAGTTAGCTAAATACGAATATGCCGGAATGGCTTGCCCGACTGGGATCCCAATTTTGAATCCTAGCTATCTTAGAGCCGTACTGGTGGCAGATGGGCCATACCGGGAATTTTCGAGTATTCTCGAGGATCTCCTGTTTCTGAATTTCATCCCACCAACATTCTCCATTCCTCTTTCCTTCTCTTTATTAATTTAATTTCTCATTCATTCATATCTCCCTTCACCTCATCTCACGTTAGGGAAAAAAACGTAGTTTGGTTGTTAATTCGCAGGCGTTGAAATTGTGTGGTTGCGGGGATCTAGTCAGGTTTTTTTATTTATTTAAGAGTTCCACCACCACGCCTCCGCGGACATAGGTGATCTTATCCCCGGGTCTGCTCTTGTTCCTAACTACTATCTTATCATCATCATCATCATCATCATCCAGGGATTAAGCCCGTTGGCTCGTTCCGGTTTCACGAAAGCTAGAATTGTTAAAATTGTTCAGACCATCTTCTGTGTGGGCGTCCAACATTTCTCCTTCCGTACGGTTTATAATTTAGCAATAATTCTGGAAATCTTTCTTCTGGCATTCTAACAATATGTTCTTTCCAGTCGTTCCTATATTTAATTATTCGGTATGTAAGTTTGAAAATATTTAGTACCTTTCTTATATCTTGATTTCTTTTCTTATCCAGCAGAGCATATCCTGCTATATTTACTATTTCTCTTTATTTATTTTTTTTATTTATGTACATTTCGGCTTATGTGAGTTTTAGTGTTTGGGTTACAATTTGTTTGTGTGTAATTGTGTTGTTATTGCCTGTCTTGTATTCGCTGTTCTTCGTCGCTTTTCAGTACCAGAACTCTTCTAGTATACTTTGTGAGGGTCTTGAAGGCTTCCTTCCCGGCCCAGAAGTCGAGGGCGGGCCGCCCTATCATGGCTGCCTCTTCTAGCTATCTACTGAATACGTTGTACTACGTGCAGTGATAGAGGTCCTCTCCGGGGTTAAAACAGTCGCAGAGAAGTGAGTCTGCGCGTCCTCTTTCGTATAGTTTGGAGCGGAACTGTCCATGGCCTGAGAGCACCTGTGTGGTATGATGATCCACGGAGTGTGCATACGTCTCTGGACTCTCGGGAAGAACTGGAATGTCTGTCGTCCATGAGGCTCTGTTCCCATTCCAGCTGCCACTTGTCGAGCAGGTGGGAGGAACTTGCGCAGGGTGATGTCTATGACTCCGAGCCTGGTCAATAAAAAAGGGGCAGAAGGGACCAACGGGAGGGTTGGTAGTATCCCTTCGCGGTTAAGAGGCCAAATCAAAATAAAAAGGGACAGAAGGGACCAACGGGAGGGTTGGAAGTATCCCTTACCAGTTAAGAGGCCAAATCAAAATATGGCGGTATGGGTCATGGGAGCAGAAACCGGTGTGTCGAGCCTGGAAGACGACCTACAACTCACATAATACCGTAGAGTAGACTTTCATTCCACTCATATCCATAATACACTGGGATAGCGCAATAGATGTTTCAAGTCGCGTAGGACAGAGCACTCTGCCCTCTCCGTGTGAATAAACAACTAAATATAAATATATCGCAAATTTGTAAACGTATTTTATACCAACTGGTAGACTAAAAATTATTTGAAGTAACACTGAACTTCAGATTTACTTTATATATATACATCCATAGTAATTCTGCCCGAGGGCAGGTCTTTCACTGCAATCATAGCATTTTCATGCCATGCTTTGCAGCTTTACTAGGGAATTATATGTGTGGTAGCTTCTCGTTGCTTGCCACACCGGTGAAGAACGGTGATGATAATGATGAGGATGATGATGATGCCGGATGATTTTTGGGGACCGTTGGGCCCTAACATTTGTCTTACAGGTGAGGAAAAACCCCGAAAAAACCTCACCCAGGAAGCTTGTCCCGACCGGGGATCGAACACGGGCCCGCTGCGTGACAAGGCAGCACGCTACCTCGAGACCACAGCGGTGGACTTTATATATATATATATATATATATATATATATATATATATATATATATATATATATATATTCTTCTACGTTATGGAATTAGGCCATGGATGTTTCCACATCAAGAGACCATATCCCTCCATCTAGTTATGGGGCGTCCAATATTCCTTTTTCTTTTGGGTTGGTAGTGAAGCAAAATTTGTGGGAGTCCATTGGGTGTTATTCTTTCTATATGTTGGAACCAGTTAGATCTTGAATTTTATCCATAACTTAGTAGATGTTAAATTCGGTTATTTCTTCATTATATTTCTTATCTAACATTGTATAGCTGCTACTGAACGTAATAGTTTAATTTCTGTTTTATCTGATCTGTTAAGTGTACAATTTTCACAAGCATATGTTAACATAGGTACTGCCATAGTTTTATAGAATTTTAATTGTGTAATTTTTAATGTTTTATTTTTTTAGAGTTCTTTTATATATGTGCTTTTGTGTGTGTGTTAGAGTGGTCCTTATTTTCGACTTTTGATATTTCATACCGCACACCTTGTATCGTTTTTCTTTAGTTGTAAGAAGTAACTTAAAGGTCATTTCGTTGAAACTCAAGATGAGAAACCCGTGCCGAATTGAGCTGAAAACAAAATATCTATAAAAATGGTAATGATTTATGATCTTAACATTAAAACAGCTGTATTTGAAGATATTTATTTATCGTGTTTGAAACAACAGAAAAAATACTCTTGTTGTGCTTTTTTGAATATTTATAAATTTATGTCCAGTGAGACACGGGTTAGTGTTAATTTATTGTAACGATTTTTATACACAATCAAATTGGGAAAAAAAATAGAGAGTGTGCATTGAAATCACACAATATTTTAATTCCAGCCTTCTAAATAAGATCTATCCCTATACACATACTATACATATAAAGATGGATATTATTAACAAGGGGTTAGACGCTCGCTTCTCACCGCTGGGATCCCAAGATCGAGTCTCGATCACTCCATGTGGGCTTCGTGGTGAACGAAACGGAGCTTGGGCAGGTTTTTCTCGGGGTTTCTCCAATTTTTCCCTGACACAAATTTCATTCCACTATTTCTCTATATTCATTTAATTCATTTTTGCTTCATTTCATTCATCCGCCCCTGTGACGGTGCGTCAGAAGTGGTCGGCCGGCACCCTTGCCGTTCACTGACCTCTATAAATATAGGGGCTTCATCTCATCTCATTCCTCGACCCAACCCTTAGTTAGACACGAGTTGAGCATGTATTATTATTATTATTATTATTATTATTATTATTATTATTATTAAACAGTTGTTATTGTCCAGCGCTGTGGTCTCGGGATAGCGTTGCTGTCTCGTAATGCAGCGGGCCCGCGTTTGAATCCGATCGGAACAAGTTTCCTGGTGATTTCTTTTTTGGGATTTTTCCTCACCTGTAAGACGAACATCAGGAAAATTTATGAATATTACAATCATTCACATGATAATCACCTCGTTTAGTGTGATTGTGTGAGTGAATGGTGTGTCTAACCTTAACTTTTTTTGTCTTGTATGTGGCCCAGCAATGAGTTGATAACACCGTTATGCATGGATTTTGCTTTTTTGAAATACATTAAATAAACATACTAAAATACGATTCAATTATCTATGTGGCACAATTAAACGTACTTTATTGAACAAAACTAGAAAAGAAACTATTTAAATTTTTTTAGAAAGTATTGGCAGTTCCATCTCTTATCTATGGATGTGAAACCTGGACATTAACAAAGGCAGATAGTAAACAAATAGAGGCAGCAGAAATGAAGATGTTGAGAGCAATAACAGGATACCAAAGGACCGATAAAAAGAAAAACGAAGATATAAGAACAGAACTTAATATATTTAATCTCTGTGAAAGAATAAAATACTATCAAAATGCTTACCTTCAGCACATATTACGAATGAATGAACAGCGCATACCAAGAATAATGTATAATTATAAACCAAAAGGGAGAAGATTGTTGGGAACATCATTGAAGAGATGGAAGGACCAATTCGACCTATAATGAGATCGGAAGAGGCCATTAGGCTTAATCCTTGTTGTTGTTGTTGATGATGATGATGATGATGAATTAGCGTTTCTGAATCACAATTTCACACTGATTGCAAAAATGAAATCCATTTTCGCGTACCACGTCAGGATTTTTTACAATTCAAAATTTTATGTTTTGAATGTGTTTCGTAATGTACGTACTGTAGTAATATTACGTTTGTTAGAAAGGCCCAACAGTTTATAATTTCAACTTTATTACTTAAAATGTGAAATAATATAACTATTAATATGTTTATATTTTAAATTATGTTTATATTTATTAAAATCTACTAACTATTTCCGCCCTAGGTCCGTACAAAATTGTGTGGTTGTGTAAATGATCCAAATCTGTTTTGCTATATATATGGGTCATATACGTTAGTAGAAAAAAGACGGAATATAACAGCTTTCAGTAAAGAAAACATACTTTCAATATTTTGGCATTAAGCTAGGAGACCAGGATAAATCGTGGTGCCCTCACAAAGTGTGTCGTAGTTGTGTTGCAGAGTTGAGGAGTTGAAAAAAAAGAAGTCATTGCCCTTTTGTATCCCTATGATTTGGAGGGAAGGGAACCTAGAAATCATAAAGACGATTGTTATTTTTACATAGTTAAGGTAGCAGGATATAATGCTAAAAACAAGAAAGATATTGGTATATTCTAACATTCCCTCTGCTATTCGGCCCGTACCTCATGGTCCTGATATTCCGGTTCCCTTACACCCTGAATCAGATTCATTGCGTCTGCATCCAGTAGCACTGAAACTCCAATGGATGATATATATGGAACCATATAATTGTGATCATGATAGATGTCTTAATCAAAGTGAGCTTAATGATTTACTGAGGGATTTAAATTTGCCTAAAGAATCAGCAGAGCTGTTAGGCTCTATGTTAAAAGACAAGAAAGTATTGACTGAGTGTACATTTTTTCATGTTACAGGCATCGTGAGAAGGAACTTGTTCCTTTTTTTTTTTTTCTGAAGAAGAAAATTTAGTGTACTACCAAGCCATCCCTGCTGCCTTAAAATTTTATAACAAACTATAATTCCACAGAGTGGAGGTTCTTCATAGATTCTTCTACAAAAAAAGTCTTAAAGGTGTTTTGTTTCATAATGGAAACATTCATCCTTCCATTCCTGTGGCCCTTTCTTTTGTTTTAAAGGAGACATATGAAAATGTAAAGTTTTTGTTACAAAAACTGCAGTACGAAAACCATCTATGCTAGTTTGTGGAGATTTCATGATTAGTGGATTATTAGTTAGTCAGCAAGCTGGTTTCACTAAATACCCTTCTTTCGTATGTGAATGGGATAGCAGAGGTAGGTCAGAACACTGGAAAAGGGAACAGTGACCACGTAGGACTAATTTAATAAAAAATATAAGAAGTGACCTCTTTATTGATGCCTCAAAAGTATTGTTGCTACCTCTCCATGTAAAATTAGGTTCAATGAAACAATTTGCGAAGACTCTAGATAAAGACAGTGAGTGCTTTAAATGCCTTTGTGTTATATTTCCTCCATTATCCCATGAACAAGTTAAAGCCGTTGTAATCGTTAGCCCAGAAATTCGAAAATTGATGATGGACAGTCAGTTCGAGAATACTATGAGTCGAAAAGTGAAGTATGCCTGGAATGCTTATAATTATTAATTATTATTATTAAGTAATGATTAATTAGTGACAAATAAATTCTGGCCTAGTTTTTTTTATACAAAATTCTTGTTGAAAGTAATTTTTATTACGTTTTACAAAGCTGTAATTTCATTTCTGGTTATTTATGAATATTTTGAAAACCTGACGTGATGGGAGAATTCAGTCCGTTTAGAATCACCTATCAGATTAAAAAAATAACAAAAAAAATAAGTTTTAAGATGCAGAACGGTGAATTCGTCCAGGGAGATCCTACATGTCATTGTGTGTGTGTTTGATCGATGTACAGCCTTTGAAAGAATTGATGGCGCACAGATAATTTTTGTCTCAGAACGAAACCATTGCGCATGATCAGAGATCTGCTACTTGGTTCACAAGTACACAACTATTTGAGATACTAAAATCAGTCCTATTTTGTTGTGTCGTGCAAGGAAAAATAATTTCATGTAAATAACTAGTGCGGTAAATGTTGTAAATAAAACAAAGCGAAACAAATAAAATAAAACAAACAAAATTAATTAAAATATGGACGAGAGAGAGAGAGAGAGAGAGAGAGAGATAGAGAGAGAGAGAGAGGGGAGAGAGAAAGAGATCTGTGAGAGATAGGGGATAGGAGGAGATCTGGCCATAGAGTGAGATCTATGAGTAGATATATATCGTTTGAGATCGGTGTTCTATGAGTGTTATCTCTCATTTCTCGACTCTCTACTCTCTTTATCCATCCCTCTATCTTCTTTCTCTCTACGCTGCTCTCTTTACGTCTCTCTCTCTCTCTGCATCATGTCTTTCTACTTTTGCTCTCCCTTTCTTTCTCTCTCTCTCTCTTTCTCGCTCTCTCTTCTCTCTCTCCTCTCTCTCTCTCTCTCTCTCTCTCTCTCTCTCTCTCTCTCTCTCTCTCCTCTCTCTCTCTCTCTCTCTCCGCAAGACAGACACGCATGACACTGGGATCGAACACCCGACTTCATGCAAGGAAAACAGACGTTCCCTCCATTATATCACAACTGTCTCTTCTCTAAACAGTCTGTATGAAGCGATGCAATACTCCAGGACTTACTTGTATATTGAAATTAATTATTAACTTGACTTTGTTTAAAAATGTCCGTCGCCATGGCATATTCGGTAGAGTCCCTACCTTCCACTCCGGCGACCCAGGTTCGATTCCTGGCGGGGTAGGAGATTTTAAATCTCCACCTTGGGTCTGAGTGTGTGTGTGTGTGTGTGCGTGCGTGTGTCCTGTCCTTGTGTCTATGTGAGAATTAAAGAAAAGTTAACAAACAGGTAAAACAAACAAAGATAAAAAAGGCAAAACAATAAGGAAAACCAGTATAAACAATTTTTAAAAAATAATCAGACGCGTTTTGTATTAGTGGTGGAAATAAACAATATTTTTCTGCCTTATGTTTTGTAAACAAAGTAAAGAGATGTTACAATCGTTATTAATTTTTATATATGACCTGTTTCCTTTAACTAATTTATTTCCCTATATATATATATGTCCACCGCTGTGGTCCCGAGGTAGCGTGCTGCCTTGTCACGCAGCGGCCCGGGTTCGATCCCCGGTCGGGGCAGTTTTTCTGGGTGAGGTTTTTATCGGGGTTTTTCCTCACCTGTAAGACAAATGTCAGGAAAACTTTAAGGCCCAAACGGTCCCCGAAATCATATGGTCATCATCCTTATCATTATCATCATTATCATCATCATCCTTCATCGGTGTGGAAAGCAACGGGAAGCTACCACACCTACACAATTCCCTAGGAAAGCTGCAAGCATAGCATGAAAATGCTATGATTGCAGTGAAGGACCTGCCTTCGGGCAGAATTACTATGGATGGATATAAATATATATTCCACCGCTACGGTAGCGTGCTGCCTTGTCACGCAGCGGGCCCGGGTTCGATCCCCGGTCGGGGCAGTTTTCTGTAAGACAAATGTTAGGAAAACTTTAAGGCCCAAACGGTCCCCGAAATCATATGACCATCATCATCATCATCATCATCATCCTTATCATTATCATCATCATCCTTCACCGGTGTGGAAAGCAAAGGGAAACTACCACGCCTACAATTCCCTAGTAAAGCTGCAAAGTATAGCATGAAAATGCTATGATTGCGGTGAAGGACCTGCCTTCGGGCAGAATTACTATGGATGGATATATATATATATATATCTCCATCCATCCATAGTAATTCTGCCTGAGGACAGGTCTTTCACTGCAATTATAGCATTTTCATGCTATGCTTTGCAGCTTTACTTAGGGATTATAGGTGTGGTAGCTTCCCGTTGCTTTCCACACCGGTGAAGAATGATGACGATAATGATAAGGATGATTTTGATGGCCGGATGATTTTCGGGGACCGTTGGGCCCTAAGCTTCCTGACATTTGTCTTACAGGCGAGGAAAAACCTCACCAGGGAGCCTGTCCCGACCGGGAATCGAACCCGGGCACGCTGCATGACAAGGCAGCGAGCTACCTAGAGACCACAGCAGTGGAATATATATATATATATATATATATATATATATATATATATACAATGAAGCTTGGTAATGTGTAGGGATTATGCAAATTAACGTTATTACAAAAAATCTTCCTAACCAGGATCAAACCTGTGCCCGCGTTTTGGCTTTAGAGCATCTTAACGACTGCTCAACTGAAGCGAATGATACGAATAATGCATGAAGAAAGACTTACGCCGCCCAATTTGAACTCACAGGAGACAGCACACGTACAAATTTACTGGTGTGAATCGCGCTTCAAAATTTCAACTTTCCAACATCAAAGAGTTGCACCATCAATTTTCTCAAAGGCTGTACAAATCCTCTCTTAAGGCCTGGGCAGAGATAACCCACTGGCCTGGGTGGCGCGGGACATGCAGACGTTAAAGATAAAAAGAAAAACCAGTTTTTAAAAAGTCTCCATTTTAAAAATGGACATGTGAATTCTTTGAACTTCAATGAAAATTGAATAATCAAGAGAGCACACGTGACTTGTAAATCAATGCGAGTCATGACCTTTCACATCAAAGATACGTGGGTCCTTGAAACTTAAACTTTAAAGCTAAAAGCTGCTCTAATAGACATCGAACTGCTATTCACATATTTACGAAATTCATGTAAAAACATTTTGTTGCCTTTCTTGAAAAAGCACACGTGACTTTATTAAGTCCGTCACTCAGGAAATGCATAAACTAATTCCTTAGCAAGTCGAATTTGTGGTCCGATTTTTCTGGTTTACAAAATATGGACCTACCTTCCTTTGTTCATGAGATCTAAATATACAGTTTCGTTTCCAGGGGAAAAAAAATGGTGGCAAGTAGAGAGTTTTTAAATTTTTGTTTCAGGTGAACTCCCACTCCTAACTGTCCGGTCTTGCCGGTCAACAAAGTCGACCATACTTTTCTTAATTCATTACTACATGCCGAGTTTGGTTTGGAAAAAAAAAGTGCCGCTAGAGAGGTGATTGATATACTCGAACCAACGGAGCTGTGCCCCTATAGCGCTGACATCGTTCTTAGAAAATTACACGTCTATACAGACGCCATTTCACCGCTCTCCCCTCCCACTATGTCAAACAGCAGCCACTGTAACTTATCGAGTAGGGATGTTGCCAAACTTCCCCCAGTGTCATGGCTCTTAAATATTGAATAATGCAAGGTTGGAGATGAGTTGACAACACTGGAGTGCAAGTGCAAGAGAGAGATAGGAATGCGGGAAGGAAAATTATTTGCCGAGGCAGAAAAGGAAGTAGGCTTCAGTTCGTATATCTTACGGGGCACAGATCCGTTGGACAGACAATATAATATATAAAACACGCTGCGAGCAGGAGACATTTGCATATACAGGGTGATTCACAATAAGTATTACAGACTTCTAGGGGTTGTATAAGGGGCTTAGTTCACTTAGTAAAAGTTTTTATAAGGAACCCATGTCCGGAAATGTATCATGTTTATGTAAAATAAGTGATGATCGAAACACAATGGGCTGATATGTGTGTCTTGTGTTTAGGGGTTGTACTACACCTGTCGAGTCAGAGGAAGATCTTGTACGAATTCTGGTGGCAGCAGAAATTATTGAGCACTCACCAGGTCTTGTGGGGCGCGTATATTAAAACATGCGTCGCAGATACACTTTGTGTAACGAACAACAGGGTCCCCACTTGTAGTACAGCCCATAGAAGTATGTAATACTTATTCTGAAACACAAGACGCGCGATATCAGCCTACTGGTTTCCGATTTTCAAACCTATTTTACATCGAAATGGTACGTTTCCGGACATGGGTTCGTTATCAAAAGTTTATCTACTAATTCCCCTCTATAGCCCCTAGAAGTCTGTAATACTTAATGTGTATCACCCTGTATATTATATGTAAATCCCAGTACAGAGGTTAATTTTTCTTTTCATGAAATATTTGGCCTTCATTGCTAAATGCCAAAATTTAATTATAACATTGAAATAAAAAAGTGTTAGTACTATGAAGTAAAATATTCCCATAAAATGTTTTCTTATTATAGAAGCCGTAAGATTGTACTGCAAGTGATGTTCCACTGCTTCTTTATGATTAAGGATTATACAATGTGTTTGTAGACCATTCTGCAGTGGCCTTGATTCTGCTCGTGTCTCTTTTTCTTAATGTCCAAATCTCACTTCCGTATATATGTTTTCATTCTTGTGGATTTTTGTACTAATTTAGCTTTTAATGTATTATTATTATTCCTAAGATTTGTGTAAATTTGATTTTCTTGTTCACATCTTTTTCATTTTGATATTTCACTACCTTAAATGCCGTAGTCGAAATGTTGTACTTGTTCTAGGCATTGGTTATTGAGTATTATCTTCTGATTGAATCTTCTCCTAAGAATGCCATTACTTTGTACTGATATTTCCATTCCAAATTTTTTAAATAATTTATTTAGTGTATAATAGTCCTATTTGTAAGTTATTCTCTGAATTGGAAATTATAACTTGATCTGCAAAGAGTAGGATATTCAATGTTAAGGTACAGGTTATTAGACCAATTAAAACAGTCATACATTTGCTTTGTTTACATTAAAACAAACTTAGCTCAGAATTATAATATAGTTCTCCCAGAATCTGCAATAATTTATTATTAGAGAAGGTGTGGGAATTGGAACTTACCGTACAGTATCAATAAATTATATTTGAAGAGAAAAATATATCCTTCAGCAATAAGTGTTAAATTAATAATAGAAAAATATCAGTATCAATAATATTTTCCAGTAATTAAAACATTATCTGAATTGAATGCAAACACAGAGAAGTCCAGTCTGGTTATTAACTACCAGCTTAAATAAAGATGATATATTTAAATCAAAACAAACTTCAAATTATAGTATAATACTATGGATCTTCCTAATTTTGACCTTCACAGCAAGTTAAAGCATTGAAATGCACTATCTCTGCTATTCAGTTTTGTACTAGAACATACCATCAAATCTTTAGAGCTTAAAAGAAGGTGTACAACTCAATGATATTATAATAAGCTGTTGGTACATGCTGATGATTTATTAGATGATAGCGAGGAGATACTAAGGACCAACACACACTATTGAGTAACACTAACAAATTGGGGCTGGAATTAAACATCAATAAAACTAAATAGATGTCCACACACAGAAATACATAACAGAAATGAATAGTATTATAAATGAGAGAAATTTAGAAGTGACTAAATTCAAATACCTAGGAAAAATAATTTCAAACAGGAACAACATGTATAAAAAAAAATTAAACATTGGCTCAATTCTGTAAATGCATGTTATTATGTATTACAGGGACTCTCATCAAACCATCTAAATAAATAAAATAAATAAATAAAAAATGAAAATATATAAAACTGTTATACGGATGTGAAACATCTACTCTTACTTTAAGGGAGGAGAAAATATAAGTATTTGAGAATAAAGTTCTTAGGGAAATGTTTGTCCTAAAGTCAGATGAATAGACAGGTGAATGGAGAGAATATAACTGAGCTACATGATCTTCATGGGAACCAGATGTAATAAGAACAGTTAAATCTCATAGGCTGCAATGGACAGGACATGTAGCATAAATGGGGAATGAAAGAAACATGCAAGCTTCTTGCAGGATAAAGGTAAAGTGATCCCACTACTGGCTATAGGAGACAACCTGCGGTAGTAGGAGATTAAGGCTCCCACTTTTTCTGGACAATCAGCACTTGACGTCAGACGTGATGGCTGCCTTTACCCCCAAAACAAGAATCTGGTACTCATTTCCATTTGAGGCTGAGTCGACCCCAGAGTCATAGTGCCGCAAGAAGGTTTGGATCAGTTTAAAAATCTTGATCCACCGGGACTCAAACTTCTGGAATGTAGCACATTGCCTTAACCATTACGCTACAGCATGCCCCCTCTTGTAGTAAAAACCAGAGAGAAAAATCCAGGTGGTAGACCAAGAATGAAGTGGGAGAATAACATTAACCATGATTTGAGGGAAACAGATTAAACAGTGGATGAATGAAAAACATTAGCTTAGGATAGGGATATATGGAGAGCTTATGTCTGCACAGCCATGAACCTACATGTTCAATAATGCAACTAAGTTATTATTATTATTGCAGAATTATAATTTTATTAGTTTTCAGCAAGTGCCATTGTGGTGACTTTTCTTATTTCCTTTTTGAACCTGGGGAAACCACTCAATATAAATAGCTGGCCTGTGGTTCTTTGCCAACTGTGGGATTTGTATGGCAGGGAGCGGGCAAACTATTTATTTGTAGGTAATTACATTTTTTATATATATAATACACTACAGCTGCAAGAAAAGAATTCTTAATTTAAATTTTGTTCAATGTCCATATTGTTTTAATTTTGCACTGCACTGTCTTCTGGGCAAATACTGCTCTGCATCCTCAGGCCACATGCTACATGGCTGCATTTGAACCCACTCCATCTTTCAAAGAGCTGAAACATTTCATATTGTCTTCAATAAATAGAATCTCCTTAGTGATAAATTTGTATTACACAAAATCAATGAAAACCCAAATCACCAATTTAAAAATTTAAAAGAGTCAATGTGTTTCAGTAGTGACACTACCATTATCAAGACTTAATGATCAATATTAAGTCTTAACAATAGCATTGCTACTGAAACGTGTTACTCTTAACATTTTAAATTGGTGATTTGGGTTTTTATTGACTGTAATTCATATTGTCATTAGTCCACTGTTGTGGTATTAAGAGAGTGTCGCTGCCTTTTACACAGCAGGATCAGTTTGATCCCAGGTAGATAGTTAAAATATCTTTTCCGACAAATTGTGCCACTGTAAGGCCCAGTGACATGAGGCATGTAAAATTGGATACTTATCAGTAGAAAGGTGCAAACTGCTAAATTTATAAACAGTAAGTCATTAATAAAAAAAATTGTCTCTAAGAAACAATTTATATTTATTTTTGGAGATTTACTCAAAGGTATAAATTACATGGGAATTCCAATACATGAAACAACAATATATTCCCTTCCATTTGTGGATCATCATCGTCATCCATGCAAGTATTAGGCCGAGTGGCCTGTTACGGTCTCAAAGAGGAATTTTCCATCCAGCACTTTTTTAAACAACCCAGCGATCTTTTGCCTTGGGGGCAGTAACGAAGCATGGTTTTTGGAATTCTACGAGATGTCATTCATTGAAGGTGGCCTTCCAGTTGTTCTGGTAGTTTTGTATATGGTGAAGAATGGGTTCTACATCCAACTCTTCCATAATTTCCTCATTTCTTTTATGGTCCCACTTTGTGTAGCCTGCTGTACGGTGCATAAATCACATCTCATTTGCTGTTATTTGGCTTTCATCTCTTCTTCATATTGTCCATGCTTCACTACCATATCTTAATACTGGTCTTGCGAGAACCTTATAAAGCTGTAATCTTGTGTTCTTCTGTACTAAAGATGGTTTCATTATACTGTTAATTATCCCTGTTGTTTTTGTAAAATTTGTGATTTTCTTTGATATATCAGCTTCATCTTGAAATGTTAAATTATAACCCAAATAATTAAATTTGTTTACTCGTTCTAAAATTTCATCATCCAAAACAATTTTGCTAGGTATAGGGTATTTCCCACAAAAGGCCATCACTTTAGTTTTCTTTGTATTGATTTCCATATTGTACCTTTTTGCAATTATATTAAAATTGTGTATAGAATACTGTAAATCTGTTTCTGTTGGAGATATTAATACCAAATCATCTGCAAAAAGCAAGGAGTCTATTTTATGGTTTCTATTAATTTGGATAGAACCGTGTCTCATCTGTCGCCAATCTTGGAGTATTCTATCCATGTATATGATAAAGAGCAAGGGCAAAAAGCCACATCCTTGTCTTACGCCCTTATTAATTTTGGTCCATTCTGTTTGTGTGTTATTGATTCGAACTGAAATCAAATTTGTTTTATAGATATTGTATAAATTTAAAATATGCTGTTGTGATAGATTGTTGTCAGCTAAAATTTCCAACAGTTTATTCCTATTGATTTTGTCAAAGGTTTTTTGAAGTCCACAAAAGGTAAATGTGTTTCTACATTGAACTCCCCGTGTTTTTCTATTAATAATTTAATGGAGAAATAACCATCACAGCAGGATCAACCTTTATGAAAGCCTTTCTGTTCTTCGCTGAGGAGGCTGTTAAGATGTTTGTATAATTTGTTCTTAATTATATTGGCATAAATTTTGTTTCCAGTATTTAGTAAGCTGATGCCTCTAATTTTCACAGTTTTTCTTGTCTCCTTTTTTTTAAATATTGGTAATAAAATAGATTATGTCCAACTTATAGGAATGTCTCTCCCTTCCCATAGTTTATTTGCGAATGTTAGAAACCTGTCTAAAAACAGAGGATTTGCATTTTTAAATAGTTCAATACTGATTCCATCCTCTCCAGGAGCTTTGTTGATTCTCATATTCGTTAATACTTCTGATAGTTCATCCTCTGTAATAAAGTATGTAGAGGTGTTATTGGATGATGGTAAAGTGAGAGTATTTGGAGTTTGGGTCCATAGATTTTGAAAATAATTTGACCATTGTTTGGCTGGGATGACATTAAGTTTGAGATTGTCTTTTGTTTCATGATTCAAATTTTTCAAGATTTTGTATGTTTTTGGTGCGGATCTAGTAATATCATTCTCTAATTGTGACACAAATTCCTCCCAATTTTTTCTATGTCTCTTCCTGGTTTCTCTTTTTGCTATTGCTCTTGTTTTGTGGTAATTGATTTTGTCTTCTTCTGATTTATTTGGTAAGTACTTGTGGTATGCTTCTTTTTTGCCTTTGATAATTTGCGCCATTTTTTTAACCATCTCCTTTTTGTGCCTAGGCTTTCTTTTGCAGATTGTTTTAAGATGTTAGCAGGTTTACTCCATTCCTCTTCAATATTTTCGGAAACAGGGCAATCCTTCATAATGTTTTGCATTCTTGTCTTATAAAGCCAAGTTGTGCTGGGATCTCTGAGGGAGCTTACTTTGAACTTCAAATCCAATTTCTGAACTTTCTTTTTTGTTTTAATCCATCTTGGTTTCATACGTATAGTACTGACAAGAAGATAGTGATCTGATTCAATTTCTGGTCCCTGGAACACTGTTGTATCTAAGACCATATCTGATAGTTTCTGGTTACAAAGAATACAATCTATAATTGATCGAGAATTACTGGCTTCCCAGGTATACCTATGACTATCTTTATGTTCATACATGGAATTCATAATTTTTACTTGATTGTAAATTGCAAAATCAATAAGTCTTTGGCCATTTCTATTTAATGTATCTTCTCCATGTCCTCCTATATAGCACTGGATTTTTCTGTTCCCTATCCTGCCATTAAAATCTCCCATGATTAAGAGCATATCTGATTTATTTACATGATTGACAATTGTTTGTAGTTTTAAATAGAATTTGTCATTTTCTTCTTCTTCTTCTTCACCTTCTATTGGAGCATAAATTCCTATTATTGTTAAGTATCTTCGTGAGAGTTTTACTCTTACTTGAATGATTCATTATGGAATGTGTAATATCTATTGATGATCTAAATTTCTTATGTATCCATTTGTGGATAATCAACTTATTTTGACACAAGAGTATAAAGACATAGAATATATTACCTGAAAATTGATTCAAGAATATAATAAATGGGGACTAAAGGTGAATATGGAAAACACCAAGTATATTACCATAGGAGACATTCATCAAGAGTTGATACTAGAAGATGAATGGGGGTAATTAAACAAATAGAGAAATACAAATATTTGGGAATAAAAATTAAAGAAGATGGGAAGCAGGAAAAGGAAATATGATCAAAGATAAATTCAGAAAAATATGTAATATCTGTCCTGAATGGAATATTATGGGATAAACATATCAAAAAAGAAACTAAAGTTAAAATTTTTAAAATAATAGAAGTATTATGACCTATGGTTCAGACTATAAATTATCAAATGAAAAGAAAACTATTGGTAGCAGAAATGGACTATTGGAGAATATCTGCTAGGATATCAAGGAGAGAGAAAATGATAAATTATGTTATAAAAGAGAACATGAATGTGTAAAACTATTTTAGAATTTATCCAACAAAAAAACTAAAATGGTATAGGCATATTAAGCGAATGGAGGATAAAAGATTACCAAAAAAATAATGGAATGGACTACATCAGGAACGAGAAGGAAAGGAAGACCAAATCTCACATGGATCCAAGGGATTAGAGAAACTTTGAAGGACTGGGAAATAGAGGAAGTACTGTGTTATAATAGAGACAAATGGAAGAAAATTATAGAACAAAATTAAAGATAAATCATTGGTGCCAGAAAAAAAGTGTCAACACTGTCAAAACCAGATATATATATTACAAATTATTTAATTAAATAAAAATAAAACTTAAAGTTTTATGTGATTTTCATATTTATTAAAATGTAAATTAGTTACAGCTGTTTCAGCACTTTGCACATTCAGACATGATAACATAATTAAATTACAAATTTTAACCAACCTTTACCAGTAGATTTATGATAGCTTAATAATTAACCCTTAAATTTGCAATGTATTCTATAGAATACATCAATTAGTTAATTTTATTTAACATTTTTTAATAAAACACAAGAAAACGAATGAGTATAAATTACTTAAATTTATGTATAATTACACAATATACCCAATAATAATAGTTATGTATGATATCATTTTCAGTGTTATCTGCAACATTCAATAACTGACACGAGAAATTAGTGCTTTGCCAATTTAAAGGTCAACACAAAAAAAAAAAAATTATTATGAAAAGTGTAAAGTCCTGCAAACATTTCAAAGGTGCTATGTTCCATTCATTATTCAACATATCTGCAAATAGTATTCTTTATAATAAAAATTCCTTCTGTGCAAACTGTACTGTTTAATAGTGATCACAAATAAGCAACTTCACTCTTTACAACACAAACAAAATGGAGGAAAATGGCACATTGCACCAATGTTGTGAAACAGCTTAGGGTCTTAGCACTACTGCCATATTCTAATGTATTATCTTTCTTTTTTTTTTAATTTGGCACTTTGCACCTTTCTACTGATAAGTATCCAATTATGCTAGACAGTTTAGGTAACAGCAAAAAAAGAAACAAAGAATCTTCTCATAACTTCAAAATGTTATCTGTAGGCCTACAAAGATTTATTTCACTTAATTTTCAAGGACAAAAATAGACATTTTCTTACAGTCACCATATTATTATTATTATTATTATTATTATTAGTAGTAGTAGTAGTATTATTATAAATAACTATCCTTAACTCAGGGATGGATCGAGTGATGATATGAGATGAAGCCCCTATATTCATAGAGGTCTGTGAACTACAAGGGTGCCACCGACCACTCCTGATGCACCGTCACAGAGGCGGATCAATGAAATGAAATGAAATGGTTGAGATGAGTATGGAGAAATGGTGGAATGAAATTGTGGCAGGGGAAAACAGGAGAAAACCCCGAGAAAAACCTCCCCAAGCTCTGTTTCGTCCACCACGAAACCCACATGGAGTGACCAAGACTCAATCTCGGGACCCCAGTGGTGAGAGGCAAGTGTCTAACCACTTTTGCCGTGGAGCCGAATAATCATCATCATCATCATCATCATCATCATCATCATCATCATTATTATTATTATTATTATTATTATTATTATTATTGGATGGGAAAACCAGCTACAATGGCTAGAGGACTTGACTTGCTGACCACAAGTCATCCCTATACTGGCTAATGATTGTCCACCTCAGTGATTAACACATGTGGATGCGAGATCAGCAGCCAGCTGGTAGGCCAAGATCCATCTTGGCCTGTCAACCCTGCTTTAGCCAAACAATGTCACATCAGTTTCATAGAATAAACACCACTTACAAGAGAGGAGTCAACAATTGCATGCATTAACCTACCTTGAAATTTCTTCCAGATAAGTGTTGTGATTTTCAAAGGCAACATCCAAAAAATTATCTACCATTTTTAACTGCAAGGCGCTAAAATCCAGTGCCACATCTCTCATTTAAACTAAAGGAAAATAATACAACTCCTGATCTTGGTGAATTGGACCCTGGTAACCGGCCTCTGCACTGCATCTCAACTCACTCCACTCCAATCTACTCACACAGGTACATACATCTGCTCTGTACAGTGGGGTGCTATCGCTGGATTATGACTTCTATTTCTGTACCTTGCAGTTAAAAATGACAGTATTTTTGGGCACATCCTTCGTATATCACAACGCTTCTCTGGGAGAAATTTAAAGGTAGGTTTCAGGATGCATTGGTGACAGTTCCCTTGTCAAAATGTCATGTAAATGATAAATCAAGATAATGAAAAGTTATTCATCACCATGCATTCATTTCTATACAATATCTTCCTTTTCTTCTTTCAGCAATAGAACAATACCTTGTGTTACCACATAACAGAGGCAGCTCCTAATCTAAATTGGAGGATGTTATGCATCAACCAGCTAATGCCATTTTTTAAAATTGGTATTTTTTATGCCATTTGTTGCACAGGCTCATGAAGTAAGTGTACACAAGCTTTTAGTGCCAAATCTTTAACTATAGCCTTCTTATTAAAGAAAAATGTAGATACCATAAGTCTTATCAGAGACTCTAGGTTTTGCAACAAACAGCTACGAAACCAGATCTTCATAAATGCTAATTTAAATTTTGCATCACACAGCTAAGTGCCAAATGTTCCTGCTCTTAGATTGTTGAAGCATAACTGTCAAACAAGGAAAATAACATGCAATATCCAGTATTGTTAGTTTGGCACTATAATAAATAGTGAAGATTGACTTAAACTTTAAACATATTTTTCTCGACACTAACATAATTGCGCATGGCCAGTTGATGCATAACATCATTCAATTATAAGTGAAGATGTTTTACTATACTTCTTTACCCTTAAGAAAAATTCTCACAAAAAATAAGTGAAAGTAAACTAGGTACCTTTCTCTTGCATACATTCATTTTTCAGTCATGATGAGGTTTTTCTATAATTATAATAATTTAACAATAACAACCACTCCACTCATGTACTGAAGTGAAAAAGAGAAAAAAAAGTCTAAGAACTGAAGGATATCACCTCTTAAAAAATTATTTGTCGATCTTCAGTTGAAATAACAGGGGGAAAAGTGATTCTACATCAGACCTCTTATTCTCCTTCTTCTCCTCCTCCTCCTCCTACTTCTTCTCCTTCTTCCTTGGGCTCTACATTCCTCTAAGAACCTTGGCCTCCTCCATAACATTTGCCCATTTTTCCCTGTTCCTAGCCTTCTGTCTCCATCTTTTAAACTTCAGTTGCCTTAAGTCTACCTCAACCTTATCTAACCATCTTAGTTTCTGTCTTCCAACCTTTCTTCTTCCTTCTGGCTTCCCTTCTAAAATCATTCTTGCTCCATCTGCAACATATGTCCTACCCATTCCAGCCTCTTCCTTCTAATATTTCCTATCAGATATAAATCACTATACAATTCTTCCAATTCCTGGTTTGTTCTAATTCTCCATATATATTGTTCCTGTACTGCTCCACATATCTTAATATTTTCTTTTCCCATGTATTTAACATGTACTTATCTTCTTCTGATAATGTCCATGTTTCACTTCCAAACATAACTATTGGTTTCAATTTTTTTTTTCAGGATTGTTTCTCTCATATACATAGGTATCCTCAACCAAAATATACAATATTTTTCTTCCACACTTCCCGGGCTACTGTGTCTGCTTCTGTCATATTCCTCTTCATGTTGTCTTTAATTCCTTTATCCACGTTGGCTTTGGTCTACTTCATTTCCCTTTTGCAGGAGGTATCCATTTTAATACTACTTTGTTTGTTTCTGTCTTACTCCTCATTATATGCCCATACCATCTTAGTTGGATTTCTTTAATTTCTTGTACAATATTCTTTTCTAAATTCATAATTTTTCTTGCTGTATTATTTTTTTTATTTTGCCTAATTTTTATATTCTTGCCGATCTTTTTAAAAAGTCCATTTCTGTGACTAATAATTTATTTCTGTGTCTTTACTTCAACATCCATGTTTCTGCACCATATAATAAAATACTCTTCACAATTGTGTTATATATTAATAATTTAGACCTGTTGATTATATTCCTACTCCATAAAATAGAATTTAATATGCCAACAAATTTCTTTGTCTCTATTATTCTTTTTTCGATGTCTAATTCAGATGATCCATCTTTTTGTATTATTGATCCCAAATACTAAAAATATTACACGCTTTTAATCTTTGTTCAATTTACTTCAAATTCCTCGGAAAGATCTGTGTTCATATATTCTGTTTTATTACAATTAATTGTTAAACCCCATCGTGAGTTTCTTCCTCTAGTTTCCTACCCATATAATTTGCATCTTTGCATCCTGAAGTGACTACCACTTGATCATCTGCAAATAATAAATTAAGTATGTATTTGTTCTCATTTAATTCCTTAATATTGTTTTATATTGACGATTTTATTATTAATTTAACACTTCTCATAGAAGGATAAATTATATTTGAAGAGAAAAATTTTCGCCTAGACCGGGACTCGAACCCGGGACCCTTGGCTTTCCGGGCCAAGTGCTCTACCAACTGAGCTACCGAGGCGAGTTACGATCTAGACGCAAATTTTTCTCTTATGTACGTTGTAATTCCTTCGCGCCAAATGCTTGAAACCATAGCTTCTATCTTTGCAAATGGCGGCTTCTTAGTTAAGAAGACATTTATTGGGAATTTAACACTACTTTATAGCCAGTAGGGCTTCTATTGACGATTTTATTATTAATTTAACACTTCTCATAGAAGGATAAATTATATTTGAAGAGAAAAATTGCAAAGATAGAAGCTATGGTTTCAAGCATTTGGCGCGAGGGAATTACAACGTACATAAGAGAAAAATTTGCGTCTAGATCGTAACTCGCCTCGGTAGCTCAGTTGGTAGAGCACTTGGCCCGGAAAGCCAAGGGTCCCGGGTTCGAGTCCCGGTCTAGGCGAAAATTTTTCTCTTCAAATATAATTTATCCTTCTATGAGAAGTGTTAAATTAATAATAAAATCGTCAATAGAAGCCCTACTGGCTATAAAGTAGTGTTAAATTCCCAATAAATGTCTTCTTAACTAAGAAGCCGCCATTTGCAAAGATAGAAGCTATGGTTTCAAGCATTTGGCGCGAGGGAATTACAACGTACATAAGAGAAAAATTTGCGTCTAGATCGTAACTCGCCTCGGTAGCTCAGTTGGTAGAGCACTTGGCCCGGAAAGCCAAGGGTCCCGGGTTCGAGTCCCGGTTTAGGCGAAAATTTTTCTCTTCAAAATAAAATATTGTTTTATATGTTTTAATTTTTACTATCCTACTCATTGCTCTTGAGCATTTATTGCACATTGTAATCCTTGCTCAAACCTCTTCCCTTAATTAATTTCTACATCAGATCATTTGTTGCTATTTGTATATACATTCAGGGCAGTTCAAAAGGAAACATTCCTCTCATAATTGTATTGAGTTTATTTTATAAACACAAACTTGGTATACAAATTTAACTCTCCAAGTTTTGATTTCAAACAATGAAAACAAATATCACCAATAAATTCAATATCAGATTAGCACCAAAAAATAATTACACTAAGTGAACTTATCTTCTTGCAAGGATCAAACCTTTTGGTTCATTCTGGCTCCAAGTATTATAACTGTTGTGGCCATCTCTTTCGTGGGCGTCCTCAATCTATTTTTCCTCCTCTTGGTTGACAGTTCAGACTTTTCCTAGGCAATCTGTTGGTATCCATTCTGCAGACATGTGCATACTATTTTCTCCTATACTCTATTTTATCTGTCAAACTGAATATTTATAGTTCTTTGTGGATATCTTCACTTCGTTTTTTAACCATTGAAGTATATCCTGCCACAAATCGTTAATATTTCATTTCTGCGGCTTCTATTCTTTTAATTGACTGTTTATTCAGAGTTCATATTTCCGAGCCATACAATATTGCAGGCACAGGCAGTACTTCATAAAATTTTAAATGAGTTCCTTTTCTTACTTTCTTTCCCAGTCTTCTTTTAAGGGTGCCACATAAATTAATATTAAAATATTTGTAATTTATTATTTATGTCTTTTTCTCTATTACAACATAAGATACACCTAAATAATTAAGATCTTTTACTTGTTAAACTAATAAAAACCAAAAAAAATGAAAAGATTGATGGCAAAAAATCAGGAATTTACTAAATAAAGTGTGCAGATTGTGATAAGATATACACAGGGAAAACAAAGAAAAATTTAACCATTACATCCAAGGAACACATAAGAAATGTAAAAAAGAAGGAAGTAGAAAAATCTGCAGTAGCTGCTCATGTTTGGCCAGAAAAATATAAAATTGATAACACCAAGTTATTAAAGCAGTTAAAAAACACAAATGAAATCACCATATGGGGAAAAAGTTTACATACTGAAGATCGAAGAAAGAATTATGAATCTTGAAATTCCTAGGGAGAGAGATTTAATACACAAGTTCTTTGAATCACAAAAAATAGGGAGCAGGAGTCAACATGCAGGGCCAACAACTTAAAGATCATCAGTCTGTAAAAACAGAAGATAGAGCATAGATGCTCTGAAACATGTTCTACAAGAAACAACTAATATGAGGTGATATGACATCGGGCTCAACTTATTAAGTAGAACCTCATAATGTTACTTCCTATTGTATTTTCATAATAAATATCACCAATGCTCATAGGAGCCATAAATCAAAATATAGGTACTCTACTGTTAAGATGAAGATTTATAAAATAAATTTCATAAACTTCAACAAATGAGTGGAACCATACAAAGAACATTAAAAGAAAAAGTTACAAAGCTTACGAAGATGAAGGTTTATAAGATAATGGCTGTATCAATGGTGAATACTGGGCACTAAACAAAAGTGACAAACAAAATATAGAAACAGCCAAGATGAGATTTTAAGAAAAACAGCAGGGTACACATAAGCCTTTGGAATTAACAGTTTGGGAAAAGATATACATTATTCAGAAGAACAAATAGATAACCATGAATTTTGAAATTCCCAGCAAGCAAAATTTAATCTCTAAGTTCATAAAACAGGCACCAGATGGCAGTTGGGAAGATAGTGGTAATGGCAAATTTGACGCTTGGTGTTCGACTGAAAAGTCAAATGCCCTTTGAAACCAGTATTGTGAAAACATGGAACTTTATGTCGTGAGATGTAAAAACACTATCAATAGCACTTATAAAATAAATAGAAGTTATTTGCCTAAAGTGTGAAAGGTCCTGGGTTCAAAAGTGAGTCTGAGCTTATATTTTTCTCTTCAAATATAAATACAAGTTACATGGACAAAGCCACTTTATTATTATGAGAATTTTTCTTCAGGTAAAATATAGTAAAATAGCTTAACTAACAATTTAGGTGACGAGCTGCCACTGATTTACAAACTTACATGCAATGGAATTGTGAACTGTCTTAAGTTTTTTTTAAAAATGTGACATTGTTTGTTTCACCCCCTCGCCATGATGAGGCACAGGGTACAGAGGGGGGGCATGAAATTAAGAAAAGCCAAAATTTAATTTCACACCTGGAAGTAATAATGTAAACATTATTACTTCCATCAAAAGCCAACTCGGCAAATGTAATTTTGTATGACGACTGTCCATCCCTTCCTCGCTTTTCCCTCCCTACTGCACTGAAGGTGCTAATGAGGTACTGGACGAATGAACGTGGATCCAGCTGTCATATTTATAAAAATAAATCTTTAAATAAGAAGGAATGTCATTTTGAATGACAAATGTCCAACTCTTCCTCGCTTTTCCCTCCCTAATACACTGAAGGTGCCAATGAGGTACTGGACGAGAGAATGTGGATCTGAATGTCACATTTCTTCCAAAATAATCTCTAATTAATTAGAGATGGGACAAGGGAAAATATAATAACTAATAAATATCTCTATCAGCTGCCATTTGCAGCGTCGGTAGGGGCTGGAACAGCAATTCAACCTGCTTTGATTCCAACCTCTACAATGTTTCTCTAAACCTGCAATAGAAGTATTTTATTAGACATACATGTATACACTCAAGAAATCTAACTACTTAACCACGAACACCAAAAACTAAGTCTACTGTTTTCATGAAAGAGACACTACAGAATCTATGTGACTAGGAAAAATTATAAATGTGGACCTCAAGTAAAAAAACAACACTACATTCAGATAAGACAAACAAACGATCATGAAACAGATATAAATGAATAATTAAACAATGAACAAATATCAATAATTAAACAATGAACATATACAAATCAATTATTAAACCTGAAACACACAAAATATGATTAAGCATGATATACAAAACAAATAATAATACAGTTGAAACATGATTATTGTGTGTGCATGTGTGAATACACACACACACACAATAAATGATTAACATTGTTGTGAGGCCCACATGTATATAATGCACGTTTATTTCAGCAACAATCCCAATATGAGAACTGTAACAACAATGCTTATATTAGGACTGATGCTATTGGCCACCTCAGACCCTAGCTACATCTACTGGGAACTGAACTAATTACTTATGAAATCTGAAGTGGCCGCACTGGCCTGGTTTACTATCCACATCAAATTAAACACAGCTTTTTTTTAAAAAAGCTATAAAAGTAATTATTTTACACGTACGAAAAAATTGCATACGTTTGTTCTAATGTCACCCACTGCACACAGGTTCTGTGGGCAGAGAGATGGCTTTAATGTGGTCTATTTATGCACCACATTACGTAGATGATGTATTCTTGTATTGTGTACAGGATGAGTATATTCATGTGTTTGTGTAGTGTAAATAGTGTTGTATGAGGCACGATGATGAGGGAGAAGGTGAAGCCTGGTGCCAACACATAGCCTACTTCTATCAAAAAGCAGCACGTGGCCCGCCAGGCTTAGCGTCCCCACATGACAGATGAATTGCCATCAACAGTACCACATGTCTTCTCAACATATGTACTGTAGAGATATTTTCAGTTCAAACAAATATTCTATGACTAAAATAGAATAAAGAAAAGTATTGTCAGAAAAATGTAATTGACGAAATATATTATCAAAAACAGAAAAAATAATTTCAATTTTTTTGAATAACAGAAGAAAATTTTACATCAATAATTAATCTTTAACCTGAAGAAAGCAAAATGTTAGACAAATGTAAAAAGATGAAAAATAAAACCCTATATTTGGCAGGCCTAGAAGACCTGCATCCCTAAACTTCAGGCCAGAAGGGCCTGAAATATAAATTCCTATTAGGCAGCCATGAAGAACTGCAACCCTAAACATCAGGCCAGAAGGACCTGAAAAATATATTCCTATAGCCTGCGGCCATGAAGAACTGCAACTCTAAACTTCAGGCCAGAAGGACCTGAAAAATAAATTCCTATAGTCGGCAGCCATGAAGAACTGCAACCCTACACCTCAGGCCAGAAGGACCTGAAAAATAAATCCCTATAGCCTGCAGCCATGAAGAACTGCAACCCTACACTTCAGGCCAGAAGGACCTGAAAAATAAATTCCTACTGCCTGCAGCCATGAAGAACTGCAACCCTACACTTCAGGCCAGAAGGACCTGAAAAATAAATTCCTATAGCCTGCAGCCATGAAGAACTGCAACTCTAAACTTCAGCCAGAAGGACCTGAAAAATAAATTCCTATTGCCTGCAGCCATGAAGAACTGCAACCCTAAACTTCACGCCAGAAGGACCTGAAAAATAAATTCCTATAGCTTGCAGCCATAAAGATCTGCAAACCTAAACTTCAGGCCAGAAGGACCTGAAAAATATATTTCTATAGCCTGCAGCCATGAAGAACTGCAACCCTACACTTCAGGCCAGAAGGACCTGAAAAATAAATTCCCATTGCCTGCAGCCATGAAGAACTGCAACCCTAAACTTCAGGCCAGAAGGACCTGAAAAATAAATTCCTATAGCCTGCAGCCATGAAGAACTGCAACCCTAAACTTCACGCCAGAAGGACCTGAAAAAAATCCTGTAGCCTGCAGCCATGAAGAACTGCAACCCTACACTTCAGGTCACAAGTACCTGAAAAATAAATTCCTATTGCCTGCAGCCATGAAGAACTGCAACCCTAAACTTCAGGCCAGAAGGACCTGAAAAATAAATTCCTATAGTCTGCAGCCATTAAGAACTGCAACCCTAAACTTCAGGCCAGAAGGACCTGAAAAATAAATTCCTATTGCCTGCAGCCATGAAGAACTACAACCCTAAACTTCAGGTCAGAAGGACCTGAAAAATAAATTCCTATAGCCTGCAGCCATGAAGAACTGCAACTCTAAACTTCAGGCCAGAAGGAGCTGAAAAATAAATTCCTATAGTCGGCAGCCATGAAGAACTGCAACCCTACACTTCAGGCAAGAAGGACCTGAAAAATAAATCCCTATAGCCTGCATCCATGAAGAACTGCAACCCTACACTTCAGGCCAGAAGGACCTGAAAAATAAATTCCTATTGCCTGCAGCCTTGAAGAACTGCAACCCTAAAATTCAGGCCAGAAGGACCTGAAAAATAAATCCCTATTGCCTGCAGCCATGAAGAACTGCAACCCTAAACTTCACGCCAGAAGGACCTGAAAAATAAATTCCTATAGCTTGCAGCCATGAAAATCTGCAACTCTACACTTCAGGCCAGAAGAACCTGAAAAATATATTCCTATAGCCTGCAGCCATGAAGAACTGCAACCCTACACTTCAGGTCAGAAGGACCTGAAAAATAAATCCCTACACTTCAGGCCAGAAGGACCTGAAAAATAAATTCCCATTGCCTGCAGCCATGAAGAACTGCAACCCTAAACTTCAGGCCAGAAGGACCTGAAAAATAAATTCCTATAGCCTGCAGCCATTAAGAACTGCAACCCTACGCTTCAGGCCAGAAGGACCTGAAAAATAAATTCCTATTGGGCAGCCATGAAGAACTGCAACCCTAAACTTCAGGCCAGAAGGACCTGAAAAATAAATTCCTATTGCTTGCAGCCATGAAGAACTGCAACCCTAAACTTCACGCCAGAAGGACCTGAAAAAAATCCTGTAGCCTGCAGTCATGAAGAACTGCAACCCTACACTTCAGGCCACAAGTACCTGAAAAATAAATTCCTATTGCCTGCAGCCATGAAGAACTGCAACCCTAAACTTCAGGCCAGAAGGACCTGAAATATAAATTCCTATTAGGCAGCCATTAAGAACTGCAACCCTAAACTTCAGGCCAGAAGGACCTGAAAAATAAATTCCTATTGCCTGCAGCCATGAAGAACTGCAACCCTAAACTTCACGCCAGAAGGGCCTGAAAAATAAATTCCTATAGCTTGCATCCATGAAGATCTGCAACCCTAAACTTCAGGCGAGAAGGACCTGAAAAATATATTCCTATAGCCTGCAGCAATGAAGAACTGCAACTCTAAACTTCAGGCCAGAAGGACCTGAAAAATAAATTCCTATAGTCGGGAGCCATGAAGAACTGCAACCCTACACTTCAGGCTAGAAGAACCTGAAAAATAAATCCCTATAGCCTGCATCCATGAAGAACTGCAACCCTACACTTCAGGCCAGAAGGACCTGAAAAATAAATTCCTATTGCCTGCAGCCATGAAGAACTGCAACCCTAAACTTCAGGCCAGAAGGACCTGAAAAATAAATTCCTATAGCCTGCAGCTATTAAGAACTGCAACCCTACGCTTCAGGCCAGAAGGACCTGAAAAATAAATTCCTATTGGGCAGCCATGAAGAACTGCAACCCTAAACTTCAGGGCAGAAGGACCTGAAAAATAAATTCCTATTGCTTGCAGCCATGAAGAACTGCAACCCTAAACTTCACGCCAGAAGGACCTGAAAAAAATCCTGTAGCCTGCAGTCATGAAGAACAGCAACCCTACACTTCAGGCCACAAGTACCTGAAAAATAAATTCCTATTGCTTGCAGCCATGAAGAACTGCAACCCTAATCTTCAGGCCAGAAGGACCTGAAAAATAAATTCCTATAGTCTGCAGCCATTAAGAACTGCAACCCGAAACTTCAGGCCAGAATGACCTGAAAAATAAATTCCTATTGCCTGCAGCAATGAAGAACTGCAACCCTAAACTTCACGCCAGAAGGGCCTGAAAAATAAATTCCTATAGCTTGCAGCCATGAAGATCTGCAACCCTAAACTTCAGGCCAGAAGGACCTGAAAAATATATTCCTATAGCCTGCAGCCATGAAGAACTGCAACTCTAAACTTCAGCCAGAAGGACCTGAAAAATAAATTCCTATTGCCTGCAGCCATGAAGAACTGCAACCCTAAACTTCACGCCAGAAGGACCTGAAAAATAAATTCCTATAGCTTGCAGCCATAAAGATCTGCAAACCTAAACTTCAGGCCAGAAGGACCTGAAAAATATATTTCTATAGCCTGCAGCCATGAAGAACTGCAACCCTACACTTCAGGCCAGAAGGACCTGAAAAATAAATTCCCATTGCCTGCAGCCATGAAGAACTGCAACCCTAAACTTCAGGCCAGAAGGACCTGAAAAATAAATTCCTATTGCCTGCAGCCATGAAGAACTGCAACCCTAAACTTCACGCCAGAAGGACCTGAAAAAATCCTATAGCCTGCAGCCATGAAGAACTGCAACCCTACACTTCAGGTCAGAAGGACCTGAAAAATAAATTCCTATAGTCGGCAGCCATGAAGAACTGCAACCCTAAACTTCAGGCCAGAAGGACCTAAATAATAAATTCTTTTAGTAGGCAGCCATGAAGAACTGCAATCCTAATGAACTGAAGAGCAGTTCATGAGGAACTGCAAAACTTGCTGAAGACGTAGAAATTGAAGTTTTGAAGATGTTGAAGTTGAACCTGAAAAAGAAACTTTTCACATTCTGCTTTCTTTCAGGTTATAGTCCCAGGCCAGTGACAAGTTTTGCTGACTCCCTACCTTTTACCATCCCTCGCTGTCCCTTGATTCCTCCCTGACGAAGCAGGTGTGGCCGAACAAGGTCGTGGCCGCACCTGCAAAATAGTAGCATTACTAAAAATGGTCTCAACCTTAACTCTACCAGAATATCAACTCAGGAGTCATCACTCAACATATATATATATATATATATTAAGTCACCAAGTCCAGATAATATGACATCACCAGTTAACATCATGTGTACATGTCAATTATCCAGTGCTGCTATATTTAACCATGATTAATATGAAAGCATTAATCATGGTGTTCTAAAAGGGCCAGGCTAAGCGTTAATTCGGAAGAGAAAATTTACTGGGACACAGGATTATAAAATAAAATTTTGTTTCATGACAGGGGTTGCTTAAGTAGCTCAAGTGGTTAGAGAATAAGTTCATAAAGCCGGAAGTCCTGCATGCAAATCCCAGATTAGGTACAATTTCCTCTCTTCAGAATTGTTTGGTGTATTTACACACTTTAAAAAGTAATTAAAAATGTCTCAATCCTCCAATATTTTAGAATATAACGGAGGTTTCATGGAGGATTTGTTGATTATTCTGGTACGTTAAGGTCTTAGGTTTCAGTATTTAAGCTTACTTTCCCTCTTGTTCTGAGCTGAAGTACTGAGAAAACCTTACCACATTCCCTGTACTTCAGTGAGAGGTTACTCATTTCCTAACCTCCTAAACCTGAGGCAAATTTTTAAACCAAAAACTCATGTTTAGAGATTTCTGGAAAAGGCTAAGTTAGATGATCCATATGGAAAATGGAAACATCTTACACAATAAAATAAGAATAACAAATGAAAAAGGAGAAGAAAAGTAAGAAAAAAAATAAAAATAAGAACAGAAGGTAGAAAAAATAAAACATATAGAGAAATAAGAAGAGGAAGAAAGAAAAGAGGAAAAATAAAAATAGAGAAGGAAGGAAAATAAAATGAAGAGGAAAAAAAGAAGACAATTAGGAGGAATAGGAAAAGAAAAAACAAAGAGAAAAGAGGAAGAATGAAAAAAGAAACGGAAAAAATAAAGCAAAGAATATGAAGAAGTAAAAGGAAAAATAAAAATAACAAGAAGAATAAGAAAAAAGAAAACGTAGACATAGAAGTAAAATAAAAGGAAGAGAATAAAGGAGACAATTAGGAGGAATAGGAAGAAGAAAAAGGAGAAATGGAAGAGAAAAAAGGAAGAAAAAAATGGAAAAAGAAAAGCACAGAATATGAAGAAAAAGGAAAAATAAAAATAGGAGGAAGAAGGTGATGGGAAAAAAATAGAGAGAAGGAAAAGAAGAAGAGGTTCAACAAAAAGAGAAAAAGTGGAAGAAGAAAGTAATGAATTTATTTACGTAAAATTTCATTACCTCACCTCTTATTCTTCTTAGACTAGTTTTGGATTCTTCTTTGCTTCCATCATTAGAACCAAGAAAGGATCCTAAACTAGTCTACAAAGAAAAAGATTATGAAGTGAGCTAATAAAAATTTTACTTAAATAAATAATTTTATTGTGTTAATTCCTAACAAATTTATATTTAAAAGCAATTAATTTTTCTGTGAGCCTGAATGAATAAACTACATTTAGTCGAGGGAAAATAAACTTTGAGTTTATTTGAAGTTATCAATGGAATGAAGAATAATTTTCAAACTTCTGTTGAAGATACAAATTTCAAGTGTTAGTAACTACATGTGTTATTTGTTCTACGCGCTGCGGAAACTTGCATCTTCAAGTACTTGTACCATAAATAACACACACTATCATTCCATTAATAAATATTTAAATTTATTTTTGAATTTAAAATTCTTCCAGAGCCAGAAAATGTTTAAAGATATTGATGTCAGCTGAAAATGTAAGATAAAATTAGACATGAAAAATGCACTATTAAACCTAATTTTAATCTTGAAAGTTTCTAAATGTTACAAAGTAAAGAATTTTGGAATATGGGCCCCAAAACTAAAGTATGTAAGTTTTTGCTAAACACCTATCTCCTCAAATTTATATAAACTGATTTTATAAAATTCAACTAAGAACAAATATACTCATCTTTTGACATCTTTAGCACCCATTCAACTGCCGGCTGCAGTCAAATTACCTGAAAATTAAACAATTGCAACTCAATTCTTATTTAGAGAAGCTTTATCATACAGACAAGTCAACAACTATAACATTCAAATAACTCATTGGGGAAAAACTGCACGTGCACTATCTCAAAACTGCAAAGAACTGCAAATACAGGTAGCAGTTAGAAGTAGCAGCAATAACGTTATCATTGAATGATAACTCACAAACATCATAGTGAGTTACCAAACGTTTATTAAAAATGGGTGTACACTTACTTATCACTCCCTAAAGCTGATCCAACCAGCGATAACCCAAAACAGCAATAGAAAAATCATAGACTAAGTAATATACTCTGTGGAGAAAATAGCAGTTAGCATCAACAGTCTAACAGTCTCATAATATTGCGGTTTGCGTATTTAAATAAATACTTTAAAATTGTCTAATAATGTTATAAAAATTGTTTTAAAACTTTTAAAATATTAGAAAATGATGGTAAGTACAGAACAAAAGCTATAGTTTACAACAATATAAGAAAATTATGCGCTAGTAGAAGTGCAGTTGAGCCACTCATTGGTACTATCAAACCTGCAGGTTCATGGTCACACAGACCATACATCCATATCCTGAGCTAAAATTTTCAATCATTATCATAAGTAATGCCACGAGTGATTTCCAAATTATCGATAAATTCACAACTCACGAAGTGAGGAGTGAATTTATCTAGAGAATTTGGAAATCAAGAGTGGCATTTGTTAGGACTATTTAACGAATAAAATTAAGCTGTTTACTCACAAATCATTATTTAACTATAGTTATTTTAAAATATTTATACATTTAATGTAAATGGCGATGTTTGAAAACAAATGAGAAACGATAGGTACGCTTCTACCGCTTCATTTGTTTATCACTGCAACCAGATCATACTATTTATTGCCAAAGGAACGCAATATTGTAAGGAGGAGCTTTCTTTAATATGGTAATTATAACACTGATAAATATTTGGTGAAACACGACTCTGATTGGTTGTAAAACAGAAATCATTGAAACGTGATTGGTCATTGACTCCCATTTGGGGCATGAGTTAAATAGTCTGTATAATTCACCTCTCTCAAAAGTAGGAGAATAATGTCATCAGAGACTACAGAATTATTGGTCCAATTTTATCAAGAACAAATATAATATGTTGGAATTAATATTATAATATTTAATAACTTACTATGGATCTAAATAGTTCAATATACTTCTTTGAAATGGATTCTACAATTTGCAATATGTTTTGCATTTCAGCAGGATGTCCTAATTAATATGAAATATATTATGGAAGGCTTCACAACCTTGAATTAATTACATAATTTAAAAAAATCCTACTCTACACATAAATATTATCAATAAATAATCTAGTAAAAAACCTACAGATTCAGATCCCGTTACTTCATAGCTTCGAATCGACATCCCAAATATTCCGCCTTTTTTTAAATCTACTCGCTGATTGGGCAAAAGGACGAGAGGTCATTGACACTAACTCAATATTCCCGCTTTCAAAATACGATGCATCCTGATTGGTCGAATTTAAGTTATACTACAGACTGCCATCTTACCTACCTTAATAAAGCGAGCAACTTATTTCAATATCGTCTGTTTATCCCATTTTATATTTCACTAAATTAAACTTAGATTTAATATTTTACACTTATTCCTGATATTTTTAACAATTTCCGCAATATAAGATAGTACTACGGCAATGATACACCGTTACTGCTTTCTCATTGGCTGAAGCAGAGAATCTTACAACGCTAATACAATGAATTCAATATTCAAATGCCAAACTATTAAGACAATTACGAAAAAAGTTTTTAAAGAAGAAAATAAGCCTTGTTTGAGATACTTTCCCTATGATAGAAACAATGCTTTCATTTAACGTGTCAAAAAAGGTACGCCAACCGCAATAACATAATACGGCAAAAGTAATGAAAATTGAAAGATGGAAATTTATGTAAGAAAAAACATCATAATCATCCATACAAACGTAAGCCTATTATGATCTCAAAAGCCTGGATTTTCAATCCTTCTCTTCTTCGGACGCCCACGCCATGCGGTCGGTAACGAGGATTTATATTTTAGGAGATACATTGTACGTGAATTATATCCCGGAAATAAAGGTACCGAAATATTGTTGCATTGATTAAACAGGGTATGTATTGAATGCCATCTGATATTTAATAAGAAAACATGGCAGATTTATAACTTACCGTACCGTAATGGTGCCGGGTTAACATCCTCATACCTTGCAGCCTCTAATCTCAATGGGTTCCCTATGACATAAGGTGATAAAGCCAAGGTCACGAACTTTTGACCAAAAGGTGACATTACCCTTGATTACGTCATATAAATTAAAACAAATTAATAAACTAGAATATTTTAATAAATTGTAGAAAATAGTTTTAATCACACACACATCTATTTATTCTTTTACAGTTTAATTAAATCATAATTCCATTAATTATGGGATTCTATTGTTTTAAGAATCCATAAAAAATGGAGACTTATTTTACTAGAGGGTGGGAGAACATTTTATGAAATTAAAAACTTGCTAAAATCATTATTGAATTTTTTTCCTCCAAACTAACATTTTTAATTGAATAAATCTTATGCACAATACATACTTTTATATAATAAACAATGTAATTTGAAAGGACACCTATCATTTTGATATTATATTTTTTATAACCTTAAAAATATTCGTTGATATCATTTTTACTTCTTCTTCAAAAGGCACTACAAGTTCACAGAAATGTTGACCTTCTCAAGAATTTGCTTACAATAATTCCTATTTTGGCCGATTTTTAATTCCTAATAATCTTCCATTACTATTTTTAGGTCTTCTATTTGTTCTTATAGCCAGAGGTCTCCATTTGTAAAATTTCTTGACCAATCTATCATCTTTCATGTGATTAATGTGGCCAAACTATCACAAACTTTGTGTTTTAATAAAATTACTTTGGGAAGTAACAATATAATTAATAATCATCATCTTTCAAACAAGTTTAAGGCTAATGCCTGTTACAGTTTAAGTGAAACATTCTTCGTTAATCTTTTTCTGGGACATCCCAAAGATCTTTTCCC
The DNA here is from genome assembly GCA_030220185.1 of Diploptera punctata. Lineage (NCBI taxonomy): Eukaryota > Metazoa > Arthropoda > Insecta > Blattodea > Blaberidae > Diploptera > Diploptera punctata. The sequence continues at coordinate 4,763,950 of JASPKZ010007797.1, read as the reverse complement.
CTGAGGACGGTATTGAAGCATGACTTTTGGAAATCTGTTATGAGTCATTCAATGCACGTGAATTTTCCACTGTAGCTGGTATTTATTTATAAACTGTGAGATTGGTTGAAAGTGCTTGCAAGATGTCTTCATTTCTTTAGCAGTCCATGTGAGTATATCCTAGTGTATTCTCATTTCACAGCCGTTATTCGGCTGATATCACTACTCTAGTAACATAGGTACAGGTCTAGCTAAGGTTTATATAAACAAATTCTTGTGTTTAATAGTGAGTGTAGAATATATTTTTAACGACTCACCTCATATGATTTCAAATTTCTTTGTTACCGGCAGTTTCAGACAATATCTTGTCCCTCTTCAGTCATGGCTTCCATGGCTTTGACAATATATTGTCTGAAACCGCCAGTATCAAAGAAATTTGAAATCATATGAGGTGAGTCGTTAAAAATATGGCTCAACTGCACTTTTACTAGCGCTTGATTTTTCAGTTATATTATTGTAAACTATAGCTCTTCTTTTGTATTTACTAACATTATTTAATATTTTAAACTTTTTCAAACAATTTTTATAACATTATTAGACAGTTTTGAAGTATGTATTTAAATATGCAAATCACAATATTATGACACTGTTAGAAATATTATGATGCTAACTGCTATTTTCTCCACAGAGTATATTACTTACTCTATGATTTTTCTATCGCTGTTTTGGGTTATCGCTGGTTGGATCAGTGTTAGGGAGCGATAAGTAAGTGTACACCCATTTTTAATAAAGTTTGGTAATTTTAATATTATTAATATATCTTTTTAACATAGATTTGGGGATTTATTGCAAATATTGGTCATTTAAATTTCATGGCGACAGATAGTAATCGAGGATGATAATCAATATGTGGTTCGATTGTGGGTTATCGGTGGTTCTACAAACTCTGGCACATGCGCACTGTTATTCTATAGGACTTTGAAAATATTTCATGCTAGTTTAAGTGCAGTTTTTCCAAAAATATATTCTACACTCACTATTGATGATATAACCTCATAATGTTTACTTCCCAATATTAATTTAAATATAAATTCTTGTGTGTTGCTGTATTAGGAAAGGCTTCATGAATTTGTTCATTATTCCTGTTGATTTATTTTTTATACATTTTAGAAGTTAATTTTGTTTCACCAAAAAAACCCTAAATTATATCCGATATGTAAACTCATTAACTTACTGTTTATGCAAATATTACTTGTAACTGGATATTTACCACAAAATGCCATGACTTTTGTTTTGTCAATGTTTATTTCCACATCATATTTTGCACTGATTTTATTTAGATTATGTACTGAATACTGAAGTTCATCTTCATTACAAATTCATCTTCAAAACAAATCATCAGCAAAGAGTAGACTATCCAATTGTAGGTTTTGGCTGATAAAGATTGAACCATATTGAGTTTGTTTCCATTCTTTGATGATTCTAATATTTGGTAATATTTTTATATAGCTCTGTATTATTCTGAATTCATCATGTTCCATCTTAGTCAAGAATTGGACCATATATTTTGTGTAAAACTTTTTTTTAATTAAGAGTTTGGGGTTGGTGATTTTTTGCAAATGCAATATAGCTCGAAAATCTCATAAATGTTTGTACTTTCATTTTTCCATGACCTGTAAACCTCTCTTTAATATGATTTGAAAGTGCAAGAAAATGCAAAATTAGCTCAAATGCATAAGGAACAATTTTTTTAAAAACATCTTTCTTTCGATGTGAACATTTGAGGTGTAAACTGCCTGCCTGATAATTTTGTTGACTCTGAAGCTCAAATACACAGAGTTTCACCAAACATCCCTGAAATGTAGTTGTGATTTTATCAATAGCCTAGATACAATTCAATTGTAAGAAACTGGAGAATGAACAAAATGAGGTACATTCTGTGATTTTATTCAACATGTTAGTTACATTTCGTGATTTAATTTTGTGTAATTTTATTTATATTATCTGGTTTTGCATCAATATAGATTTATCTTCAGGAATTCTATTTTAGGAGTCCACCTACATTAGTCACTGTTAAAACAAAATAGCCAACTTTTCTTTATGGTGCATCAGATTAGTGAACTAATCTGATATAGGGGAAAGTCTGGTAGCCACGGACTTTTTTTATAATTTGTTGATTGGCTTCATTCTTCCATATTGATGTGAGCAATTTTTACATGAATATGTACTTTAATATTTGAAAAACATTATTATAATGAACAATAATCATTTAAATACTTCTTTATAGGAAATAAACATTTGACAGTTTTTTTTTACTGAATTTTGTAAAATAATATTTGTGGATGGTAGCACCGGACACACAAAAAAGTAAAGTATTATTATTAGACTGACAAGACATTGAACACAAATGATTTAAATGCACTTGTCACAGACATAATTATCGTTTCAGGTACTTTACTCACAACTGGTTGAAGATCCAGAACCATTATTCCCCCCACTTGGAGTAGAAGTGCATCACTCGTGGTTTATTAAATCTGTCTCTCATTAAACTAGAATTTCTGAGAGATAACTGATGGTTCTTTCCATTAAACTGTAGTAATATACTTTACTAGCACATTGTTATCTTTGTTAAATATATGGGGTGTGTTCATGTTTTTGACCAGGTCATAAACAAGTAAGAAATTCCTTACGAGTAAGTGGTATGAGATGATTACCCAAGTCTCTTACATGTTGAGTCAACTCATGCTTCAATTGTTCAGAAAAAGTATTATCAAACCTACCCAGTTTTGGTGTCAAATAAATTCACCACAACCATTTTGTTTTTCTAATTATATCATGTAGAAAACTTTTCAGGATTTGAAAACAAATAATCTTCTCTAAAAGACACAGTGCCTCCTATAACACTTTCTATGGCTTGTTTCATCGAAACTTCACTCCATGACCCTCGTCCGGTCTTTAAATTTTGGCATTCTGAGGATTCAACAATAACCTAAAATACAATAATAATAATAATAATAATAATAATAATAATAATAAAAGCTCTGTCCGTGTCATAAATAAATATCTTAATAACTCCTAAAACTACTTATTCTCGTGTTATAAATTGAAGTAGATATGTTTTTTAAAGTATATAAAGTAATTATAATAAATATCAAACTAATGCGTTATATTCTCAACAATGGCCATCAAATATAACTTGGGTCTGTACACACTGAGCGCCAAACCAATAACTACACTGCACATATGTCTGCCAAACTACCAAAATTCAAGCATTTGAAAATGTACTACAAAGCAATCCAATAAGTAGTGACACCCATATATGGCCATCTAGCGAGGGAATAGGAAATTAACGAATGTCCGGGGATACCTGCCGTCCGTGGCTACCAGACCCTCCCCTACACTAACTTGCCCATTTTCTCATCAACAAAATAAAATGGGTATAGACGGACTCCTCGCATAGAATAGTCCTATTTTCTTTTTGTGTTGTGTTTTAGCTTGCATCAGTTTATAATATTTCTGTGTGTGTATGGGTTTAACCTATATTAATTTAAAATAAATGAAATTTTTATGTCATAATCAACAAATAGACCTTCTGAAAGGACACGATAAGAGAATGTTGTTGATGATGAATCAATCCTTTACAAATGTGATTTTAATTCCATATTAACCCCTCAGCGTGGTTTGACGTATATATACGAGACCGGTTTCCTCCCTTCTGTGCGGTCATTTAAAAGTCCATGCAGTACCCCTGTGCTGTAGTACTTTTAAACTCTACTCTCCAAGTAACTTATTCTAGATACATATCAAATTGTGATTAATAGAATGTAAACAATGAATGACCATTCTATTCTATTCTATAGTGTTCTGCCCAAGGGCAGGTCTTTCACTGCAATCATAGCATTTTCATTCTATGCTTTATAGCTGTACTAGGGAATTATAGGTGTGGCAGCTTCTCGTTGCTTCCACACCGGTGAATGATAATGATGATGATGATGGCCGGATGATTTTCGGGTACCGTTGGGGCCCTAGAGCTTCCTGACATTTGTCATACAGGTCAGGAAAACCCCCGAAATAAAACTCACCCAAAAAGCCTCTCCCGACTGGAATCGAATCTCGGTCAGCTGCGTGACAAGGCAGCACGCTACCTCGAGACCACATACCCAGTTCTAGAGTCACACAATTCGTAAGTTCAAATTTGGCAGTTTTAAGTGGAGGGAATTGTTTGCTCCTCCATAACCATAATGATTCATCAATTACAATATCTTGATTTGGAAGGTAGAGAGAATGGAATTTATTATTAAAATATTCAATGAAAGGGACAATTTAAAAAAATGAAGGACATTGGAAACCAACTTGTTTTGTGTTGTCTTAAAATGTATGGCACCATCGAGCATAGAGGTCATGATTATGCATACATAACATCTCCATACTTTGCTATCCCAAATAATATTTTCCAATTATTCCTGTATAATTTATAATAATATCATCAACTCGTGTCCAAGTCAGGGTTGGGTCGATGGATGAGATGAGAAGAAGCCGCTACATATAGAGGTCTGTGAATGACAAGGGTGTGGCAGACCATGTCTGACGCATCACCACAGAGGCAGATGAACGAAATGAATGTGATGAGATGAGTATGAAGAAATGGTGAAATGAAAATGCGGCAGGGGAAGACGGGAGAAAACCCCGAGAAAAACTTGTCCAAGCTCCGTTGTTTCCGCCACGAAACCAACATGGAGTGACCGAGACTCGATCTCGGAAACCCAGCAGTGAGGGTCTTGTATAATTTATCTCCCTCAAATCCTGGTTAATATTTTACTTGCACTTTATGGTTATCCCCCCACTGGGCACTTTGCTTCTAGTTTTCGTACACCAAGTTCCTATATAATTTCCTATTCGTGCCACATGCCCTACCCATAGCAGCCTACGAGACTTGCAATGTTTTATTACATCTAGATTACATTTATATATCACGTTATGTTCGTCTTTCTTCCAAGTTACACCTCAATTTCCTAATAGATCTCTCATTGAGGCGATGTGCTAACCACATGTATCTTGTTGACATGTTGGCAAATTAGCGTAAGTGTCAATAAATAAAACAAATAACAAAATGAAAGGGCTGATAAAATATTAATTATTATATTTATGGTCTCGAGGTGGAATACTGTCTTGTCATGCAATGGGCTTTGAGGCCCAAACGGTCCATGGACATCATCTAGCTTTTATCATCATTGTTACCATCAAAATCATCCCCCTGGGTGGGAAGCTACCACACCATAATTCCCTAATGAAGCTGCAATCATAGCATGAAAATTCTAAGATTACAGTGAAAGACCTGTACTAGAACAGAGCACTATAGAATATAGTAACGAAACAAAGAATGATATAGAATGGCGTCTTTCATCGGTTAATTACAAGTTATATTTAATTGTAGATGGAGATTTCCTAATACTTTCATCAAGATATAAGTTAAAATGCATTCATTTTTTAAATTGTTGCTAAAGGTTTACTTATAATTTATAATTCTAAACTTTATCTATTTATCCTTCATTCATATTCTTAAATTAAAGATTTTCATAATTCCACACATCTTACTTACTTACTCACTGGCACTATCGAACCCATAGGGTCATGGCCACGCGGACATAAGTTCTCCATACATACCTATCCTGAGCTAATGCTTTCCAATCATTCCCTGTATAATCTACTCAGATTCACTATGTACAATATTTATAAAAGTTGGAGAATCTAAACTTTATTTGATATAAATTCATTTATATAATTACGGAAACTTGTTGAATGGATTATCTTGGTTAATAAATTCCCGCTGGGGAGCACCTGTGTTGGAAGTGTGCAGTACATACATTACTATTATTGCTATTATTATTATTATTATTATTATCATTATTATTACTAATTTTATTTTTAGTATCATTACCATTATTATTATTACTATTATTATTATTATTACTATTATATTTTTTATTTTTTTTTATAATTCTACACATCAAATTCGCCACGTAAATTTGTTTTAGAAGTTGGAAATGTCTGAGACATGTGATTTTTGTCTATAAACACAAGATCCACGTCGGTTTTGAAAGAAAGGTTAGTTATGAGACCACACAGTGGGACACTTTACAGATATTTCTTTTTGGTAAAATAGGGCATTCACTAGTTCGAAGGAAGGGCGTAGCTGAAGAGAAAAAAAAAAATACAAAGAGTTTCTCCTTTCACTAATAAGTAGCTAACTCACTCCACACGCCTGTCGTAAATTATGTCATAACATGAGGGGGAGATTTTTCTGCCACAGCAAGAAAAGATAAGTTCTCCAGAATGTTTTACAAACTCCGTATAGGCCTTGAAAATCATAGATGTATCAACGCGTAATGTGTGGCAATCTGCATTTGGATATTTAAAAGTCCAGGCGTATCATCACGTCCTTCTGCATCTGGGAAAGGAACGCCATGTTTAAATGTCCTCGCTGATGGGTTAAAGTAGTTTAAAAAGTCATTAATAGGGCTCAGAAGTTGAGGAAAAAATCCTTCTTTATTTTATGTCTGAAGATGAGGCTGAACATTATATATATATATATATATACACAGTAAAACTTGCTTAAAGCGGAATTGCATGGGACCAATTCATTTTTCTTTCCACATGGGACAAAATTCCGCATTATAAAAAACTAAAACTTATTAATAATCTTAGATTATAGAGTACCATATACATCTTTTTAAGTACCTTGGATTAATTGTAGTTCCGCTGCCATAGAAAAGTGAAGTATAGCATGTATGAGCAACTTCAACGGTAACGCACGAAAAAAGTCCCATTTCGTCAGCGTTAAAAATGTCACTTAGGTGCATATCCTGAAATTCAAGTATGCAGTTTCGGTTTTCGCTCACTAACTATACTTTCGTCCACATTCTTTGATTCCCCGCAAATTTCATTCTACGCTACATTGTCGTCTTTTAAAACTGTCCAGCCAACCTGAAAATTCTTTGAAATTGTTATTCCCATAGGGATTTAACAAGAGCTAGAGCTTGACTTTGGAGCATCGATCCGGAAATGTTTGGAAATTTGTCTTCAATCACTATCACTTTTTCTCTTAATGAGAATGATACATACCTTTCAGCCATCATTATTCCGTAATTTCAGAACGCTACCTGAGAAAGATCAGTCTCAGAACTTAACTAATTTAAGATTTTACAGCGCAATTTATTTGCAAGACAGGTATCTGTGTTTCGCATAACTGGTGTGCAATGAGGCCGAATCTATACAGTAAAAGCTCCTTATTCACAGGTGATATGTTCCGCAAATACAGAAACTGCAAATATTGAATAGTAATTTGTATGGGTATAGGCTATAGGGGTTACGTTCGAAGGTTACAGAATAAAATAAAAAATTATCAAAATAAAATAAATTAATGAGGGATTTTGAACAATTCTATTAATTATTACTGTTAGATTTAGGCAAGGACTTGCAATTTTTTTTTCGTTTTGCTGCTTTTAAAAGTTCTTTCAATTAAGATTGATATTCAGCTTTGAATTCTGCGATATAATTATTTTTTGTCTTCGGATTTCTTGATTCATTAACATTGAAATAGTGTGATATAGACACAAATGACTTGCCAACGTGTATAAATGGCCAAGCATTTTTATTTTTGGCAGCAACACTAATTTTTTTCCTCTTCGGTACTAATTATTTTTCTTTCCTTTTACTCGACATTATAAACTGGGAACAAAGCACAAGAGACACGTGTTATTCAATCAAAATTATTGCAATGAATGACAAGTTGAAACAATAATATACCGTTCGTGGCGATGGAGGCATTTATCAAAGTACATATCAGCATGTGAAATACGGACAGCTTTTAACAATGAACTTTAGGGTCAGTGACAATTAGATTTGTTTTGATACTTATTTGTCCATTTGGTTTGAATCACTATTTGTAAAAGCCGTCTTGGCACCTGCCTTCTGTAAAAAAAAAAACTGCTGATGGTTAATAAATATATATACCTTTCTGCTATATAATTTTTTTAATGAATTGTGTACAAATATCCTTCCATTTCCGCGTTGGATTCCATTTTATGCAAAATAAATGCATGTAAATTACTATTATTTCACTGGGACTAATAAATTTGTTCAAATTGGACAGATTTCCGCATTATTCACATTCCGGATTAAACAAGTTTTACTGTATATATATATATATATATATATATATATATATATATATATATTTGGGCAAGAAAATGGTGGGTTTTATTGTTTTTTTTAGTCTTAATTTTTTTTTTTGCAATTTTACTTTCTTTTTACTATATTTATACCATTTATATAATTTAAGAATCCACAGTCTGTTCTCAATCCTAACTTCTTTTAAAAACACTATCTAGTTTTACTTTCAAAAGACTTTTCAAATTCCAAACACCTTTGTTCTGTAAGAAACTATTAAAACCTCACAACATATCACATTATTTTCAACCACCAACCTATTGACCGCCTGAACTACAACTTCAAATTTCCTAACAAATTGTCACTTTGTGAAAATCACCTCGAGCTGAGGGTGAAGGCAGCGAGATTGTCTCTATCCACTAGTTAGCAACTGTAAAACTTTTTACCTCTTTTTCTTTTCTTCAGTTTTTAGGTCTTTTATAGATCCTAAACTTCCGAGCCCTAATCATTACAATTAACTCAAGACTTGTTTTCCTTCAAAATACTACAAAATTCAAAACTGTAAATGTATGAATGCAACAAATTGTACAAATCAAGATGACTCCTATTGATAACCCATTTTTTTTGGATATCTAAATATTAACTCCATGCCATAACAGGCCTAGAAGGCCCTTGTTTACCATCCGGCTGCTGACCTCACATCCATGTGTTATAACATAGGTGGACGATCATGCATGCAGTACAGGGCTGACATGTGGTCAGCATTCCCCCAGCTGTTACAGCTGGTTTTGTCAACCTGGAGATATTATAGTTACCCAAAAAATCCTCAGGATACTGGTTGAAATTCCATGAAAAAATTTCTTCCCCCATGGAGACACAAACCAGCTCAAGTCTCATAGCTCTGCGACCAAGGCCTCATACCTTAAACCATTTGGCTATGGGATGGAAGGGATAACTAAACATAAAAAAGGAAAATTGAGGTTAGAACAAATTGACAATTTTGTACATTCAAGATTTTTTATATATTTTTCTTTTTAATTATTTTTACTATTGGTGATCTGGGCTGACCGAAATATTCTTACCTAATGTTGATGATGTAATAAAAATATATCTTCAATTTTCTCTCTTCACATAAAAAAAAAACTATTTTTTTGTCCAATGCCAAATTGTCTTTTATGACAATTCTGGCTTTCTCCCCAGGCATTGGTGGAATTGTGATCCAATTATTATGTTGCGGCACCTGGAAGACAGAGTTGCATTGCCCTAATGAGTGGTAAAAATGATAAATCACCAGGAGAGTCCTTAAAACTTCAATTCAAAACCATGGTCAACCACTTATGTTAAAATTCTTATGATCTGACTGGGAATCGAACCTGGGACATCATGAACTGTAGTCAGAAATGCTCTACTAGCCCATGGGGCTTAAAATATTGTATATTTCAGTTTCCCTCCCCATGCAGGTCCTGGATCCACGAACATTTCTGTCTTCACTGAATTTCAAATCCTTTTAATTCTCCAAACATTTCTAACGGTGTGTGCATTCTAATGTCCCCCACTGCACTTTCCACATCTTACACTGGGTAGAGAGATGTTATTAATGTGACCTATTTTTAAATAACGCACCACTTTAGCAGACCACATAATCTAGATGATGTATTGAGTACAAACAGGAGTGCATGTAAAGCATGTTTTATGAGGGATGATGATGCTAAAAGCACCAAGAGGACTGGTAGACTTAATTTCCCCATGCCATATGTTTATTGGCAATAGCATTCCCATAAGAGCAATATTTTCTAGACATGGAAAACCCAGTATAAAGTCAAATAAAACATAATGGGATTGTAAATGGATCAAAATACAATTTATTAACTTGATTTACAATTTGTTTTCAAAGGCAATTTTCTTTAGTTATCAACTTATTATTCATGAAATCTAAAAGAAAACAAACAGATACATTATATGAAAATAGTCTTTTCTATAAAAAAAAACATACAGTTATTAGTGTAGAAATTGCACACCTTCTTCAGCCCCAAGTATCCATATGACAGTTTTGATTTTTTTCTCACTCTGTAAACAACTCAAGACACTGTGATGGGTTTTATGATTACGCCTGGTGATTTTTCTCAAATGCAATGAAAGGCACTTGTGCTCTTGTAGAGTTTAACAGCAGCTTTGCAATTTGTTTGTTGGCCAGCAGTCTGCTACTTCCAAGTCACTGCGCTTCACTAAATTAAAACAGCAGTATGTTGTATTTTATATTATTTAGTGTGAACAAATTATCCAGAGGTTCTAATTTTCCTGGTTGCAGAATTAGGAGCTTATCTGTCACTGAAACATTTTTTTTTAATGCCACCAGATTGTCTTTTATGACATTCCTGGCTTTGGCAGTCTTCCTATTGTTCTTGTAGAGGTCTCCCTTCACCGAACCATCCTATTCTTTGTGCTTTAAGGTGGGCAATGGGTGAAAATTGATATTTTTTGGTTAAAAATTACATTTTTTTTTTTGCAGGGAAAAATATGTACCTTTCATTACATATTGCCAAAGTTTCATGAACCTATGATACTTAGAACATAGCATAATTATGTCATATTTAAATGGCTTCACTATTTAAATCTCCATTATAAGGGCTTCAGCTACTATGGTAATATAATAGTTTATGGGGTATTGCCTTCCTGGTCTGTCAAGTTAGTATTTTCTCTTATTCTAAATTCTCCTGCTACCTGATCACACTTTTTATAGTCTATTTTCAAATTACTATCCTTAACTTGCATGAAAACTTTAAAATTAATTTTTTTTTCATATTTCTATATAAGCGCATTTTGTTATGTTCAAAATTTATCTTCTATAATTTTTAAATATGAGTCCAAAATGTTTACAGGATGTTCTGGACACACTAAAATTGATGAAATGAGATAGTCATAATTGTTATATATTAAGAATTTATCAAAATAAAATATATGAACTATATCAAAAATACAAAAAAAAATGAATGTAGACTATATTTTTTTCATCTCTCCTAGGAAAATAATGAAGTATTTGAATTGGATATGTTACTATACACATCTTATTGAATCTAAATATATATTTTTTAAACATTTTAGTTGAGACATGACAATGGAGATAGATTTTGAAAAAAAAATCTTTTGTTAAAAGTAAAATCTGAATAACTATTGATGCTACAGAAATTAAACTTAAGACATTCTATTTATACCAACATCGATATACATACCAAAAATGAAGTTTCTATCTATAAAATTGTGGAAAAGAGGAATTTCACTCTTTGCCCCCGCTTAATAAAATGACTATACTAATCAGAGTAAATGTAAAAATATGTCTGGTGCTGAAATCCAGTGGCTGAAAATAAAACATACAGTGTGTCCCAACTCTGAATATCTTTACTCAAAACCAACCTTCTGTTACTTACACCCACCCCTTGGCTTCTAAGGATCTCAATTATAATTTTCAAATTCAGTTCTGTGCTCACACAGACACCCACATTTGGAGCCCAAGAACAAATTTTGCTTTCAAAATTAATACTTTTTTGTGTTACCCTGATGTCTGTGTTTACTCCTGTGTGTCCGCTAGCTTCCTTTTTCCTCTGCATGCATGAGGTCCGTCCTCGGCGACATGAAACTTTAAGCAGATGAATTCTGGCTTCGGTGGAGGCAGAAGGGGTTTTGGCTTCGTAATAGACTGGAAGTCTTCCTGAGAAAGGAAAAGAGACTTTCTCCAAGAGTGGGACTCTTCAGTTATGACGATGTGGCCATTACCTCAAGATTTTGTTAGTCATGTTTATTAAGGATTTACAGAAACTTAAGAGTTAAGCATTGTTTTTATGTGAGTGTATATAGTTCAAATGTTCTCTAGTATGAAAGACTTTATTTTTATATATATATATACACATATTATTGTTAAAGGAGAAAGTTATTATTATTGATTATGTTAACCTTCATCGTTTTGATAATTTTTCATTATAGCTGCTATTTTGTTAATTTAACTATACGACTATTTTCATTAAATCTCATTTTTAGTTAACCCTTGTGATTAATTACTTATTGCAAGCATTAAGTACTATAATCTCCTCTCATGGTTTCGTTAAATACCTCGCTAAGTACAATAAAGTATAGGACAAAGTATTGTTTATTATATACTAGCAGTTGTTTACGAAATGAAGCAAGTCTGCGTAAAACTAAGGCCGAGCGTGCAGAACCTCTGTTAAGATTAACTAGTTATGTTTATCGGTTTTCTATTTATTCCTTGTTTACATTCAGCTATAATTGTATGTGATATAATATTGAGCAAGAGTAAACAAATTATAGGCGATAGCGTCCCTAACGGTACAAATGGTAGCAGAGCTATTGGTTTATCGCTCAAAGTATTTTTTGCTCAGTTTACTGCTCAATTCAATGAATTGAATATACTTCAATCTAAGCTTATTGTAAATTGTATGAGAAAGTTTATGATACAGGTAGTGATTGTAGCTAGTATTATATTACATAATTATAATATAAAGTGTATCATGTGTTTTGTAGTGCGACACTACAATTATTTGAGAGAACCTGCTTCATTTACTCTCACTGCTAGAGGTAATACTAATTGTGCTTTTCTTTCAGCTAGTGTCGTATTTAAATGCATGTCTAATCAGCTTTCATTCAGGTTTATTTACTTGTTTATATATTAAATTTGGGAATTTTTAACATTATGAGGTTCAATTAATAATAATTAAATGAATCGTGATTTCTTCTTACTTCATACTTCTATGTTTTTTTAAACACAGCACTGCAGTATCGGCGACACGTCGTCATCATCAGCTGTTTTCACGACTGTCAATTTTTTCCATTTTGCCGGTAATTCTCCAGACTGCCATCTGGTGTTCTTTTGAAGGAATCATTTTCCAAACTGCCATCCGTTGTACTTTTGAAGAACTTTGTAATCAAGCTCGGTTCGTCCGGAATCTCAAAGTTCATAGTTCTAGTATGGTTTTTTTGAAGCTATAGCAGCACATAGTTTATTAGAGCATCATTGGATTGAAAAGGAAGCAAAACTTTTGAAACATCTATCTAAACCTTTGGATTTAACAGTTTGGGAAAAAAATATATATTCAAAAAAACCATACTAGAACTATGAACTTTGAGATTCTGGACGAACCGAGCTTGATTACAAAGTTCTTCAAAAGTACAACGGATGGCAGTTTGAGAGTAATTCCTTCAAAAGAACACCAGATGGCAGTCTGGAGAATTACCGGCAAAAGGGAAAAAATTGAGTCGTGAAAACAGCTGATGATAACGATGTGTCGCCGATACTGCAGTGCTGTGTTTAAAAAAACATAGAAGTATGAGGTAAATAGAAATCACGATTCATTCAATTATTATTATTTACTCGTTTATACTTAGCATCATGTCGATTTGGGTCGACGTTATTTCTAAGGAAAGTTTGATTTCTGAGTTATGTAAACTCAATATTGATTCTACTGGGAACGTCTAGACTGTTACACAAAGATTTAAGTCTTACCTTGCTTCTCTTCCTGTTGTAGAGCAGCAGAACTTAAAGAAACATTTCATTATTGATTATTCTGAAACCCAAGGTAGTTCTAGTACAATGTCTAATGAGAATAGTCTAGAACTTTTGGCAGATAATTCTTCAAAGAATATTCATCTGGAATTATCCATTCTAATGCAAAAGAATAGCCACAGAATATATGTGGAGTTATCGAAGAAATTGGAGATCTGCAACAGGTGTGATTCAGAACAGAGGTTCATGTTCTTAATGGAAGTTTCTCATATTCATTCATTGAATCTAGTAAAGGATGATTATTTAGTGAATTTTGTATTATTCTGTAATGAAGGAACTCTACTTAGAATTCTGAGTGAAGCTGCTGAGTAGCGACGGAGTTCCCATGAGCAAAGAAAATTACAATAAAGAGAAAAAACACATAAAAATTGCAAAGGATAATGGATTTGAAGAAAAGATGATACACAACAAAATAAATAAATTCAAGGAACAAAAAATGATTAATGAAAGTACTCTTCACACAGAAAAAGATATTGGTAAAAAAATTCAAGAAGTTCACATATCACCCTTGAGTATTTGACAAGTTTAAAAAATCTTCAACAAATTCAACATTAAATTAGCACCAAAAAATGATTACAGTTTAGGTAATTTAATAAAAACCAACAAAAATGAAAAGATTGAAGACTGCAAAAAATTGGGAATTTATCAAATTAATTGTAAACATTGTGAAAGGATATACATAGGAAAAACAAAAAGGAATCTAAATACAAGATTAAAGGAACACCTCAGAAATGTTAAAAATGGAGAAACAGAAAAATCTGTAATAGCTGTGCATGCATGGTCAGAAAAACACAGAATAGAAACCAAAACAATATTACTTAAACAACTGGAAAAACCGAAGGAACTCACAATTTGGGGAAAAAATTACATATGCAAGAATAAAAACACAACTGTGAATTTTGAAATACCCGGTGATAAGGAGAGGGGATTGATTTGGAAGTTCGTCGGTCAGCCATCAGATGGCATGGAGGTCAGTCTGCAGGAGAGGAGACCATTGGACATCAGTTGTGAACGTGAACAGCATTGAGAATGTCACAAATACAGTGACGGATTCTGGTTCTGCGAGGGAGTTAAGAAGTATGAGATGAGTCAAGAAACAACTCAACAAAATTAAAATAAACCTCATAGTGTTATTACCTACCACATAACTTAATATTATTTATTTGTTTAATTGATTGCCATAAACCGGAATCCCATGAAAATTTAATTGCTTAATACTCTTCTAAAAAAATCCTCTGGGCCGGATTTGAAACAGCGACCTATGGATTACTGAAATTATATACCACTACAGTCCACTGCTCTACCAACTGAGCTCTTATAACGATTGACTAAAAAGTCGATAAGTCTGCAACCTATTATACCAGTTTATATATTTTTTTTTATTTTCTGATGATTCTGGCCAAGATTTTAGAAAAATTTATGAAATTATTGTATTGTCATTGGTCCTTTACAAGTATACAAAGTTTCAAGTCGATCCAATATTTTTAAGTGGTGAAAATCGTGTTCAAAGATTCCGTTACATAGATATAGGTCAGGCTAATATAGAGCGTGAAAAAAAATTCCTTTTTTTTTTTTTGTTTTTCATGTAGGCAGTTAAGCAAGCATATACCTCCTATTCCCAGCATTAAATACCTCAATTACATTATTATTGAGTTGGATATTTTGACTCACCTCATATTTCTTGATTTTTATGCAGACTGGTTATGTCGCTTCTACCCGACATTCTCAATTCAAGAAATTTACATACCATCCTTTATCATTTAATAAATTTAAAAAATATTTCAGCAAATTTAATATTAAATTAGCACCGAAAAATAATTACAGTTTGAATAAATTAAAACCAATAAAAAAGAAAAAATTGAAGAAGGCAACAGATCAGGGATTTATCAAATTGACTGTAAAGATTGTGAAAAAAATATACATAGGAAAAACAAAAAGGAACTTGAATACAAGATTGAAAGAACACCTTAGAAATGTTGAAAATGGAGAAATAGAAAAATCTGCAATAGCTACACATGCATGGTCAGAAAAACAGAATTAAAACTACGGTAAAATTACTAAAACAGTTAGAAAAATCTAAGGAAGTCACAATTTGGGAGAAGATTTACATCTGCAAAAATAAAAGAAAACCATGAATTTTGAAAATCCTGGAGAAAGAGAAAAAAATATGATTTGGAAGTTTATCAGTCAGCTAGCAGAGGGAGCAGAAGTCAACTTGCAGGATGAACGGCAGTTGGAAGGCATCGAGAATGTCGCATAGAAGCGACGAAACCGGTCTGCATAAAAATAAAGAAACATGAGGCGAGTCAAAATATCCAACTCAATAATAATTAAAACAAACCTCATAGCCTTCAAATATAAACCTCGTAGTTATTTCCTACATATATTAAACCTCAATTACAGTTTGCACATTGTGCACTTTTCACTATTATTAATTACAGTAGGAAATAATACTATGAGGTGTTTTCAATTAATAATTTAATTGGATAAAATGTTTTTACATCTCACCTCATTTAGTTTTTTTTTCATGATACCGGTTTTAAAGGCCATTTTGCCTTCATCTTCAATCAAAATACCATAACATGATACAGACTATTGAGAAACTTGGTAAACATAGTCTTACAATGGAAAACAAGGGAATGAAAGAGCTGAATTAGCTGCCAAAATAAAAAAAAAAAATAATACCTGTATTTTATTATGAATCAATTTAAAGAATTATAAAGAAAAACATAAACATTGTTACAATTCCAGTTTAATTAAAATAGTTGGAAACAGAAGTATGAAAATACTGTTAGAAATCCCATCTATAATTCCGGAACTACCAAAAAATCTGCAGTTGCTATACTGAGGCTAACTACTGGACATAACTGCTTAGGAAAACATTTTCATGGAATTGTTGTATTGAGTGTATATTGTGTTCTCAAGGTATGGAAATAGAACATTTAACAAACTGTGTAGCTTTTCAAAATTATCAAGATCTGACATCCAAGTATTGGGAAGCAAGAAGGAGAATTATATTATTTTTGGTCTGGACATCTTACCTCAATATTAATGTTGATTTGTTCTTGGACATGTTTCAAAACAATTCTCTGTTTTATCTTCAGCTTTCCCAGACTGAAGATAAAACAGAGAATTGTTTTGAAACATGTCCAAGAACAAATCAACATTAATATTGAGGTAAGATGTCCAGACCAAAAATAATATAATTAAAATAACCTCAAAATATAACTTCCTAAAATTAAATATTAAGAAGGAGAATAACTGTTAACTCCAGAGCATTAGCTACATACATACATACATACATAAATACATCAATCAAAATACAATTCGAGTTCCGTTTCTAGTTTGACTGAAGATGAAGACCTTTGAAACCAGTATCGTGAAAACAGATGAGATGTAAAAACATTTATAAACCTCAAATCTAGCTCACATCTTGTTTCAAACTCGTCAGCATGCACTTGGAAATAAATGGGGTCAAGTACTAGTGTGCATACAGTTACATGAAGAGACTGCACATTGGTGAAATATTGTGTGTCAATATACATGTTGTATAATTTATTATCTCAAAAAAAAAAATCACATGGCAAAATGTACAGTATATGTCCTGGCCATCCAGAGACACATGACTATTAATGAAAAAATTTAATGAAACAAATTCTGTAAATAATAAAAAAAGAATGCAAACTCATGTACCTACTGAGGAAAAACTCAAAGTTAGAGCTACTTCGGAACTTACTCACTAAAAGTCTCTGTAGAACAGGAGACCCACAATTTCAATAACATCTGCCTATTGAGCAACAAAAATAACTTCTTAATAAATAAGGTGAATCCCAAGTCATCTTACCTCAAAATTTGTTGAGTTCTATTTGAACATGTTTTAATATACCATCCATACCATCATCAGTTTTTCCAGATTGTTGAATTATGGTTGGTTGGTATCTAATGTCGAGCACTTGATAATGAAATCATTCGCTCTCTTGCACTCCAATATTTAGCAGAAAGGCTGGTCTCTTCTACAAAAGCTGGACAACGGAGGAGATGGTTTCTTTCCATATCTTCATTTAAATTGCAAAAAAAGGGTATTTAGTTGAATCTGTTATGCCAAGTCTGTGTAGGTGTTTATTCAAGCAGTCATGTCCCATTAGCAGTCTGAATGTTGCTACTGCAGATTTTCTTTGTAATGTACTAATGTCATAAGCTTGTAGATTTTCCCATTCCTTTCCAGATGTTTTGGTGGTGTATTCTTCTCTAAGTTTATTGGTATATTTATTTGAGATAATTCTTTTGATAGAGTGAAAGGAAACTGGAGTAGAAGTTGGGCTTGAAACAATTTTGCTACCCTTCTTGGCCAGAAAATCGGCTATTTCATTGCCTGTCACTCCACAATGGGCCGGAATCCATTGAAGTACAACTTTTTTATGTAGACGGGATAACTGTTTTACCATTTTGTGACATTCGATAATTTTGATGCTTTTGAGTGTTGTGTCTCGTGTTATAGCGAGAATGGCTGCTTTGGAGTCACGTAGAATTACAACTTTTGTAAATTTTTGGATGTGATATAAAAGATTTTGTAAACTTAAGAGTACAATAAACTAGTTGTAACCGTTTAGTACTAGGCACCACATGTGGTGGTTACGTCAACCGTAGAGAGTTGTTGGTTCTGGATATCAACTCCCACATCTTTTGGCTGACTGAAGAACTTTTAAATCAAATCTTTTTGCCCAGGAATTTCAAAATTCATAATTCTATCTCTGTTCTTTTGGATGTAGATCTTCTCCCAAATGGAGAGTTCTTTTTGTATTATTGAACAGTTTTAATAATTTTCTGTTTGCTTCAATTTTATGCTTTTCCGACCAAACGTGAGCAGTCACTGCAGATTGATGAGGGGGGAAAAAAATAGGAATATACCAGATAAAATGTGCTGATTGTGATAAGATATACATAAAGAAAATAAAGAGAAACTTATCGTGAAATTAAATGTTTTCTTACCTCTCCTCATATAAATTTTCTAAGTTGATCGTGATTTCGAGACTATAACTGTCTCATCCTCAGAACTTTGTTGGCAACTGGTGTTATGTCGATTGGAAGAAACTATTCCTTCTTCCCTCTGTTGGTGGACCGATGAACCTCTGGATCAGGTCAAAATTTGCAGGAATTTCGAAGTTCATAAGTTTTCCTTTGTTTTTCTGAATGTGGATCTTTTCCCAAACCGTGAGTTCCTTTTGTTTGTCTATTTGTTTAATTAGACTGGCTTTTGATTCAATTAAATGTTTTTCGGACCAAGCATGAGCAGCTACTGCTGACTTTTCCACTTCTCCATTTTTGATGTTTCTAAGATGTTCTTTCACTCTTGTTTTCAAATTTCCTTTCGTTTTTCTAATATTTTTCTGATTTGAAAATCAGGAATTTATCAGATCAAATGCAGGGAGTGTGACAAAATTTATATTGGAAAAACGAAAAGAAATTTGAAAACAAGGGTGAAAGAACATCTTAGAAACATCAAAAATGGAGAAGTGGAAAAGTCAGCAATAGCTGCTCATGCTTGGTCCGAAAAACATTTAATTGAATCAAAAGCCAGTCTGATTAAACAAATAGACAAACAAAAGTAACTCACGGTTTGGGAAAAGATCCACATTCAGAAAAACAAAGGAAAACTTATGAACTTCGAAATTCCCGCAAATTTTGACCTGATCCAGAGGTTCATCGGTCCACCAACAGAGGGAAGAAGAAGAGTTTCTTCCATTCGACATAACACCAGTCGCCAACAAAGTTCTGAGGATGAGACAGTTATAGTCTCAAAATCGCGATCAACTTAGAAAATTTATATGAGGAGAGGTAAGAACCATTTAATTTCACCATAAATTAAACCTCATAGTGATCCCTATAAAAGTTAAAAAAAGAGAAACTTGACCATTAGAACCAAAGAACTCATTACAAATGTAAGAAATGGAGAAGTAGAAAAATCTGCAGTAGCTGCTCATGTTTGGTCAGGAAAACAAAATCAATTTAAACACAAGTTTATTAAAACAGTAGGAAAATACAAAAGAACTGACAGTTTGGGAGAAGAACAGAGACAGAATTATGAATTTTGAAATTCCCGGGGAGAAAGATTTGATTAACAAGTTCTTCAGTCAGCCAAAAAATGGAGTGGGAGCTGCCATCCAGGGCCAATAGCATAAAAGTCAGCAGTGTGGAAAAGTTTATGATAAGCATAACTTATCAAAACATCGATTAATGAGTAATTTTTTTACATCTTACCTCATATTTTATGTTTTCTTAAATACGGTAACTACAGTTTTCAAAGGACACATCCCTCTCAATTTCAACTGACATTATAAGAACCTCATAATATATTTCCCATATTTAACTATGAATATCAAAACATGTTGAAATGGAACACAATAACTTATGAGGTAAGATGACTCCAGATTCACCTCATTATGTTACTCCCTATTGTAATTTATTTAAAAAAGAGTTACATTTAAAGCCAGCTCAACTCCACGCAGCTGTCATGAGGCTGAGATACAGCATATTAGTAAGACTGAAGTGCCACGACGTTAACATACCTAACTGCCAACATACTGCAAAGGTGTTGAACTCCCTTATACTTGGTGTGTACAAGTAGCTCTAAATAAATTTCACCCATAACCTCCCCCTTTAAACATCAATGTAGAAATAATAGTATATAAGTTACTTGCAGTTAGATGTTCTCAACATTCTTCATCATAATCCTGCCAGGTATTAGTCCTAGAAGAACTGTTATGGCCTGAGAAAGCGGTTTTCACGCCATCTTTTCATAGGTTGACCAAGTGACCATTTCCCATTTGGACAGTAGTTCATTATTGCCTTGGGGATCCTGGATCTAGCTATTCTTGAGACATGTTCCTTCCAGTTTAGCTGATATCTGGAGATGTAGTCCAGTATTGGTGACACATTAAGTTCTTGAAGGATTTCTACATTTTTCTTTCGATCCCATTTAGTGTAGCCAGCTGTTCGGCGCATAAATTTCATCTCACAAGCTGTTAATCTGCTTTCATATCTCGTCCTTATAGTCCACGCTTCACTCCCATAACATAGGATAATAATAATAATAATTAAATTTGAAAAATCTTAAAGAAAATAAAATCACTTTTAATGTATAATAACTTTTTATAATATTTCATAAAAGTAAACACAAATATGTTGGAACAATTGCTAGAAACTGAATAAATATATTTTAAACTTGGTGGGAAAATAAAACACTTTTAACAGCAGATCTTTGTATTTCTGACAGAGTGTTGTCACAGGAATGCATTCAACAACCAATCACTGTGCGATGACCCCCTTAACTTCCTGTCCACAAACTCAACTGATTCCAGAAACAAAATCTGAGTCACAACCGTAGTTTCACAATATTTTATCGTTTTTTGTTGTTGTGGTGGTAGTAAAATACCCTGTACGTTTTGCATGGAAACCCAGCAGGAGTTTCTTGGTCAAGTTAATTTAGGATTTATGTAATTTCTTATCACTCATCTCATATTCTTGCATGGTCAGAAAAACATCCTATCGAAAGAAAGGTTAAATTATTCAAACAAATAGAAAAATCTGAAGAACTCAACGTTTGGGAAGAATCTACATTAAAAAAAATGAAAAAGAGAAATTAATGAACTGTGGAAAATGATCTGATTTCAAGGTTTTTCAGTCTACCAACAGAGGGAGCAAGAGACAGATGACAGAATAACGGTAGACAAAATACTGATGATGGAACCGATTAAGATTTTGAAACTAGTCTATAAGAAGAAAAAGAAGAATATAAGGTGAGTGATAAGAATTTACATAAAAAAATAACTCACAGTGTTAATTTCCCTGCAGATGTCAGTAAGTAACATGTGGTCAGCATATGGTCTCAATGAAATAACCAGTTGGCAATTAAGGTATTAATTAATAGAGTTAGAATTTTAATGACTCACCTCAATTGAATAGTTGCCCCGAAAACAGATCTAACTCATAAACTGCTACTCATGATTTGACTAATTTCAACAGCCATTTTGTTACATATAGATCACTATTAAAAATAAATAAAACAATTTTTAAAGGGATGCACCATGCTGTGATATTCTCATGCTGTGATATTCTCTGGATAGATTACTAATTCACTGACAACTCAACTTTCGAATTTTTGTGGGTTGGACCTTTTTTCATAGCTACTATTCAATTGTAGATTTCTAGAAGACTATAGTTCCAATAAGTTACATATCATTATCAATTCCTTCTAACTTTGAAGAAATTGATTCATAATGTATCAAAACTGTAGTCTTCAAGAAATCTACAATGAGTTGAGTTGTTAAAATTCTAAATCTCCATTAATTAAAATAAACCTCATAGAGTCACTTTCTATAAATATTAAGATAACTAAGGTATTATTTGGATGAGGAAGGACAATTAGAAATTTGATCAGAGGCACTAATTTAGACTTATGGTTCTTTTATGAGCCTGAAAATCTTCAGACTCAGGATCCACAGTCTAAAGTCCTTCCAGAAGGACTTGTCCTTGGATTTATGCATCCTAAAAATCCATTGATCATGGTCAGGTTTGAACCTATGGCCTTCATAACTACAGGCAAGGAATTAAACCCCTAGATCACGAAGTTGATATTATTTATGTAGGAATCTGAAAATGCACACCTGTTAATTACTGACAAGAGGTCCGACTCAGACCATACTTGCATTATATTGCCATGGATAGTTGTTTTGATAAAATATTGCAAAACTACAGTTGTTGTCCAGACATTGTCTCTGCTATCAACTGAATGGATATTCACAGGGTTTTAGTTATATGTACATTTATAGGCTCACAATGATTTGATAAATTAGCTTTTTAGAGAAAAGTTTCTGTCTGAGCCAGGAATTGAATCAGCACACTAACCATTGTACTATCAAGGCATCTCCGTTCAAATGCAAATTTTTCTTATTTATAAAATTAAAATGAGTCATACATCATCTCACCTCATACACTCTGTGTTCTTCACAGCACAGGGCCACAGTTTCACAG
The DNA here is from genome assembly GCA_030220185.1 of Diploptera punctata. NCBI lineage: Eukaryota > Metazoa > Arthropoda > Insecta > Blattodea > Blaberidae > Diploptera > Diploptera punctata. Next base: position 4,741,200 of record JASPKZ010007797.1, on the reverse strand, counting down.
CGTGTCCAGCAAATTACAAAATATGAAATTCCTGACTATTTCCAGTTTTTCCATGGCATCAAAGAATAATTCCAGAGACTTTTAAGTGCTAAACTGAATTAATTCTAGTAAAGCTAATTTAGTAAAAACATTTTTTTAATATGTGTAAGTAATAAAAAAAATATAATTTATTTTTTAAATAAAGTCTAAAATAAGAATAGCAACATTTTTTTTATTTGATTGTGAACTGTTACGATAAAACATTGCAAACATTCTCATAAATTTATTCATGTCTTTTTTTTATCGTTTGATTTTTTGTCAATGACAGCAATTTCCTTGCCTACTTCATTATGTAGTTTTTTTTTTTCAGTTCTTTTATAAAAATCTCAGCTTTTCTTTTTTCAACTTTGGCCTTTTTTTTTTATTTGATCGTGAACTGTTACAATAAAACATTGTAAACATTCTCATAAATGTATTCATGTCTTTTTTTTCATCGTTTGATTTTTCGTCAATGACAGCAATTTCCTTGCCTACTTCATTATGTAGTTTTTTTTTCAGTTCTTTTATAAAAATCTCAGCTTTTCTTTTTTCAACTTTGGCCTTTTTTTATTTGATCGTGAACTGTTACAATAAAACATTGCAAATATTCTCATAAATTTATTCATGTCTTTTTTTTTATCGTTTGATTTTTCGTCAATGACAGCAATTTCCTTGCCTACTTCATTATGTAGTTTTTTTTTCAGTTCTTTTATAAAAATCTCAGCTTTTCTTTTTTCAACTTTGGCCTTTTTTTTTATTTGATCATGAACTGTTACAATAAAACATTGCAAACATTCTCATAAATTTAATCATGTCTATTTTTTTTATCGTTTGATTTTTCGTCAATGACAGCAATTTCCTTGCCTACTTCATTATGTAGTTTTTTTTTTCAGTTCTTTTATAAAAATCTCAGCTTTTCTTTTTTCAACTTTGGCCTTTTTTTTTTTATTTGATCGTGAACTGTTACAATAAAACATTGCAAACATTCTCATAAATTTATTCATGTCTTTTTTTATCATTTGATTTTTCGTCAATGACAGCAATTTCCTTGCTACTTCATTGTGTAGTTTTTTTTTTCAGTTCTTTTATAAAAATCTCCGCTTTTCTTCTTTCAACTTTGGACAATTTTTTTTTTGCGATCTAACTCTGCTTCCTTATATCTTGAATTTATATACCTTGATTTGAATCCAAGATAGATGGATGTCACTTTACAAATTCCCGTCATTTCCCCGATTGCTTTCAAATTCCCGACTTATCCCGGTTTTCAATATTTTTTCAACTGCTGGACACCCTGTTTCAGGAAGTCTTTCCTATCCTCAGCCATCTTTACGATTGATGAATTTCTGTCATCACCATCATCTCCTAGACTGCCATCTAGTGATGGTTTTATGAACTTTTGAGATTAAATCTTGCTCATCGGGAATTTCAAAATTCACAGAGTGTATGAGGTGAGATGATGTGCAACTCATTTTAATTTCATTAATTTGAAAGACCCATAATGTTAATTCTCATCATACAAATTTTTCTCTCTCCCACTGTTCAGTTTTGCGGATCCATTATTCACAATGCAATTAGGTTAGTTCTAATTCACAAAGGCTTTATGATTGGATTACTTCTATATTATAGCTGTTATGAAGATTCCCTAAATCAAATAAGCTACAGCACGCCTTGTTAAGTACTGACTCTCTCTGGTTACAACTGTTAACAATTTTGACTTTTTTTTTTTTACTGTTAATCACGAGGCGTTGTCATGTCTGAATTACAAATTCTACAGAACTAATGCTCCCCACTCTCACTCCATATATGAGCGGCAATACAGTAACCTCCTCTGAAGTCTATCTCAGCTATCTGTGAAGTAAAGCTGCACATATGGAAGGAATGGATGGAGCTGTTTATGGCCAGTAATACAGGCTATACTTGAAGAGAAAAACATATTGGAAGAGGCCATACTGACTCTATAATGTAATGTAAAATTCCCAATAAAAGGTCTTGTTAATAAAGAAGCTACCATTTGCAAGATCGAAGCAACATTTGGTGCTTAAAAAAATTTGCATTTAGATTGGAGTTTCACAGTTAGCTCAGTTGGTAAAGCAAAAGGTCCTGGGTTCAAACCCCAGTCTGAGCACATATTTTTTCTAATGAAGACATTTTATCTGTACATTCTTACCTCTTATGGTTGTTTTTATCGAACATATGTTTCAAGGCTTCTGACCCCTATCATCAGCAATTACAGACTAATTGTCTTAATTATTAAACAAACCTCTTAATGTTACTTCCTATTGTATTTTAAAACATATTTTTCTCTTCAAATATAGAAAAATATATATATCTAGATCAGGGTTTTAACCAAGGACCTTTAGCTATATAACTAATGCTCTGCCACTGACCTATCCAAGGCCTCCAATCCAAACACAAATATTTCTCATATACATTTTAATTCCCGAGAGTGAACCGTTACTCGATATGCAAATGGCAGCTTCTTATTTATAAAGACTTTTAATAAGAAGTTTTTTTTTTATTTTCCATGGCGCTACAGGCCTAGAAGCCCTTGGCCTACCAGCTGCCCTCACATCCACATGTGTTAATCACAGAGGTAGACGATCATCCAGCCATTGTAGGGGTGGCATATCAGGTCCCCCCAGCTCTTCTACCTAGTTTTCTCAACTTGGAGCTGCTATTTATTGTAACTACCCAAATTCCTCACGATGCTTGGTGGATACTGGTCCCATTTTGGCCGAAATTCCATGAGGAAATTTCTTCCCCCATGGGGATTCGAACCAGCGCAAGTCCCATAGCTCTGCACCAAGACATCTTGCCTTAATTATTCGGCTACGGCGCGAGACAATAGGAATTTAACATTACCTTATAAAGTCAGTTCAAATTCTGGTCTAGGCATTTACTTTTCTCTTCAAATACAATTTCTCCTTCAGTGAGAAATGTTAAATTTATAATAAAAGTGTCAAAGTAAAACAGGCTGTTTGAAACGCAGCTTACACCACTTCTTTATTTGTAGGATTTTCATCCTGTTTATTTCCAAAATCACTCTTCGGAGGAAGACGTATTGGATGTGCATCCACTGTCTATCCATCTAGCTCTTTTCCCATCCATTGGTCTAGCTTCTTTAGCTCTTTTTGCAAGTCTGCTGTAATCCATTCTTTTTATATGATCTTTCCAATATTTTCTGCATTGTGTATTCTATCAAATAATGTTTTCCTCTGAATAATTCTTAAAATTTTCATTTCACATGTGCTTATTATTTGATTAGTTTTTGTTGTATTACCACAATTTTCTGCACCATCTATGATAACTAGGGCAAGGATTTTTATGCAGTAAAAGTTAAGATTGTAAAATAGTATAATTAGAGACTTCTGTCTTTTGTCTTGGTTCACACACAAACAGTTGAATAATATAATGAGAAGTTAGACGTCCGACTGTATTTTGTACAGAAACAATTGAATATTGAACTTTTATAGGAATAAATCACTATGAGGTTAAATTCATGATTAAATTAAAGTGTTTCGTATCTCTCCTCGTATACAGTCTTCTAAGTAGATCGCGATTTCAAAGCATTAGCGACCTCATCTTCAGTAATTTTTGTCAACTGATGTTATGTCAATCAGAAGAACTACTTCTTCTTCCCTCTCTTGGTGGACTGATAAACCTCTGGATCCAATCAGGATCAGCAGGAATTTCGAAGTTCATAAGTTTTTTCTTTCTTGTTTTTTTGAATGTGAATTTTTTCCCAAACCGTGAGTTCTTTTAGTTTTTCTGTTTGTTTAATTAGACTCGCTTTTGATTCAATTAGATATTTTTCGGACCAAGCATGAGCAGGTACTGCTGACTTTTCCACTTCACCATTTTTGACATTTCTAAGATGTTCTTTCATCCTTGTTTTCAAATTTCTTTTTGGTTTTCCCATGTAAATTTTGTCATAATCACTGCATTTGATCTGATAAATTCCTGATTTGTTTTCTTCAATTTTTATTTTTTTAATATAATAAATTTGGGAATTTTTTACATTATGACGTTTTGATAATAAGAATTCAAGATTCATTTGATTCTTATTTTTTCATTTTTATTGGTTTTAATTATCCTGCAGATTCTGATTGGATCCAGAGGTTTATCGATCCATCAACAGAGGGAAGAAGAAGATTCTTCTGATTGACTTAACATCAGTCGAAAAGAAAGTACTGAAAATGAGGCCGCTTAAGGCTTTGAAATCGCGATTTACTTAGAAGACTGGTTATGAGGAGAGGTATGAAACATTTTAATTTAATTGTAACAATTGAATCATTTTACTATCTGTGTTGCAATCTTAACTTGTAGTGTATTAAAATCCTTGCCCTAATGATAACAAAATATAGTGGCTTAACATTTTCATGACATCATGGTTAGAATGCAAATGATCCACTCCTTTGCCCTCCATCCTCCCTGTCACACAAGAACTGTGCAGAACTTCACAGATATCCGAGACAGTCTCAATTACATTTGACAGTAACAGAACTTTCTCTCTCAACAAATTCAATGTGTGAAGCTGAATATATTTTAAACATTATTAGGCGAACAATCTGCAGAAAACAAACTTTTTAATGTCCAATAAATTATAGCTGACTGAACATGAATGAATATACAAGGCTCTCATTTTAAAACTTGCAAGTCTAAACAACTTCCGTAGTAATTTTAAATTGAATTTAATTGAAACAAAACGCTTTTCGAGCTCGTAAAATATCACAAGCCTGAATTAAAAGATCTCTGTGCAAAATTTAACCAACTTTCATTCATTCTATTAATATCTTAGTTGGATCTGCCATCATCTTACTTCATATTTCATTGTTTCTTGTAAGATATGTTTCAAAGCATCTTTGCTTTGTCTTCAGTTAGTTTGAGGTCATTATAAAAGTATTTTTATAAGAAATTCTAAAAAGATTTAGCAACGAAATATGGTACTGGTAAAGAAAACAGCTGAATATGGGAATGATATGTTTCCCAATACTGCAGTTGTGTTAAAAACATAGATGTATGAGGTAAGAAGAATTCACGATTCATCTGATTCTTATAAAGATAATATCGCCTTGATGGGAATATTCTGATATAAACAGACTATCCAAAGTTTGCTGTTTGTTTGTTTGGCAATGTTAAAATTTCTCATGGAGGTGAAGGAAAAAAAAAAGTATGTATGTACCAAACAAAAGTAGCTATCTTTTTTCTTTTGTTCTTAATTATTTAATAAAACTGATCAATCTGTTTATCAAATGGATGTTGTGGTTAGGTAAGTAGGTGTAGGTACATACCTATGTCAAATTCGTCGAAAACATCTTGGCAGGTAGCTACATAGTATGATTCAAGAATATTTTAACGATATTTATATGTTTTTATATAAAACACAGTTTTCGAATAAACTTCTGACTCACCCTGCAGAGAAATTGGTAGGCCTATTCATTTACCATAATTTGCCCTTAGTGCAGTACGAGTAAAATTTTTTTTGTTGTAAAATGAAAATGTGATTATATTTGTTATGTGGATTAAATACAGTAGCTAAATTTTGCATTTCATATTTTTTAAATACGGTATCTGGCCGGATACTAGCTTATTATCCGGTTAGGCTGGATACCGGATATCCATTTCATCCCTAAATGAAACCATATATCCCAACTTAAACCGCTTGGCTACATACAGGAAATTATTTATACTACAAGTTTTAAAAGTGAAGCGTTGGGAAATGAAACACTTTTTAATGTAACACAGAGTTTGAATAAATATTACTAATGTACAATGACTTTTAAAACACTCCTAACTTTGCCATTGCATATAGGGCACTTGCCAGTCTGTGTCCACACTTTAAGCGCACATTTATAACAGCAGCACACGTGTCCCACCTTCCCGTGAACAAATATCCCATTCTTTTGGTTCGTCATACAAGTAATACATAACTGAGAACTTAAACTATCCGTGGAATTACTAGCTATTTCTTGGGAGTCCATTTCTGATTGGCTCAAGAAGTCCTGACTAGAACCAATACCACTGTCCATATGGGAAGGTCCCGCTATTGCACTTAAGGTGTCCTGGCTGCTGACAGAGATCGTGGAGGCAGTTGATATTGACTTCTCTAAAGATGATTTCTTGTTAGAATTCCTCCTCTTTCTCCTCCTCCTCGGTCTTGGAGGGAAGAAATCCTTCTTCAACTGCAACAATAAAATTACTCAACTCAACAATACTATTTAACATTTGTAGGAAATAGTACTATCATGTTTCTTTTAATTATAATGAGTTAAGTTATTTTGATTCACCTCACATGGGAAAATACAGACTGAAATCTGTAAAAGAATAAGAGAAAAGTTCAAAAGTCTATAATTTAACTAAACAATTAATCTGGAATAATGATATACCCACCAAGAGTAAAATGGCAATGTATAAAACTTATTTCAAACCAGTTCTAACATATGCAGCTGAGACTTGGACATACACAAAGAAGGAATTGAGCAGAATCCAAGCTACAGAAATTAAAGTCTTACGTGGATGGAACATAAAACAAGGAGAGATAAAATAAGAAATGACAAAATCAGGGAGATATTAAGTGTAGAAAAATTAACAACAGACATAGAAAGAAATACACTAAAATGGTTTTGGACATTTAAAAAGAATGGAAAAGGAAAGACTACCACAAAGTAGACCATGAGAAAGATGGATTAACCAAGCGAAGGAAAGTCTACAAGAGAGAGGATAAGACTGGAAAGAACTAAAAAGAAGCAAAGCATGGGAAGATAGAGATGTTGGAGGCATATTTGGAATCTACTTTCTGAAAGGAGTAAACAATAAGAGGATGATGATAATGATGGTTATTTTGACTCACCTCGTATATTTTTAATATTCTGCAGACTATAGTTTCATCGCTTCTATGCAACACTGTCGATGCATTCTATGCAGAATATAAAAAAAATATGAGGTGAGTAAAAATAACTAACTCATTACATTTGATGTTTTTATTATTAATTTAACACTTCTCACTGAAGGATAAATTATATTTGAAGAGAAAAATTCTCACCCAGACCGAGACTCGAACCCAGGACTTTTGGCTTTCCAGGCCAATGCTCTACCAACTGAGCTACTGAGGCGAGTTGTGATCTAGATGCAAATTTTTCTTTTATATATGTTGTAATTCTCTCGTGCCAAATGCTATGAAACCTTTGCTTCTATCTTTGCAAATAGTGGCTTCTTTTGATGTTTTCATTATTAATTTAACACTTCTCACTGAAGGATAAATTATATTTGAAGAGAAAATTCTCACCAAGGCCGAGACTCGAACCCGAGACCTTTGGCTTTCCGGGACAATGCTTTACCAACTGAGCTACCGAGGCAAGTTGTGATCTAGACGCAAATTTTTCTCTTATATACGCTGTAATTCCCTCGTGCCAAATGCTATGAAACATTTTCTTCTATCTTTGCAAATGGCAGCTTCTTTATTAAGAAGCTTAGTGTTTAAATCCTAATAAAAACCTTCAAAATAAAGGAGTAGTGTTTAAATTCCCAATAAAAGTCTTCTTAATAAAGAAGCTGCCATTTGCAAAGATAGAAGCAAAGGTTTCATAGCATTTGGCACGAGGAAATTACAACGTATATAAGATAAAAATTTGCATCTAGATCGCAACTTGCCTCGGTGGCTCAGTTGGTAGAGCATTGGCTCGGAAAGCCAGAGGTCCCGGGTTCGAGTCTCGGTCTGGGCGAGAATTTGTCTCTTCAAATATAATTCATTATAATTTCAATAATACTACTTCATAACCGGAGTATCTAAATTAATACACACAGCCTAACAAATAAATTTCTTCCAAACCAGGATTTCAACCCAACAATTAGTTAACAAAAAGTATCACGTACAACAGCCGAGTGGTTTATGGCATCATGCCTTGGTGCATAGTAACAAGACTTGCTCTGGTTCAAGTCCCCATGGGGAAACATTTTTTCTCATGGAATTTCAGCCAGTATGGGAACAGTGCCCACCCAGCAATGTGAGGAATTTGGGTAGAATAAATGTGATTAATATTAGTTTAGTAGATAGATTAAATATTTCATTTGAGGCTAAACTTGTTACATAAATAAATAGAACAACTACAATAAGTAGCAGCTCCAAGTTGAGAAAACCAGGCTGGGGGACCTGACATGTTGACCACATGTAATCCCTATATTGCCTGAGATCGCTCACTTATGTGATTAACACATATGGATGTGAGGCCTGCTCATAAGCCTAGGGCCTTCTATACCTGTTGGGACATGGAGAAAAAAGTTAAAAAAAATTTTAAAAACTATATCATGAACAAATTGTTGGCCTTTAGCGCTATCGAGAATTTAAATGAACGAGAGAAAAATTTGCTTTTAGATTGGAGGCTTACGATAGTTTAAATGGTAGAGCATTAGCTTATAAAGGTAAAGGTCCTGGATTTAAACCCCAGACTAAGAGTACATTTTTCTCTTAAAATATAATTTGTCCTATAGTGAGAAGTATTAAATTTATAATAAAAACATTGATAGTTAATAAAAGTAATCTTCAAACACTAAATGAACTAAGAAGAAAATACACAAAGAACAATTATGTCCATTACAGTAGAAGATCTCGTACGGAGAATGAGAAGTCCAGGGTTCAAATCATGTTTTAAGCATTAATTTTTCTTTCTTAAACGGCCACGGTGAACTAGTGGTTATGCTCCTTGCCTCTAGTCCCGAGGGTCGCGGGTTCAAACCCACTGAGGTAGATGGATTTTTAGGATGGAAAAATCTAAGGAACAAGTCCTCCGGGAGGGACTTTAAGCCATGGGTCCCGGGTTTGAAGATTTGCAGGCTCATCTTTAAGCCTGAATAAAAAGCCTCTAAGCAAAATTTACCAAATGTTCCCGTCCTAGTACTACCTAGATGTCAGTATGAGGCAGAACATTGACCACGGGCCACTCCAATGGCATCTATATGAAAACAACAAGTGTAACTAAATTAGTATGGTTTAATTTCTTCCCTGTAAGGGGGAGAGCACCTAAATCTCGTTGAGGGATACAACGGCTTATAAAAAAATTAGATTTTATCCATGATTAGAAAATGTTAATTTTAATAAAAACATCAAAAATACCCCATAGTGTTAATTCCTAACGAATCATGCTAGTACATATTGTGCAACGAGAAATGTGAATGCTATCATATCGAATTATGCACAAAGAGGACAAGGTCACTAAACGAATACTCAAAGCACAAACTGTAAAATCTGATATTAATTTAAATGGCCATTTGGTTGTGATAATAACAATGTTAATTCCTAGAAAGTTAATTGATTGTAACATTATTTATCTAGACTTGCATCAATTCTCTCTCTTCAGAAGCGAGTTCCATTAACACAATAAATAGATCCACACACCACAAACATTGCAAGTAAAATCTACCATGCACTTACCTTAAAGCAACGGTCACAGTAAAGGAAGCAAGGATATCTCTTAAAGCGATTACACCGGATGCACTTCCGCGTCTGCTGGTTCAAGAGTAAAGACATATTGAGAAGTTTGTGACAACCTCCAACCTCACACAACATACTATCATTTTAACTATGAATACTATCATGTGCTCTGATACAACTAACTACTTGTGGATAATGAAAAGAATAAAGTTCTTAGAAACATTTTTGAACTCAGCCTCTATTAGAAATGAGTACCAGAATATGTTCTAGGAGTAAAAGCGGCTATTATGCAGAGCTGACAGTTCCTGCCAATTGTCTAGGAAAATGGGAATCTTAGGGTCGCATGCAAATACATTAGTCTCTACTCAAATTACTTCCAATCACTGGTGAGCTGACTCACCGTGAGCAAGTGCAAAGATCGAATTAGCTACCCATGCATGAAAGTCGTCGTTTTCGTAATATTGGCAAGAAATTACCCAGAATTCTCAGCGATAAAACCACTTCCATTATTTTTGTCTGCTATAAAGGAACGCATTTACGCTTGTGTCCCGCAAATAATACCATATACGACGTCTGCGTCGTGCAATATTATGCCGATTCTCCTGTTCTTCCAGTTGAATTCTTTGGTAGACTCTATCAAATTCCTCTTCTCTGCATATACCGAAAACATGATCGAAGTCTTCAAGGTCCAACATCTTGGATAAAGCGGCAAGGTTTCAAACTACATTGGTTCCCTTCGGAATTCTCACGATAAGTTTCTATCTTAAGCTATGATCTTAAGTTACCTCGTCAGGTAGCTTACGAATTATTATCGCATGAATAGATTTCTGAGTAAGCAAAATCGTATTAGGATAAAACTTTCTCAGCCGAGAACGCCTTTTACGGTCTAATGCGTTCAAAGATTCGACCCTTAACCTCCTACTACCCCAAGATTATTGATGATGTACTTTGAATTGCACAAGTCCATCTTTTCAGATAGGAAGTGTTGTTTCTTCCAGCTATGCATTTTATATGCAGGAACATCCTCAGCTCTTTTGGCCTCTACTTGGATAATCTTACTTATAAGGAAGACCAACCTGACATGTGCTATCTGTCTTACAAAGGAACAGTCAACCATTGCACGCTGCAACCTACCTTGAAATTCCTCCCAGAGAAGCATTGTGGTATACTGTACCGAAAGTGCTATTTCGGTACTAAACATCTGTACTGTTATCCTCCCTCTACAGTGAGATTAATGAACTATGCCAATTTCCTTTCTCTTTGTGTTTACTCCCACTCTCCTTCCTACCTCTCCCTTTGCTCTGTTTGTAATGCGCAACTTCCCCTCTACCTCAGAACTCTCAAATAGGCGATTCAAACTGTATCATTCATTCATTCAACATTAGTTTGGTTATTGTCTGAAGGACGTGAGCTCAAGGAGAGCTGTGTTGTTTTGAGTTTGGTGCGGTAAGCCAGGGTAGGGTACCCTAGGCAGGACTAAAAAGGTATGCATGGGTGTTTGAGTGTGTAAAGATTACTACTTTTGTTATTATTATTGTTTTCTTTAAACTTTAGAATGATCAAGTACTTTAGGTTTAATATATTTTCATATTTCAACTTCAGACGTACAATTGAAATATTAAATCTTATTTTAAGTAAACAAGAATGTCTAATTATTGTATTTGCTAGCTATGCTACTGCGTCTTGTACGTTTCCGGTCTACGAGTTTTCTCAAGGTTACATTAGCTCCCCTTTCCTTTCTAGCTTTCATGGTTGAAAATAATATACTGAGTTTAATAACGAATCATAAATTACTACAGTGTGTTTCAGGAATTATTGTTAATTAATATATGTTAATGAATCTATATAGGAAAGATGAATCAATCTTTTGCCTCTGATGGGCCCGGGCAAAGAATTATAAATAGCACTTGATCTGGACGCTGCTATAAGTGTAACTAAACATATTAGAAAATTCTCTACAGGCCAGTGCTGAAATGGTAAAAGAATGTAATTCTATAGACCAGGCGGCACAGTACTAAGACTATGCCCAAAAAATTATTTGCCGTTTTTAATTGCATCTACAAATAAACTCCTCTAAAACAAAATAGACGAGGATAAATTGTAACAATCAAAATAAATTAAAAGTTATGATGTCGACATTGAAGAAGTTGAATCCTTCATATATTTAGAAATATGATTACAAAAAGCGGAGGATCAAAAGACAAATTTGTCTAGCAAATGGAGCATTTGCACAGTTATACCCCATATGGAAAACTTTGAACATCTCTTTGAAGATAAAACTTTCACTAATGAATGAGTTGGAGAAAATGCTTTAACACCTCAACTCATAAAGTTGTGTGTCTTCGTTTGATTGAAGATAGAAGTAAAACTATACTTTTGAAACTGGTATCATGAAGACACACAACTTTATGAGATGAGATGTTACAGCATTTTTTCCAACTCATTTATTAATGTAAATGCCCCAGTGTTACCTCCCACTTTGATTTTGATTAAAAACTTAAGACTGTTCAACACCAACGTAAAATCAGTTGAGAAACATGGAAAGTTACGGAAGCAACAAATATAAAGTTGCAGACCTTTGCAAACAGATGTCTGAGGCGTATTTTAAACATAAGATGGCTGGAAATAATATCAAATGAAGAACTGTGGGAAAAAAACCAACGAATCTCCAATATGTCACCAAATAAAACAAAGAAAGTGGAATTGGATAGGCCACACATTGACAAAACCAGACGGAGCCATCGAGAAGACTGCACTAAATTGGAACCCGCAAGGAGTAAGAAAGAGGAGACGACCTAGGAAAACTTGGAAGCGATCAGTAGAGGAGGAAGCAAAGGAAAGAGGGAAAAGCTGGAAACAAGTGAAATGGCTGGCTGGAAGCAGAGTACACTGGAGGAACTTTACTGCTGCTCTATTTTCCATTTAGGAATTACAGGAAATAAATTTAAAAAATTAAAAATCTACAATGGCGTTACAGCCCAATGTTGTGTCTTAAATTTTCCTTTTGTTAGAAGGTACTAGACTAAGCTAATTTAAATCTTAAATTAAACCTCAGTGATTTTTTCTATAAAAGTTCAATCATTTAGTTCTTCTTATTTCTTTACAGATGACAAGAATGGTATGTGGTCAACATACTGACGCAATAAGACACATAGGAGGCAACTAAGGTATTACTAGGATGATGTGGTCAGTAAATTTTACTTACAGGCCTGTTTATTCAAGCTTATTCTTTTTAAGTCCCTCCTGGAGAACTTGATGAGGTCAGTAAATTTTACTTACAAGCCTGTTTATTCAGGCTTATTCGTTTTTAAGTCCCTCCTGGAGAACTTGATCTTTGTATTTCTCCATCCTATCAACCCCGGCCAAGTTTGAATCTACAACCCTTGGGACCAGAGGCAAGGAACATAACCACTAGTCCACTGCAACTGACGCTTTTAATTGCAAGCCATTAAAATCCAGCATCAAATCTCTCATTTTAACTACAGAGAAGTATTACAACTCCTGAGTTGGTGCATTGGATAACCCTAATAACCTGTTCCTACGCTGCATCTTGCCACACTCCGCCGCTCTATGCACACAGGGACGTCCATCTCCTTTGCGCAGTGGGTTGACAATGCTGGATTCTGGCTTAGATTTCTGATTTATGAATAAGTTGGAGAAAATGTTATTACTAGCTCATAAAGTTGCATGTTACATGATACCGGTTTCAAAAGTAAATTTTACTTTCATCTTCAGTCAAACTCCAACTTTTACTTTTGAAACCAGTATCGTGAAAACATGCAACTTCATGAGGTGAGATATTAAAAACATTTTCTCCAACTCATTCATAAATTATAAATACTTCATTGTGTTACCTCCCATTTTGATTTTGATTCTGTACCTTGCAGTTAAAAGCAGCAGATAATTTTTTGGACTCAGTCTTGGTATATCACAATGTTTCTCTGGGAGAAATTTCAACGTAGGTTTCAGCATGCAGTTAGAATGAATAAATGTATAATTACCTTATAGCACTTTTCGCAGTACCGGAAGTTGGGATTGTTGTTCTGATTTTTACAGTTGAGACATGTCCAGTAGTCTGCTCGTGGAATTTCCGGATCAAATATCACATTTGAATCTGAGTTACCAGAACTATCTGCTAACGTGCTCAATTCATCTTTATCAACGTTAACTTTAGTAACAACAGTGTACATCACATCCTGCAAAACATCAAACATCTAAATTAATTCAATCAATCAATGAGTTAAATCTTAACTTACCTCGTATTTCATGTTTTTTTTAACACGGGAACTACAGTTTTCAATAGGAGATCCCTCTCATCCTCAGGCAATATTATGACTAGCGGATTTTTGTTGGAATCTTCATCTATAACATTGCCATCTAGTGTTTTTGCCTTCACCATCAACTTCTAAACTGCCATCTCAGCAAAGAGTGCCTCCCAGACTGTTTCTCCATGGTTAATTATGTGGGTCATGCAGAACCTACTCTAATTGGCTCACTATATTCAATATCATGTGCTAACAAAATATGTATTTAAAAAAAAATTCTGGGAGCAATTGAAAGATGGAGATGGCATGGCCTAGAGAGCTTGGTTCTTGAAACCAGCCTAAATCTCAAAGTTTATGAAATCAACACTAGATGGCAGTTTAGAAGATTATGGTGAAGGCAAAAATTCAAGTCATAAATATGGCTGAAGATAGGAACAACTGTTCCTGAAACTGCTGTCCTGTGCTGTGAAAAACACAGAGTGTATGAGGTGAGATGATGTTCAACTCATTTTAATTTTATACATATGGAGTGATGGAGACACGAGAAGCAAGATAAGTCTCTAACAACTTGAGCAAAGGAGCCACCGTCCTTAAGGAATAAGACAAATAAAAACATGAACAATAAGTTCTATTTGTAAATACAATAGGAAGTAACATTATGAGATTTTAATTAATAATAAGTATATATATATATATATATATATATATATACAATTAATAGTGAGTGGAGAACATATTTTTAACGACTCACCTCATATAATTTCAAATCATTGATACCGGCAGTTTCAGATATCTTGTCCCTCTTCAGCCATGACTTCCACTGATGAAATTCTCTGGTTGTTGATTTCTCTATGGACATCACCTCTTGTGCTGTCATCTTTGGTTGGGATTAAAAACTTTGAAATTAAATTTTTATCCAATGGAATATCGAAGTTCATAGATCGATATTTATTCTTCTTCTGAATATCTTTTCCCAAATTGTCAATTCCAATGGTTTATCCAATTGTTTCAAAAGTTTTGCCTCTTTTTCAATTTTATGATGTTCTAGCAAACTATGTGAAGCAATTACTGATTTTTCAATTTCACAATTTTTAATATTTCTAAAATGTTCTTTAATGAGTGTTTCCAAATTCCTTTTTGTTTTTCCTATGTATACTTTGCTACAATCATTACAATTTATTTGATAAATTCCACATTTCTTACTGTCTGGGATGTTGATTTTTTTATTGGTACTTAGAGGTTTTTCCAGACTGAATTTATTTATTGGTTATGTGGATAGGAAATAACACTATGAGGTTTTTTAATATTGTTTATTTTTTATTTCACTCACCTCACAAGTTGTGAACGTGACACAGCATTGAGAATGTCACAAAGGATGTGACAAAACCCTGGGTAAGCTAGGAATTTATTAAGTATGAGGTGAGTGAAATAAAAAATAAACAAAATTATTTATTGGTGCCAAAGTAATGTTGTGTTTGTCAAACATTTTTTAAATTTCCTATGTACTATGGTGAAAGTTCAAAATTAAAATGTACCTGTTGGTAGGTGCTGTCGTCCTCAACTTTGTTAAATTATTGTATATAAAATGAACTGGAGCGCAGGTCATCGAATGAAAACAATTTGAAAATACTCTCATAATAATCCACCGAGAAAACATTCCATCTAGGATAAATATATTTGAAGACCTCGAAATTATAAAGGAAACCAACAGCACCTCACTTTTTAATGAGAACACACCCCAGTCAAACCCATTATACGAGATCGTCAAAAACAAGTCAGTTGTTGCTACAAACAGTTGGAGTATACATCACCGTACACAACGAGTAGCGGAAGCTCAACCTGCAGAAGATGGAATATAACTTCCAAAAGCGCTCCAGTTAATTTCATATACAATATTTTAACAAAGCTGAGGATGACAGCACCTACCAACAGGTACATTTTAATTTTTAACTTTCATCATATGACTTCACCTCAACAGAATTTGATATGAATTTTACTAGTATTGATTCTATGTACTACTGGATGGTAAGTGATTTTCTTGAATTTCTTCTTTTCTTTACTAACATTTTGTAGGGTAGAGCATTCTTTAAGTTGTTTTACCTTTTTGAATTTCTTAATTTGTTTGATATTATTCTCTTATTGAAACCATTTAATCTGGCTACATATTTAGGATATTCTTGCATTGCTTCAATCCTTTGGCACATAACATGCAATATTTAATAGCCTCTTATATAGATTGATAAATGCCCCACTAAAAGAAGAAAATTTTAAAAAAGAATACAAGAATATCCTAAATATAGCCAGATTAAATGGTTTCAATAAGAGTATAATATCAAACAAATTAAAGAAATTCAAAAAGGTAAAACAACTTAAAGAATGCTCTACCCTACAAAATGTTAGTAAAGAAATGAAGAAATTCAAGAAAATTACTTACCATCCAGTAGTACATAGGAAATTTCAAAAAATGTTTGACAAACACAACATTACTTTGGCACCAATAAATAAATTTAGTCTGGAAAAACTCCTAAGTACCAATAAAAAAATCAACATCCCAGACAGTAAGAAATCTGGAATTTATCAAATAAATTGTAATGATTGTAGCAAAGTATACATAGGAAAAACAAAAAGGAATTTGGAAACACACACTAAAGAACATTTTAGAAATATTAAAAATTGTGAAATTGAAAAATCAGCAATTGCTGCATATAGTTTGCTAGAACATCATAAAATTGAAAAAGAGGCAAAACTTTTGAAACAATTGGATAAACCGTTGGAATTGACAATTTGGGAAAAGATATTCATTCAGAAGAATAAATATCGATCTATGAACTTCGATATTCCGGTGGATAAAAATTTAATTTCAAAGTTTATAATCCCAACCAAAGATGGCAGCACAAGAGATGATGTCCATAGAGAAATCAACAACCAGAGAATTTTTCAGTGGAAGTCATGACTGAAGAGGGACAAGATATTGTCTGAAACATCCGGTATCAAAGAAATTTAAAATTATATGAGGTGAGTCGTTAAAAATATGTTCTCCACTTACTATTAATGATATAACCTTATAATGTTTACTTTCCTGGGAGAGCTGACGATAAAACAGAATTTTGAAACATGTTCAAGAACAAATCAACATTAATATTGAGGTAAGATGTCCAGACTAAAAATAATATAATTAAAATAACCTCAAAATATAACTTCCTAAAATTAAATATTATATACATACAACTTGAAAATATCTACTCATAAAACAAAAGTTTTAGCTTTTCAAGTGTATGAGCCACTAAGAGTAAAAATCCAATTAGAGAATAAAATAATAGAACGGGTGAGCAATTTTAATTACCTGGGATACAATGTGTCATATAGAAAAAGTGAAGACATTGAACACAAAATAAATAAATTTAATTAATGTGTGGCACCCTAAAACAAAGTCTCAAAGGAACAAGAAAGGAGACACTTTTAAAATTTTATAAAACAATGGCAATTCCAACACTACTATATGAATCGGAACACCTGGTCTTTAAAAACCACGAACAAAGAATAGAAACGTCAGAAATGAGTATATTGACTTAGGCTTTTACGGCCGGAGTTATTATGATGATCTTCTACAAGATCGTCAGAAATGAGGTTTCTGAGGTGTGTGGCTGGCTAAATAACAGATCGAAAACAAAATGAAAATATATGAAGTGAATTAAATATTTTCAAACTATTACATAGAATAGAATAATACAGAGATGAATGGATGGACCACATCAATAGAATGGATAACAATAGAATTCCAAAACAGATTCTTCATTACAAACCACTAGGACAAAGAAATGTTGGAAGAGCCAGTAAAAGATTGTCAGACCAATTCTAGCATGAGATCGGAACAGACCTTAAGGTCTAATGCTTGATGCTGATGAATAATAAGTATGGTCTGTTTAATTCTTACCTCATATCATTGTTTCTGTCACACAATAAATTCTAAAAGGTTTGAAAAATTTAATATCTGATTAGCACCAAAGAATGATTATAGCCTAAACAAACTAATAAAAACCATAAAAACTGAAAAGATTGATGATAGTATAGGGAAAACAAAGAAAAATTTAACCAATAGAACCAAAGAACACATAAGAAATGTAAAAAAAAAAAAGGTGGAAGTAAAAAAATCTACAGTATTATCAGTCACTATGGTGGTTGTCCATTTATATAAAGGTAGGTGCTGCACGACAATGCTTGACAATGATTAACATGCGGAGTTATTATAGTGGCAGTAGTCGGCATCTTTGTATTTGATTATATATAACAGCTGTGGGGAAACAAAGCGAGCCACTGGACAACCATCATAGTGAGGCAATAATAGCTGCTCACGTTTGGACACAAAACACGAAATAGATTTAAACACAACATTGATAAAGTTATAAAACACAAACAAACTCACCATATGGGAAAAAATCTACATACAGAAAAACAAGGAGAGAATTATGAATTTTGAAATTCCCAGCGAGAGGTACCTAACTAGCAAGTTCTTTGGACCACAGAAAGAGGAAGAAGTCGAGATCCAAGGCAGAGAACTTGGGAAAAGCCAATCTGTAACTACTGAAGAGGAGGCTAACATGCCTTGAAACATATGTCTAACAGAAACTACGATATGAGGTAGGAATTAAACAGACCAAACTTATTATCAATAAGTTGTATTGTTTTGCCAAAAAACTTTCCATGGGAAAAAGTGTGCATGTATACTTACATCTGTATCAGAAGATAAGCTGCTGTTTCCTAGAGGATTTTCTTTCTCAGATAAACTTTCAACTTCATATTCTACTTTCACCGTGAAATCCTCTTCACTAGAACAGTCACTGTGGGTCGTCGTGTCACTTGTGTCCTTAGCATATTCTAATTTGAAGAAAAAAACATTTGTTATAGATTTTTACAATAAATGTATGTGGTATGTTTTATGTATAATTAGTCTTTGAAAATTAGATTACAAGTACGGATTTAATTACAAAGACTTTTCCAACAACACAATGATCATAAGGTGCCATGGGGGTCATTCCATGATAAAAGGGACATTTTGGTCTATTTTTTAATATTGTATATTTGCGTTTATTTTTTTATTGTAAGGTTGTCTACTCTTTGGACTTCCTGTTTCACAATAGCATTTATGTGGGAAACCTATTTCTTTGTTGTTCTGGCTCCAAGAAGATAGTGACGTTTTCTGCAGATGTTATTACCCTACTTTCAATAACTTCAAGGTAAGTTTTTTTAAAATTTTACAGCAACATAATATATTGGGAGTTTGTAATTTCCTTTCTCATACTTTGATGTATGAAATAAAGCAAAAAGCACTTATATAGATGTTGATTGGACAGAGTAATATTAAATTTAGAATTTGCATATTAATGTGTAATGTGAGTGACAAAATATGTCATTTTATTAATGTTGTTCATTTTTATTAAAAATCTGGTATTATTAAAGAGAGGTAAAGAATGTTATTGGGTGAAATTAACAACTTCCTATGAATTTTATTTAATGTGATATATCAAATTATATTAAGGTAAATGTGAGTGACAATGAAAAACTTAAAGTATAGTGTTTTCACTCATTTCAGGAGAAGAAAATTACCTAACTTATTTTTAGCGACGGAATAAAATTTGACATTATTGGACATTGTTTTCATTCTGTGATCGCCAAAATTCCATCAACCTCTGCTGAGAGAATGAGAAAAATGAGGCAGAAGCTTAAGGAGAAAGGTAATTACAATGAGTATAAAGAACAGCATACAATCTGTATAAGGAGATATAGAGAAAAGAAGAAAGAGAAATTGAAGAATCATAATAAGGAAGTCAAGATCTCAATTGAAGAAGAAGAAAAAAGAAAAAAGAGAAAACATGTTGCTAGACTTAGGTGTCTGAGAATTTGCACCATGTAGTTCCGGCATGTTACTCATCATCATATCTGGTTGAAATCGTATGCCTGTCAGCAAAATAAGTTTGCTGGGTCATGAAATGCTGATTACAAAGACAGGTTGTACAATCACTTGCAGGAGAAAGTCTTTAATAATCAAGAGGTCTCCACGTCATGGCATGTATGAAGAAAAGAAGGACGTTCAGCCAGGTTCAGGAGGAAGATAGTACAGCTGATTTGGCAGAATATATACTTTCTCTATTGCTCTCTTTCTTGGAACATTGTTTTGTGAAAAGAGAACAGGCAAAATTCTATAATGAAGAAAGGTTAATGGCTACATCTTCCAACTTCAAACCAAATATTGAAGTCATACAGGTGGACTTCTCTGAAAATTTTACTTGTTCTGCATAAGATGAAATACAATGTTTTCATTGGGTCAACCTCAAGTCAGTTTATTGCAGCAGCCTGGTATTCTGGAGAACATCATCCCATAGTCAGTGTCTGATAACCTATATCATAAAAAACACAATGTGGTTGCATATACAGACAGGCTACTTGAAGAAATTCCAACTGAAATAAATGAAGTCAGTATTTGGTCAGGTGGAACAAGTTCACAATTTAAAAACTGATATATTGCAGCTAGTCTGAATGTGCTGAAACAAAGCATAAACTGCAGGTGATAAAATTGAACTATTTTGCCACTTCAATGGCAAAGATCCTGTGTACGGCACTGGTGAGACTGTGAAGAGGCAAGTTAGAACGCACGTCTTATCAAGAAAGTCTCAAGTTTTTAATGCATACATTTTTCTGAAGTAGCCAGAAAAGTATCATCTGTAAATATAATTGTGAATATAAACCTGTAGATATAGAAGAAAGAAATCACAAAATGAAGCTGGATAAAGTTTTTGAGGTAGCACCCATCATTGGTGAAATCTCAAAAATCCATGCCATGTCTCTCAAAAATGAATTGGAAACTTATTTTGTATCAAAGCATAGCATGTCGAATAATTGGAAGTAATTCTAAAGAGAGACCTGTACACAGGATGTCATAACTGCAAAATGTGTAAAAGTGGAGCTGCAAGGAAAATGCTCAATACTGCATTATGCTGCAATTTGTCAGTTTTCAATCGATGCTGACTGTGAAGTAAAGGTGCATTTTTAAAAAGGTGGGAGAATGTAAATCAGTTTACTGTCAACAAGGGAGACATAGTGTTCGTTAATAAAGATCCCGAGTTGGAGTGAAGGGGTAACAGAATTTATTATAAATTTAAAATGGAAATAAATGTTGCTCAAATGTATTTATATCTTATATTATTTTTGGTCTGGACATCTTACCTCAATATTAATGTTGATTTGTTCTTGGACATGTTTCAAAACAATTCTCTGTTTTATCTTCAGCTTTCCCAGTCTGGGAAAGCTGAAGATAAAACAGAGAATTGTTTTGAAACATGTCCAAGAACAAATCAACATTAATATTGAGGTAAGATGTCCAGACCAAAAATAATATAATTAAAATAACCTCAAAATATAACTTCCTAAAATTAAATATTAGTATTTATATCTACTATCATCTGTTTTATATATTTACACATGTTATGTACTGATTTGTATTACATTTATTTTTTGGTACATAATTGTAAATCAATCATGATTATCAACCATTTTGTCATGTTGTTGATTATGTAATGTGAGTGACAAAATACTGTAATGTGAGTGACAGATAAAAGTTGTGTTTATTCATTTCAGATTTACCACAATAAATTAAAATGTTTGCTGTAATAACCTGTGTGTCTCATTAATGTACAGCTAAAAAATTGTTTTTCCAGAACTTTTACAAGAGCAGGGAACTTCATTTTTCTGTATAGTGAAATTTATCATGTCTTTTTCCTGTAATGTGAGTGACACGTACATTTTAATTTTTTTTTGTCTATTTATTGTAATTCAAAATTCAAAGAAAATATATCAAAATGTAGAGAATTTAATGAAGAATAAGCATGTTTTATTGATGTTTTAAATTTACTTAGGACTATAGATTTATAGTAAAATTTAAGGTGGGAAAATAGTCAAATTGTAATGTGAGTGACAATGGAATGACCCATGGGCGATTTCCAAATTATTGATAAATTCACTAAGTGACTCGTGAATTGATCTAGAGGATTTGGAAATCAAGAGTGGCATTTATTAGGACTATTTAACAAATAAAATTAAGCAGTTTACTCAAAAATTATTATTTAAATATGGTTATTTTAAAATATTTATATATTTAATGTAAATGGCAATATTTGAAAACAAATGAGAAATGTGTGGTTATATTTCACTGCAACTTGATCTTATTATTTATTGCCAAATAGAACTGCAATATTGTAAGAATGCACCCTAGTGAAGAAAAAATTAAACACATCAAACTGTACATTATAACTAACATTATAGGTTATTAATTAATATTTTTAGTAAACAACTCAGTAAAATCATTATTTAAAAACACAATTATTGAATACACAATTATCAAATATGTAGTACGAAGAAATCTGTTCACTATTTGCTGTATTCAATGTATTTGTTGGAGAGTCAGTCACTGCAAAATAATGCTCTGACCTGTTCAGAACATGTTGACAATTGAGGGGGTCAGTGGAATAAGGGCCCATCCCAACTGCACTTAGTTTGGAGAAAAATTGCATTTTATTAAATTCTACATTGAGTAAAATATATAGAGCACACACTGATAATATTTGGTACATGTCTTGTACATAAAATAAGCTTTCTGCCTGCAAATGTATAGATCATTATATTGTTTCTTATGTCTAATCAAAGAAAAGAAAATTGAGAATATGAAAAACACAACATAAATAACAAATTAAAATAATTTAATTAAATAAAAATAAAACTTAAAATAACACTTTTTAACTTGAATATTACATTAATCTACGTATTCTACGTTTGCATTATTTGTATCATTATGTGATTTAAGGCTGCTGTGTACAGGTGGTACAAATATCATGAGTCATGTTGTCTTCTTTATCATCCTACCATTAGGATATTTTGTTGTGAATATTACATATCGTAATACAGGACACTTTCCTTTCCCTTTTTTTTAAAAGGCTCATTTCTTCCTCTAAAGTCAAGTCACCGAAACCGGATTTTACGTACATTATATGTCTATTTTCCACAAAAGTAAACTCAAGATGCTTTTCTGATGTCTACCTTACGCTTGTCCAGCGTCACATTTCTCTTTGTGAACATTTTATTAAGTTATCCAATTTTTTAAATCTTCTGCATTTATCTCAATTACTCTTTTCTTAGATTTCATTACACTATTTCCATTCGCACAAGAACCTGTCACATCAGCCATTCTGCATCTACTGATATTTGCCGGCAATGCTAGCCAGTATTGCAGCAGACCACAGAGTAGCGGACAATATACGGTCACGTGTCAGCAGTTGGGATGGGCCTTTATATCCCGCGCGCGTGAAGAAGTCAGAAATTTTTCTTACACATAAAGTCACATTTACCATCTTTTGAGCAAAGTTAGAATTATGAACTTCTAAAGATTAACAGAAGATGCCAGAGGATACATAATCTGCAAATAACTAGAAATCAACCATTGGTTGAGATGGGTCCTTATTCCACTGAGCCCCTCAATTTTAAAACATTAATTGGTGAATTGGGCATATTGACTGTATATTTTAATTAAAAGGAGGAGCTTTCTTTAAGATGATAAACAGAAGTAGATAAACACTGAAGTGAAACAAGACTGTGATTTTTTGTAAAACAAAATTCATTGAAATGTGAATTGGTATTAGACTCCCATTTGAGGCATGAGTTAAACAGTCAAATGAAATGTTGCTTACCTTGAGCATTAAGTGAAGAACAAATTTGTATTCCATATAATTGAATGAGTAATTTCGAAAAGGGATCATTACTATTTTTTCTGAAATAACTTTTTTCGTTATTCCAAGTTTACATACCTACTTTCATCGTTTCTGCATGAGAACGGATCAACTACACTATTCCTTTACCACTTTCCGACTTTGTTCAGTAGCAACTTCAGATTCAATGCTTTATCCTGAACAAGTCAAGTCAGTTTTTTTTCCTTCTCCTGTAAAATTTGATCAGCTGTAGATGATCCCTTTTCAAAATTACTCATTCAATTTAATTAATTCTCAATATTTCATTTATTTAGCATGTCTGCTATTAGCTAATTTATTTAAATTCATTGGAATTAATAAGGAGACAGGAAACGAGGTGAGTAAAAATAATTTATTTTAAATTATTCAAATTTTAAAATATAATCTATCTATCTATCTATATATAATGGCATAGCCCATTGTTGAGCCATAGCCTCTCCTTTGCTAAAAGTTACTAGAACAAGTTAATGTTAGTTACCATGTCTTGAATGGCATGCAGTCAACATACTGTCCCAATGAGACATCTAACAGACAACTAAGGTATTTCTAGG
This sequence comes from Diploptera punctata, assembly GCA_030220185.1. Taxonomy (NCBI): domain Eukaryota; kingdom Metazoa; phylum Arthropoda; class Insecta; order Blattodea; family Blaberidae; genus Diploptera; species Diploptera punctata. The sequence goes on along the minus strand of JASPKZ010007797.1, from coordinate 4,717,148 downwards.
ATGTTGAGGTCGGTAAATTTTGCTTAGAGGCCTTTTTATTCAGGCTTAAGGATCTTTTACGAGCCTGAAAATCTTCAGGCTCGGGACCCATGACTTAAAGTCCCTCCCAGAAGACTTGCTTCTTGGATTTTTCCCTTCTAAAAAATCCATCAACCCCAGCCAGGTTTGAACCCACAACCCTCAGGAACAGAAGTAAGGAGCATAACAACTACTTCACCGCGGCCAACTACAATATGTCATGGGGAAAAAAAATCTGGCATATGACTCCAAATGTGTTGGACCAAACAGTCATATACTATTGGTGCCTCCTTACTTCGTAAGCCCTGAACAGTTTTACTACGTATGGTCATATATGTAGGATGCCAGAGAAATATTACCCAAATAAGCTTTGAAATGGTTCCTACCTGGGTTAGGAAAGAGAGGTCGACGTAGATTTAAATGAATGGATGATGTAAGAAGAGGTATGAGGGAGATAGGTCTGGAAGAGTTGAAATGGGAAGATAGAGAAGAAAGAAGATAAAAATTTAAAACCTTTTAAGCACAGGAAGTTGTTTTATTACATTGTAAACCTGTTTTTAAATAAATTTATTTTTAACTAATGATAAACTCACCAGTCTCTTTGCCTTGATCACTTCGAACACTTTCACTGTCGTCATCGGATGAACCTTTTTCTGATTCAGATTCCAACGTGTAAAAGAAATTATAGTTGGGCAGTTTTGCAGGCGGTTCTCCAATTTCATAATGATTAACTAGATCAATAACACAAATACAATTATAAGATTAGTAACATTGTTACAATAGACCAGTCTCTTTTACAAATGAATGTACTGTAGAGCATTCAATATCCAAAACAAGTGTATCATACATGTCACAAAACATTGAAATTCAATATGAAAAGTTCTAAATCAGCACTAAAGTACTTATAACTAACTCATTCACTGGCATTAATAAACTCATAGGTTCATGGCTGCACAGACATAAGCTCTCCATGCATCCTTATACTGACCCAACATTTTAAATCATCTCCTGTATAACTTATCTCTCTGAAATCATGATTAATATTATTAATACCCCACCTAATTCTTGGTCTGCCTACAGGGTTCATTCACTTTGGTTTTCCTACTAGGAGTTTCCATGCACCTCTTTCATTCCCCATTTGTGCCACAGGTACTGCCCATCACAATCTACGGGACTTAATTGTTCTTATTACATCTGGTTTCCCATAAAGATCATATGTTTCACTGTTATGAAGTCTTCTCCATTTGTCTGTCTGTTCATCTCTCTTTGCTACAAAAATATCTGTAAGAACTTTATTCTAAAAAAAAAACCCGTAATGTTTTCTCCTCCCTTAAAGAAGTCTGTGTTTCACATCCATATAATACAACTGGAAGAATAACAGTTTAATATATTTTCAGTTTTTGAGAGAAGTTGGAACAATAAAAATTCCCGTAATGAGTAATCATAATTGAACTCCAAACTCATTCCTGCTTATAATTATTGTTCCTAGGCATTTTGAATTCAGCCACTGCTTCAAAAATTTCCTTCATTTTTCATTAACTGTCCATTTCTATTATATAATGTATTTCTATGAGTGACCATATTTATTCCTACCCTACTGTTTTAAAAAGAAATCCAAAAAATTGTTTTGCTTCAGAGCTGATACTTTTCTTTTTGCCACTAAACCTTGCAAATCTTTTAAAGGTAGCATAACATATTTGTTGTCCTAAACATTTTTTAGCTGGCCAGTCCAGCACTAGTGGAATGTCTACACTCACGCGTGCAAATTTAAATTTGCCAACTTGAATGCTTCCCATTAACCATTGTTTTGGATAATCAATGCTGAACTGTACTAACAAAACATTCACTATATAGAATAAAAATTACATAGTGCGACAGGCCTAGAAGGCGCTGATCTCACATCTACGTACATCAATCACAGCATGTCGGAGTCCATCAGTCATTGCATCTGTGTTTCTCAACCTCACGATGCTGGGTCCCAACAGTGAATGACACTCCAGGAATTTTTTTTTTTACCATATGCACTCAGAATGCACTGTGTAGCTCTGTTATTTTGCAGGAGTGACGGCACACATTTCAGGCAATGAAATATGAATGTTCTATTATTATAATAATGGCAGAGTTAAGGCCATAAGACTTTCTCTTCCTTCAACCGGCACAAATATACAAAAGACATATTCATAGCACAGATAATATACGTACAATATACTAATTATTAGGGCTAGGATTTTTATGATATAGCACATATTTTTTTTGATAAGAGTGATATGTTTCTTAAAAATACATAAATGCTTTTTATACAAAAACTAATTGAGTCAAAGTACTTATTTATGTCATATTTATGCATATTTGGCCATATTATAGCAATTTATTGGTCATATTCATCATATTTTAACTCTTTTGAGGAGTAAACTTTTTCTTCCATGTTTGAGTTAAATTTCTCAGAATTTTGTTTCTTGTAAAATCTATCTTCCTATCCTATTTCATTTCAATTCAGAGTATTCCCTTACGTATATACCTGAGCAAATATTTATGTATCGTCTAACGACAAGCAGCTAGCTACTGATAATTTTAATATAATAAAAGCATGCTACAATATCAAATTAAAAAATTAAGTTTGCTTCTCATTTGCATTTTATTCTTAAAATCATCATCATCATCATCAATGCAAGTATTAGGCCGTGTGACCTGTTATGGTCTCAAAGAGGAATTTTCCATCCAGCGCTTTTTTGGACGTCCCAGCGATCCTTTGCCTTGGTGGCATTAGCAAAGTATGGCTTTTGGAATTCTATGAGATGGCATTCGTTGAAGATTGGGCTTTCCAGTTGTTCTGGTGGTTTTGTATATGGTGAAGAATGGGTTCTACATCCAACTCTTCCATAATTTCATTTCTTTTATGGTCCCACTTTGTGTAGCCTGCTGTACGGTGCATAAATCACATCTCATTTGCTGTTATTCTTAAAATAAATAGTTAATTGTCATAAACTGATTTACTATTTGATTTTACAACTGAAATAATTTCATATTATTATTGTCATATTTTTTGTTACATTGCATATTTTTGTAAATTTTAGGTAATAACTGCAATTATATATTTTTGCATATTTCAGTGGTTTTAGGTTATAAAAATCCTAGTCCTACTAATTATTCTGATTATACAATAACACTCGAAGATGTGATAGGCCTATAAGGTCCTTGGTTCACCAGCAGGCTACATCCACATGTGTCAAGCATGTCGTGTCCACCAGTGTGATTTCTCAATCTGGAACGGCTACTTATTGTAGCACAATCTATGTATAATGACGTAACCCATTGTTGAACCATAGCCTCTCCTTAATAATGAGTTACTAGACAAAGTTAATTTTTAATTACCATGTTTGCTCATAGTCATAGATGTCATGGATGGTATGCAGTCAACACATCGACCCTATGAGACATCTAACATGCAACTAAGGTATTACTAGGATGTTAATGTCAGTAAATTTTGTGTAGAGGCCTTTTTACTCAGGCTTAAGAATATTTTATGAGCCTGAAAATCTTCAGACTCGGGACCCTTGGCTTTAAAGTCCCTCCTGGAAGACTTGCTCCTTGGATTTTTCTGTCCTAAAAAATCCATTGACTCTGGCCAGGTTTCACTGTGACTATTGGAACCACAGGTAAGGAGCATAACCACTAGTCCAGACTATTGTAGCACACAGCTGGGTCCCGAACACTATATGAAACTCCAATGAAAAATTTCATTGCTATAAGGACTGATAAACAGTGTGGGTCATGTAGCTCTGCACCAAGGCATTATGTCTTAGAGTGCTTGCCTGTGGTGCACGACTTACAGACAACAAACACGGCATACATTTCTTTCTCTAATTCAAAACTGAACAAATAGTTATGATGTTCATAAATGGAAAATCACTACACATTATACCACTAATTATTTTATTTTTATATTTTGGAGACAGGATGGCCTCACTGTCTTGTGGTCAAATTTCTGACTTCACTTCATGAGGTCCTAGGTTCCATTCCCTCTCAGATCACAAATGTTTCCCTATAAAAGGGAATTATACCTGCGGTTGGCTGTGTTAAGGACTCTCCTGGATATTTATCAACCATCATATTACCAAGTAACTTAACTCTGCCTTTCAGGTACCCTAATCTCAGAAGTGGATTGCAATTCTAACAATACCAAAAATATAAGACAAACTGGTGGCATTGGACAAAAAAAAATGCAATCTTCTGGACCAGAGATGACCTACCTCCAGACACTGCAAAAAAATCAGAAGATTCTCCCAAACGGACACGGTCTATTGTTCTGCTCAATATATTCATCTGCTCTCTGCTTTCTGCCTCTCTTACTTACTTTGTCTCCAACAACAACATTACTTCAGAAAGTGATTCAGAAAGAAAGCAAATGGATGCATTTCAAAAGTTATGCAAGATATTACATACAGGGTAATTCATAATTCCTATTACAAACTTCTGGGGGTTGTAGAGGTGACTTAGTAGATAAAGTTTTGATGAACCCATGTCCGGTAACTTACGATTTCAGTGTAAAATAAGTTTGAAGATGAAACATAATGGGCTGATATTGTGTGTAGTAAGTATTACAGACTTCTAGAGGTTGTACTATACATGTCGAGTCGGAGGAAGATCTTGTTGCACAAATTCTGGTGACAGTAGAAATTATTGAGCACACACTAGGTCTTGTGGGGGCGTGTGTATGAAAACATGCATCGCAAGTACACTTTGTGCAATGAACAACAGGGTCGCCACGTGGAACCACACTTGTAGTACAAACCCTAGAAGTCTGTAATAATTATTCTTAAACACGATACACACTATATCAGCCCATTTTGTTTCGATCTTCAAACTTATTTTACATTGAAATGGTACGTTTTCAGACATGCGTTCCTTATCAAAACTTTATCTACTCCCCTCTACAAACCCCAGAACTTTGTAATAGGAATTATGTACGAGGTGTGATCAATAAGTTTCCGGAATGGCTTCAAAACAATTATGCCATTGAGGAGTTTTTAATTTTCACCCAGGCTGTACACTTAGAATTTCCTTGTGATGAATTTGAGGGGTCGCGCAACCTTCTCCGACCTTGCAGTATGCTGGTAGAAGCTCTCAAGTGAAGACGTGTTTTGTGCATGCGGCGATTTCTCTGTGTAGCAACAATGCGCGATTACGAGGAACAAAGAACATGCATCAAATTTTGCTTTAAACTTGGTAAAACTGCAACAGAAACATAAATGTTAAGAACAGCTTATGGGGAGGAAGCAATGGGCAAATCTCAAGCATTTGAGTGGTTTTCGAAATTTAAAAGGGGCATGACATTGGTTAAGGATGAAAATCGTCTGGGACGACCAACTTCCAGCAAAACCAATAAAAATATCGATTGAGTTGAGGGGAAATGGTATTAAATGATAGGCGCATTACAATACGAGAACTGTCTGATGCACTAGCACTCTCGTTTGGAAGTGTTCAAAGCATTTTGAAAGACGATTTGAACATGCGAAGAATTGCTGCGAAGTTCGTGCCCCGCCTCCTTTCAAATGACCAAAAGGAAAGTCATGTGATTGCCTGCACAGATCTTAAAGAACAGCTTAAAAATGACCCACGGTTCATGGAAAAGGTTATTACTGGTGTGATGAAGCATGGATTTATGGCTACGATCCATAAACTAAACAACAGTCTTCGCAATGGAAGAGTCCTGCATCTCCACGCCCCAAGAAAGCCAGACAAGTTCGATCGAATGTGAAGTCAATGATGACTGTTTTTTTTGACATTAATGGAATTGTGCATAAGGAATTTGTACCACAGGGTCAAACAGTGAATCAAGTGTACTACAAACAAGTGTTGCAAAGATTGAGGGAGAATGTGCGACGCAAACGGCCAGAGAAATGGAGGACTGGTGACTGGTTCCTGCATCACGACAATGCGCCCACGCACAAAGCAATTTCTGTCCGCCAGTTTTTGGACAAAAATAGGATGAGTACTGTTCCCCATCCAGCCTATTCTCCAGATCTGGCTCCAGCAGACTTTTTCCTGTTCCCACGGCTAAAAATTCGGCTCCGAGGACATCGTTTTGAGGACATTGATGTCATCCAGCGTGAATCGCAGAAGGCATTGGACACATTTAAAGAAGACGACTTCCAGAAGTGCTTCCAGCATTGGCAGAAGCGCTGGGACAAGTGTATCAACTCCCAAGGTGACTACTTCGAGGGTGACAGTGCTGAATAGAAACTTTGAAGTGTTGTGTTGTGTTTATGGCCTCATTCCGGAAACTTATTGATCACACCTCGTATGAATCATCCTGTAGAGTCTACTAGAGCAGTCAATGAAAGGTTTATTTCTGACACCTTTTTTCTTTCTTTCTTTCTTCCTCACAAGAATTTATTAAATGACTATAGTCCATGGAATTTCAATAGTTGCATAAAGACACTGGTTAGCTGCTACATTGAAACCAATTTACTTGTATGGTTGCATGTTGTACCAAATTTTAGGATACGAGGAAACAGGGGACTTACATTCTAATTTGGCCTTGAGGCAACTAATGAAATCCCGTGGAGTGTAAAAACCTAAATGCTACTATGTTACAATATTCTGTAGACTATTAAAATTAAAGAGAGCACACACCCTTGTATTAAAGTAAAACTAAGAACATAGAAGGGGTATGAGTAGAAATTTCAACAAGTAATGCAGCAACAAGATAAAATCGTAAATATTTATTACAAGTACAAAAGCTAAAATGATGTTTTGCAATCAATACTAGATACATATTCAGATATTAGTCCAAACACTTTGGTACTGAGACTAGTTTGGGTTTCCCAGTTTGGGCAAAAATTTTTCTCTTCAAATATTTACGGAAACTAATGTTTGTGACATCTTGGTGTTTATGTTACATATATTATCATTAGGACTCAGAAGTTGAGGACCTATAAAAGACCTTTATAAAGGCCTAAAAACTGGAGAAAAAACATAAAAGTGTTGTAGTTGCTAACAAGTGGATAAAGACAACATCAGTGCCTTCACCGTCTGCTCGAGGTAATTTTTAGAAAGTGGCAACTTCTTGGAAAATTTCGAGTCGAAATGCAATAGTTCAGGTGGTCAGTAGGCTGGTGGTTAAAAATAATGTGGTATTTTGTGAGGGTTCAATAGTTTCTCACATAACAAAAGTGTTTGGAATGTGAAAAGTCTTTAGAAAATAAAACTAGATAGTGTTCTTAAAGTAAGTTGGAATTGAAACTAAACACTGCAGATCCTTAAATTATACAAATAGTATAAATGTAGCCAAAAGACGGTAAAGTTGCAAACAAAGCCATTAAGACTTAAAAAAAAAAAAAGGCCAAAAAGGACCAATAAACCAAAAATATATAAAAAAGAGGCCAAAAACACCATTTTCTGGCCTACAATGACCCAAAATGCATATATATATATATATATATATATATAATTGGGTTGGGCTTCGTCTTCAGACAAAATAAAAAAAGAAAGAAAGAGAGGATTTTTCCTCAACTTCCGAGCCCTAATTATCATTATAATCCCAAACACTAAACAAAAATTTGAAAAAGTCATCAACATGTTTCAATAGCAAAGCTATCATTATCAAGATTGAAAAATGTATAAAAATAAAAAATTACAATTTCAAGTTACATCAAGGAATTTAAAATTATTGAGCATCTAATCAAGGGATTTAAAATTATTGACCGATCTAATCAAAGAATTAAAATTATTGACCGATCTAAACAGTCTAAGATTATTATTATTATTATAAATGAAGAAACATGTTGAGCAACCCCAGATTTATCAATTCTGTTTAATCTGAAATGAGCAATATGCTCCTTGCACATAATGTTAACAAAGTGATTATCATTATATTGTTATTTTATGAAAGAAATGTCACTTGCAACGTTGAAAGATATAAATGGTTATGAAATTTATAAATTATCGTCCAATCAACAGATTTATTGATTTGATCAATATTGATGATCTCATACCACTTCCAAACATCTTATTAACTACCAATACAATTTGAAAGGTAAATGTTTTCTTAGAGCTTCTGACTACAGCCTAATTCCAAGTCAGACCACAGGATTTTTTTTCCAAATTCCTTAATAGGAATTATTGCTGCGGTTGGAATTTTTGTTAAGTTTAGGTTTCTGGACTGCCCTGCTGCTTCATATCATTGGGGTAACAGGTGTCCCAACCTCAGAAGTGGGTTGTAATTCTGCCAATGCCATGAGAGAATGCAGAAATGTCATTAGTAGTGCTCGGAAGTTGAGGACCTACAAAATGGCTATAAAAGACCTATAAATATCCTAAAAAAGACTTAAAAACTGGAGAGAGAGAAAAAGAAGATGTAAAAAGGCAATTTAAATTAAATAATTTTAGTTTCAACTGCATTTTTAATGAATTTAATAAAAAATGTTTAAAAAGTTCAAAATTCTAGTGAAATGCAACGTACTCATACATTGCAAAAAAAAATTGATGATTGAAAATGCTCCTTTCATAATTTTTTTTTAATTCAGCACAGTTTGAAAAACGAATTTTATGTTCTTTAAAAGAAAGTTCTTGGAGAATTTAGAATGATCGATTTTTCCCATATAGAATTAATTCAGCGAACCCGCAATGGATATCAGACAGTCAAGTAGGGTAGTTAAAAGTAACAGGATATTTTGTGTGGGTTCAATAGTTTCTTGCAGAACAAAAGTGTTTGCAAAGTGAAACTAGATAATGTTTTTAAAAGAAGTTGGAATTGAGACTAGACTCTGTGGATTCTTGAATTATGGTATAAATGTAGTCAAAAGGAGGTAAAGTTGCAAAAAAAAGGCCATTACGACCTAAAAAAAAGGGCTAAAAAAAGAACCAATAAACCAAAAAGTCAAAATAAAACCCACTATTTTCTGGCCTACAATGACCCAAAAAATATATATATATTAACTCAGGCCTTGTTTTCAGACATATATTAAAAAAAAAAAAGGTATTTTTTCTCGACTTCCGAGCACTAAGCACTAGTCATAAAGACAATCTGCTTGCATTAGACAAAGAGAAATCCAAAACTTAGGTAAAAATCCAAATATTTCCAGTTCAATTAATATACCAGACACAGCAGTTAAAAAATTATTCCAAGAGATACACTCTCCAAACACTCTCTTACTTTATGTGGGATTTCTGGTGGAGAAATCAGAGCCAGGACAGGGTCTTCTCATAGTTTCTCCCATTTTCCTTGACAAAAATTTTATTTTACCTCTTCTCCACACTCATTGTCACCCATTTTATTATATTTCATTTGGCCCTGTAATGGCCTGGGTCACATACCTTCAATAAGGCCTCATTTCATCTGTTGTCACATTGGAGGATTTACTTTACATGTTAATGCTATTTACTATTCCTAACATAATTTAGTCCTATGAATTTTAATGGTTTAAAATATACAGTGAATTACAAGGTGAGTGTTAACACATTACATTGTTAAAACAGCTATTAATTACATTAAATTAATGTTGGGAAGTAAACATTATGAGGTACAATCATTGAAATTCATCAAATGACATTTTTTGACAACTCACCTCATAAATTTCACGTTTTTTCACGATACTGCACAATTTCAAATGTACACGTCCATCATCAGCCATAACTCCCGAGGGATGAAATTCTTCAGCCATCAACTCTTCTTTTGTCACCATCTTCAGCATTGCCATCTATGGTTGAATTTATGAACTTCAAAATCAAATTTTGTTTGTTCGGAATATCAAAATTCATTGATCTATATTTATTTTTCCAAATGTATATCGGCCACGGTGGACTAGTGGTTATGCCCCTTGCCTCTGGTCCCAAGGGTCGCGGGTTCAAACCCGGCCGGGGTCGATGGATTTTTTAGACAGAAAAATCCAAGGAGCAAGTCCTCCGGGAGGGACTTTAAGCTGTGGGTCCCGAGTCTGAAGATTTTCAGGCCCATAAAAAATCCTTAAGCCTGAATGAAAAGGCCTCTAAGCAAAATTTACCGAATTTTCCCGTCCTAGTACTACCTTGGTTTCCTAGATGTCAGTATGAGGCGGAACGCTGACCACATACCACTCAAAATGACATCTATACGAAAACAAGTGTAACTAAATTAGCATGGTTCAAATTCTTCCCTGTAGGGGGAAGCGCCTAAATCTCTGTAAAGGGAAAACATAGGCTTACAATACAATATCTGCTTCGAAATATTCTCTTCTGAATATACATTCAAAAAAATAACACAGATCAATGAATTGTGATATTCCTAACGAACAAAATTTGATTTCGGAGTTCATAAATTCAACCATAGATGGCAGCGCTGAAGACGACAAAAGAAGAGTTGACAGCTGAAGAATTTCATCAGTCAGAGTTATGGCTGACGATGGACGTGATTACGTTTGAAACTGTGCAGTATCGTGAAAACCATGAAATTTATGAGGTGAGTTGTCAAAAAATGTTCTCCGATGAATTTCAAAGTTATTAACTGATTTCCCTTCATCCTGACACCTATCTCCCTCGGTTGCTTTGTTTATTTCACAAACTTTCGTTTGTTAATTTCTCTCGTTCACCAAATTCAAACAAATGTAACTATTTAGGTTTTCTCAATAGAAAATCTTAATTGAACTTACTTCTTCTACGTCATGGAGTTGCCATAGACCTGTTTCCACATCAAGAGACTGGATCTAGATATGGGGCACCCAATATTTCTTCTTCTTTCAGGTTGGTAGTGAAGCTAAATTTGTGGGAGTCTATCAGGTGTCATTCTTTTCTATATGTTTGACCCAGGTTGCATCTTGAATTTTATTTATAACACTGTAGATGTTTAATTCAGTTCTAATTTCTTCATTATATTTCTTATGTAACAATGTACAGCAAACTCCCGATTATCCGGTTTGCAGATTATCCAGGCATGACTCTTTTTACTGTATTTTTTTTAAAAATGAAGATAAATATTGTACTGTATTTTGTATTGTTATGAAAAAATTCTTTTAAACGTGCTACTGTGAACTGCACTTAGAAACTAGCACAACAGAGTAACCTTCACTCGCAACCCACTCCCCTGACGTGTTTAATGGTACCAACCAACATTCTGAGAAATCAATTTCGGAAATTTCCATTGTGTGAGTCACTAAAAGTTTGTTGTTACAGATTGAAACCAGAGATATGCTGTGAGTGGGTTTATCGCTACTTAGTAATGTGGTCATCGGTGGTTAACACTGATTATTTGTCATCGGTGGTTAACACTGATTATTTGTCATCGGTGGTTACTAGTGTAGCTGTCGCTGGTTACGATGGCCATTTTGAGTAACTGTTGTAACTAGAGTGGTCATGACAGAATATAGTCCCACTTTTTTTTTTTTTCATATTTACGAGTAAAATAAAACAATGATAATTACAACTTGCACCTAAATAAATTTAATATAACATTTTATGAATATTTGTTGCATTTCTTCTTCTTCTTCCTTCCAAGTATTAGGCCAAAGCCTGTAACGATCCTATAGAAAATTTTCCCTCCAGCGTTTCATAGGATGGCCCAGAGATCTTCGTCCTCTTAGTATATAATTATAAACAGCTTTGGGGATCCGATTTGAACTCATTCTTTCAAGATGGTGTTTCCAATTTAGTTGGTAATGTTTAATATATTCCAAAATTGGCATAGTCTTCAATTCTTTTAAGATATCGGTGTTCCTTTTCCGACCCCATCTGGTGTAACAGGCTGTTCTGCGCATGAATTTTATTTCACAAGCTGTTATTCTGCTTTCATGTTGTCTTTTTAGTGTCCATGCTTCACTACCATAGGGCAACACTGTTGAATTTAAGTAGTGTTAAAGTGGGCAAATAAATTTCTGATCACCTTCCACGGCGACGAATAACTTAATTGGATTATCTGTGTTTTTCGATTTTCCATGCATATCTCGGTCCCAATTAACATGGATAATCGGGAGTTTGCTGTATAGCCTGCTACTGAATGTAAGAATTTCATTTCAACTACTTCTATTTTCTTTTTAGCCAATACTCCACCAGGCTAAATAAATCTATTCTATTCTATTAAATGTTCAGTTTTCACAAGCCTATGTTAACATAGATACTGCCCTATTTTTTTAGAATTTTAATCATGTAATTTTTTAATGTTTTATTTTTAGAGTTCTTCTTATTCTTCCACACATATTATACAATTTGTATAATTTCAAGTTCTTATCATTCTTTTGGCAGTAAGATATGTTAAATCGTAAATAGTTGAAATTGTTTACTTGTTATATTAATTTGTTATTAATCATTATTTTGCATCTTCTGTGGTTTAATCCTCCTAAAGCCATTACTTTATTTTTTTCCCCCGATTACGCATATTGTATTGATCCTACTTAAACACCAAAAATGACCATGACAAATGTGTGGGCCTGTTACAGGTTGAGAACAGAGTTTTAATCAATGGACAATACTATTGGAAGGTAGAAAAGTTTAAATATTTAGGATGTTATACTAGATCAACAAGTGAAGATATTAAACTTAAAGAAGCAAGTGCCACAGCTCTTAATAAAATCCTAACCAAAAGATACATAAGTAAGAATGCTCTAATCTATCCATCAGGAATCATAATAATGAGTACCTTAACATTATATACCCTCACAGATTAAGTCATAATTTTCAATTCAGAGAATAAATTACAAATATGACTATATACACTAAATAAAATATTAAAAGATTTTGTCATGAAAATTTCAGTACATAAGTCAAAAGTAATGGCATTCTTACGAGAAGATCCAATCAGAAGTAAGATAATACACAATAATCAATGCCTAGTACAACTACAACATTTCAACTATTTAGGTTGTGAAATATCTCATCAAAATTAAAAAGATGTGAACAAGAGAATCACCAAATTTATACAAATCTTAGGAATAATAAACAATACATTAGAAGCTAAATTAGTACAAAAATCCACAAGAATAGAAATATATAATAGCCTACTTCAGCATTACCCCCCCTTTTATATGGAAGTGAGATATGGACATTAAGAAAAAAGACAGGAACAGAATCAAATTTCTCAGAAGGACAGCAGGATACACTCTTTCAGATCGAAAAAAGAATGAAGAAATTTTAGATCAATTAGAAGTAGAATCAATAGAAGAAAAACTCAACAGATATAAATTAAACTGGCTACATGTAAAAATAATGGATAATTCAAGAATCCCAAAAATGATGCAATAAAAACCCAAAAGACATCGTTGACCAAGAAGATCTCCTAACAGACTGCTAGATGGGGCCAAAACAGGTCTACAAAGGCCTAATGATGAAGTAAAAATGCCAAGGTTAGAGTATATAAAACAGGTATCAGATCAATAGTGGAAGTGAGACCTGCATGTTCACCATAATAATGGATCTTACATAATAACAAGGGAAATAAAATGTTGAGAAAGTTTTATGGACCAAAACATGAAAATTCTAAATGGAGGCAATGATTTCCAATCATTCCTTGTATAATTCATCTCCTTCAAATCATGGTTAATGTTATTCTCCCATCTCATTCTTGGCCTGGCTATTGGATGCTTTCAATTTAATTTTCCTAGACTGGACAGTTTCGCTCTGGTTTTCTTAAGTGTCAACATCCCTCTTTCACTCCCCGTTTGTGTCACATCTCCTCCCATTTACAGTCTAAGAGAATTAATTGTTCTTATATCTGGTTTCCAATACAGATCATGTAGTTCACTGGCATGTAGTCTTCACCTGTCTGTTCAACTCTGCTCCAAAAAAGTTTATTTCTCAAATACTCATATTATTTTCTCCTGCCTTAGAGTCCATATTCATTTTCAGTTTAACATTTTTTTGAGAGAAGTTGGGACGACAAGAATCCTTGTAATGCATTATAGCCTGCATTTCTAGAATTGAGCCTATGTTTAATTTCTTTCTGCATCCCATTTCTGTTTGTAATTATTGTTCATCGGTATTTGAATTCAGCCACTTCTTCGAAAATTCCTATCATGCCTTAAGTGTCTTATTATTTATTTCTGTGTGTGATTTGTATTTATAGTCCAGCTGCTGGATCTCCGACTCTGACGTTTAGGTTGTACAAGGGGTAAAAAAGGGAAACTCGCCCTCTACTGCCAATATCGGAAGAGTTGAAGTGGGAATTGACGTCTGCCACAACCAATCACTGCTGTTGATGCTGCTAGTCAGGTTTGAAATTGCTGAGATGTCAGCTGTATTTCTGCCTGCATGCATAAAGCGGCCCCTTCCACTGAATATCCATATCGGCAACACTGTCGTGAAAACGTCAGAGCCAAAGACTCAGTGGCTGGACTATAGTTTTATTGACATCTACAATTTTTAATGATGATTAATCAAATCAACCGAAACAGAAATCATTGCTGATTTGACAATGGACAAAACTGATATATGTTGATATAATGAAAAATCTTTTCACAGTTCCGTTCTTTAATATAATATTATATGCACATTACTGTGCAATTGTTATTATAATGAAAATCTACCCAAAATCAGTTCCCACTATTGAGAAAATGCTCCTCTCTTTCAAATATGAATTTCATAACATCAGTTATGCTAAAGTCTAACAAGAAAAGTTGTGAATAATAGTAAATGTATTACTTGTGTCGTATATTAGTAATTCACTGTATATATTATTCCCACATGTTTTTGTTTTTACCTTCAGTAGAAGCTGCCCTTTTAAAACTCATTTTAGCTGGAAAAAAAGAATAATAAATCAGATTTATAATAGTAACTTGCTGACACTCTTCCATAAACGAAACGTTTATTTTTTTTAATTGTTACAAAATGTTACAATGTTAATAGTTATTTTTTCATTTGTTTTTTATCCCTTTTTGTTTTATATTAAATTACTGGGTTATTCATGGTATAATTTTTATTATTATTTTTGGGTTTATATTAATATACCCTTTTCTACCTTTATTAAAAGAGTGCTACAAACATTTATAACCATTTTACCTTTCGCATCCATAAAAAGAATAATTAAAAACAAATATAAAATCAAACAAAACCAAGACCTATATAATAAAGCCAAAGACAAAAAATGGAATATTTTAGTAAAGAAGCCAGATATTATACCAGAAATTCCACGTAAAACTACGGAAGCAAAATTAAGACTGCGTACAGAACATGACAATTTGGCCAAACATTTATATAAAATAGGAAACTACATGAATCCAAATTGTCCTCTATGCAACAAAGATGAAGAAATGAACGAAGAACATCTACAAACCTGTGAAGTATTACCTGTTAGATCCACCATAGAGAAATATTGGAGAGCAAGAATGCTAATGGCTTCGTTGCCAAGGCCCAGCATTTGAAAACAACAACATTTATAACAAGTTTCCAACTATCCATTCCTATAACAAGGAATATTTAACTTTTTTGGCTAAAAAATACTTTTACCTATGATTTTCCATACTATATTCTTGTAATACTGTTGCTCTATATCCTTTCACCATTTCTACTAACATGTCATACTATTTTATAAACTTTTGCAAATGTATTAAATTAATGTTGGGAAGTAAACATTATGAGGTATAATCATTAAAATTCATCGGAGAACATATTGTTTAAACAACTCACCTCATAGGATTCATGCTTCCATGATATCGCGATTTCAAACATAGTCATGTTCATCTTCAGTCATAACTCCGACTGACGAAATTCTTCGGCCATCAACTATTCTATTGTCGCCATGTTCAGTGCTGCCATCTATGGTTGAATTTATGAACTTCGAAATCAATGTAATTTCATTAGGGATATCAAAATTCATTGATCTATTTTTGTTTTTCTGAATGTATATTTTTTCCCAAACTGTCAATTCCAAAGGTTTCTCTACTTGTTTTAAAAGTTTAGCTTCTCTTCCAATTTTATGATGTTCTAATAAAATATCTGCAGCAATTGCAGATTTTTCAATTTCACAATTTTTAATATTTCTGAAATGTTCTTTTGTCCGAATTTCCAAATTCCTTTTTGTTTTTCCTATATAAACTTTATTGCAATCTTCACAATTTATTTGATAAATTCCAGATTTCTTACTGTCTGGAACATTGACTTTTTTATTGGTACTTAGAAGATTACCCAGACTAAATTTATTTATTGGTGCCAAAGAAATGTTGTATTTGTCAAAAATTTTTTGAAATTTTCTATGCATTTCAGGATGGTAAGTAATTTTCTTGTATTTTTTCTTTTCTTTGCAATTTTGTAGAGTAGTATATTCATTAAGTCTTTTTTTGTGTTTGAATTTCTTCAACTTATTGATAATTAGTTCTTTATCAAAACCATTTAATCTAGCAGTGTTTAAGATATGTTTAAACTCTTTGTTGAAATTTTCTTCGTTTAATGGTACATTTGTCAATCTGTAAATTAAGCTATTGAATATTGCATGCTTATGAGCATTTCAATCACATTGCTCATAAGCATGCAATATTCAATAGCTTAATTTACAGATTGACAAATGTACCATTAAACGAAGAAAATTTCAACAAAGAGTTTAAACATATCTTAAACACTGCTTAGATTAAATGGTTTTGATAAAGAATTAATTGTCAATAAGTTGAAGAAATTCAAACACAAAAAAAGACTTAATGAATATACTACTCTACAAAATTGCAAAGAAAAGAAAAAATACAAGAAAATTACTTACCATCCTGAAATGCATAGAAAATTTCAAAAAATTTTTGACAAATACAACATTTCTTTGGCACCAATAAATAAATTTAGTCTGGGTAATCTTCTAAGTACCAATAAAAAAGTCAATGTTCCAGACAGTAAGAAATCTGGAATTTATCAAATAAATTGTGAAGATTGCAATAAAGTTTATATAGGAAAAACAAAAAGGAATTTGGAAATTCGGACAAAAGAACATTTCAGAAATATTAAAAATTGTGAAATTGAAAAATCTGCAATTGCTGCAGATATTTTATTAGAACATCATAAAATTGGAAGAGAAGCTAAACTTTTAAAACAAGTAGAGAAACCTTTGGAATTGACAGTTTGGGAAAAAATATACATTCAGAAAAACAAAAATAGATCAATGAATTTTGATATCCCTAACGAAATTACATTGATTTCGAAGTTCATAAATTCAACCATAGATGGCAGCACTGAACATGGCGACAATAGAATAGTTGATGGCCGAAGAATTTCGTCAGTCGGAGTTATGGCTGAAGATGAACATGACTATGTTTGAAATCGCGATATCATGGAAGCATGAATCCTATGAGGTGAGTTGTTTAAACAATATGTTCTCCGATGAATTTTGCAAATATACTTATAATTTTTTTTTACAATTGAATAGTTGCCCCGAAAACAGACATAACCCAAAAACTACAAATTGTTGGGGGGAAAAAAAAATATATATATATATAATGTTCATTTTGAGGCTATTATCTTTATTATATCATATACATCTTAATCTCTCATCCTATTGGAAACATATATAGCCAATTTGAATGCAAAATAATATGCTACTAACTGAATATTAACAATTTAATACAGAAGTGCAAAAGTAATCTTTATAGGGTAGAAAAATGATCCAACATATATTTAACTAAAAATGCTACAATAAGAGATGGAAAATTACTAACTGAATCAATGTTCAATATTTATTTTCCATTTAATGTCATTTCGTTACATTCTTTGTGTCTTTCTGATTTTCACTCAATTTTTCTAAGATTCTGATAGAATTCGCAGAAATGTGGTGGAATGAATATACACATGTGCAATAATTGCTTTTCTGCACTATTACTCATGTCTTGACTAACTACTTTTGCCGTTTTGTTACAGATTGATCACTATTCGCTTGAAAGCAAACTTTTAAAATAAATAAAACAGGTCTGGAAGAGAGTAGGGATGGTTTTATATGCAACATACAGTGATATTCTCTGGATAAGATCACTAATCCACTGAAAACTCAACTTTCAAATGTTTGTTGGATAGATTTCTTTTTGGGACAACTATTCAATTATGAATATCTATTTACTTTTTTGATGTTATATTTAGTTTAATATATATGACTATCAAAATATTAGGCTTTACTGCTTAAAAATAATGAATATTCTTGTTAAAAATAGTTTGAATAGAAGTCATCTGATGACGTTAATAGATCTAGCTATCTATCTTTGGACATAAGATAATTATATAACTGGAAAAAAATATTAAGAGTTTTTACTGTGTCTTGAATGGTGTAATGGACCGCACGCCGATGTACAGAGTCAGCGGTCCGGGATTTGATTCCCGGTTCAGACAATTTTCCTTTTAAAAAATCTATGTATGCAATGATTTCTTCAAAGTTCTCCAGAATCGTGCACATGCGTGAAAGCTTAAAGAAAGCTCCGCTAGATGGTGGAGTTATCTGTGAATTTGGAATGACTAACATTTGAAAATATATTTTAAGAAATGGATGTTTACTCACTTCATTTTGTTAGGTTCCGATGGGAGAAGTCAGTGTACATCAGATTAGTTTACTCTACATTATTAAAATTTAAAATTATGGAATATTCACCTGAAAGGTCCGTCTCCTCAACTTAATTAATTATTTAACTGTAGCACTTTCAGGACTTGTCCCATCATCGGCAAGATTCAACCTCAACGGAACACATCATGAATCTTATATAAGTTGATTACTCTAAATTAAATAAATAATATGCATGTAATTCACTTTGTTAGTTTAGGAAGGGGAAGATGGTGTACATCCATTTCTTATAAACAGTTGGAAATTTTAAAAATACAATAGGAACTAATTTAAGAAAGAAAAAAATGTTTGAACCAGGATTTGAACCCTGGACCTCTAGTTCTACATACTAGTGTGCCGTCCACTATACCATTCAAACATGAACATTTCTTTCAACTTATACAATTTTCATTCGTCCGAAGGCTAATAGCTGTCGCTATTATCAGGATTGGAAAATGTTAATTCAAATAAAAAACATTGGAAATACACTAGAAAGCTGGGAATTTATTACGAATGTTGTTAATATTGATTTCACACATATCTTTGCCATCTAGGAAATTCCTCTAACCATTTGTGTAAGTGCACTATGATTCTGTAGAATTTAGAAAAATTCTTGGTAAAGGTAAACTAGACTTTTTCCAACTTTTTTTTTTTTTTTAGCTTAAGAGGGCCAAGACTTATTTTTTACAATGATAAGTTTCGGGAAATGTCACATCTCAGAGAAAATGCACTGTATAGTTCCCCTATACTTGGACTCCAAATAATTTCACCTCTCTATTTCAACACACTATCTCATCATAACCTCTTAATGTACCTCAACACATGATACCTCTGCAATTCTTACCACACAACATTACAATAATTTAAAATAAATCTACACTTATACAATGCAACAGATTATATAATATCTTGTAAGCCCATGTTTCCCTTAACAGAGATTTAGGCGCTCTCCCCCTATAGGGAAGAATTTGAACCATACTAATTTAGTTACACTTGTTTTCGTACAGATGTCATTTGAGTGGTCCGTGGTCAGCGTTCCGCCTCATACTGACATCTAGCAAACCAAGGTAGTACTAGGACGGGAAAATTCGGTAAATTTTGCTTAGAGGCCTTTTCATTCAGGTTTAAGGATCTTTTACGAGCCTCAAAATCTTCAGACTTGGGACCTACTGTTTAAAGTCTCTCCCGGAGGACTTGCTCCTTGGATTTTTCCATCCTAAAAAAATCCATCGACCCCAGCCGGGTTTGAACCCGCGACCCTCAGGACCAGAGGCAAGGGAGCATAACCACTAGTCCACTGTGGCCGAATATTTTATATAATTATATAATATCAGTCCACCACTGTGGTCTCAAGGTAGCATGCTGCCTTGTCATGCGGCAGGCCCAGGTTCGATCCCCAGTCAGGGCAATTTTTCTGGTTGAGGTTTTTATCAGGGTTTTTCCTCACCTGTAAGACCAATATCAGGAAAACTTTAAGGCCCAAACGGTCTCCGAAATCATATGGCCATCATCATCATCCTTCACCGGTATGGAAAGCAATGGCAAGCTACCACACCTACAATTCCCTAGTAAAGCTGAAAGCATAGTATGAAAAATGCTATGATTGCAGTGAAAGACCTGCCCTCAGGCAGGATTACTATGGATGGATATAATATCAGAGATTATAATTTTCCTGCATGTGGGCAGTAGGAGCTTATCTGCATTGAGATCTGCTGGTCTCATGGCAATGAAACATTTAATATAGAAATTTGTACTTATTCAACTCACAAACTCTTAATGATATCTTTTTCTTTTCATTTTTTAACTACCAAAATTCAAAATGGCTTTAATTTATGTAGGTCCCGTGCCGTAGCTGAGTGATTAAGGCAAGATGTCTTGGCACTGAGCTGCGGGACTCATGCTGGTTCGAGTCCCCCACGGGGGAAGAAATTTTCTCATGGAATGTCGGTCATTATGTGTCAGTGTCCACACAGCATTGTGAGGAATTTGTGTAGCTGCAATAAGTAGCAGCTCCAGGTTGAAAAAAGCAGCTATAACGGCTAACTCTATATCCTCATCACACTGGCTGGATGATTTTGTACCTCTGTGTTAAACACATGTGGATGTGAGACCAAAAGCCAACTGGTAGCCAAGGGCCTTTTTTAATTTAAGTAATTTTGTTGCTTGACAAGTGGAACCATAACTCCATATTTCAGTGCCAGGAAACCAGTAATTCTGCTTGATGCAGAGTTAAGTTCCTAGCACTTGCATACAGGGAAATTAGAATCTCTGATATTGGATAATCTGTTCGCACTATATTTGCTTTACTTTAGTTTGAATATTACCATCACACCTAATATGCAAGTTGCTTTAGTTTTTAATATTTTCATTATATTTAATGTATAAAAAAATATAGACTTATATGAATTCTACATCTTATTTATTTTTATTTCCATTGAAACAGTTATTGATGCATTATCAATTATAAATGATCCCCTTGGGTATTAAAATGGGCTATGTCCACTTTTGATAGTTGAAGAGTGTATTTGTGTTTATAATTATATTTTTATAATGTTACAAACTGTCTTAAAATAAATTAAATATATCTGTTCTTTGTATTACTTTTTATAATACAATATTTAAACCAGTATTAAGAAGAAAATCCTATATTCTCAAAACATGACACAATGGACACGGACCATTTTAATACACAATGCTCAAATCTGAATCAGCAAAAACTCAGCCAAAGCATTGATAGTTTTAGCAATGTCTATACATCACAACAGATTTGGTAATATACAAAATGGTCTGCATTGGAAATAAGTGCAACATACCTGACCTAACCCAACACAAAAACAGAAATATTTAAATTTAAAACTGAAAAACAAAAATCTAAATATCTTAACTTTGAGTTACTAAAATCAGTGTTTTATTCAATTAACTAATTGCTAAATTCATACATAAGTAGTTCAATTTTGGTAATCATTAAATTCAATTAATTAATCATTTGGTAATAAATTGAATTTATTTTTAAATTCAATAAGTCATTTAATTGTGGTTATTATTAAGACATTCAATCTATTTTTAAATTCAATGAGTCATTTAATTCTGGTTATTCTTAATAAATTCAATTCTATAATTTTATTTTATTAACTTATTAAATTCAATTAATTATTAAATTCATACATAAGTCAATTTTGAAATGTTTAAAATAAATACAATTATTGTAAAACTTACAATTTGCAGAGTGTAACATTTTAATTTATAACAATACAAGTTGTCACACACACACACACACTTCAGCTGGATGCTTTAAACTGAACAAGGAAGCTATATAAGTCTACTTATAAAATGTAGTCTTCCCTGATCAAGTCTGAACCTCTCAAAAATGACTCATGCCCTGACATGCTATATTATGTTCCACTGATATGGGACATGTCTGTGCAAGTATCCAACTATTTCAAAATCATTGCCTCATATCCACAAACCAGATTTCATGTATTTGTATATTGTTCCCTAGGATCCTTTATAGCTGCATACTAATAAATAATAATACTGTAATAATAATCTAAAAATCCATTCCCTACTAAAACAGACCTTAAGAGAGTTTTAAGTTGCGTCATATAACTGTATATTTTCCCCAATTTTATAAATGCAATATACTTTTAAAATACAGATACAGTGCTCATGAAGTAAATTTTTCAACCCCTCCCCTTTGAATGTTAATTCTTCTCCCAAACACAATTTTGTAAATAAAATAAATATAGAAAAAAATTAAGTGTGTAAAACTTGAAACACTTAGTTATTGTAAAACAGCTTGTCTACTTTCTCATAATTTTATTAAATTTGTACAACCACACACTTATTCAGTGCATGTACTTATCAACCTAAACTGTTTTTTTATTATATAAATACACAAAAAAAATCCAAAATAAGTGAGTGTGTTCTGATGCCACCCACTGCAATTTACATGCTTTAGGTTTATTTTCAAAATAATTTAACTGAAAAATTTATTCAAATCCAAAGTATCTTTAGTTGAAAAATATGGGTGCAATGAAATTTTATTAATATTTATATTTAAAGTGAGTGGATTATTGGTAGAATATTAAAAGTTATTAGTGGTTTCAGTACTCATGGATCTTATACATAGATTGTGTTAACCTGATGAATTTTGTTAGCAAATATTACATATTTTGAAAGTTTTTAAGTATAATTTGCTTATATATTCCAGAAATTACATTTTATGCATGTAAATCCAATCCCTAACCCTCACAAATAAACATTTCACTTTTATTATTATTATTATTATTACAGTGTCAATAGTTTGAACCATAAAAATAAAACTTACAATTTGCACAGGATAACATGTTCATTTATAACAATAAAACTTCTAAATTAAAGTGATCACCACACACTTTAGCTCGTTGCTGTAAACTGAACAGGAAGCTATGAAATGAATTGTCTACTCTTCATATAACACAGTGATTCATGCCCTGACCTGCCACAACATGTTCCATATAAACCACTATTGTACATAAAACATGTCTATGCAAGTTTATCATTGCTTCATAAGTTCACCATTAGAGACTGGATTTTTATGTAGTTTTACCCTATGAAAATATGTACATTAATATGTAACAAAAAAAACACAAAATATGTGATTTCAAAATTACAAAGAGACATTTAAAATGTATTATTTATTTAATCTAATGACAGGAACATGCATTCAATCATTTTTCCTCGCAAGTTTTTAAAATGATTTTGACTAAAAAGTTGAAAAAAAAAAAAGAAAGAAGATTGTATTCAAATTGAAAAAATTTAAAATATAAAATAGATACCTGAGATCTCAGTGGTCCTCAACTTTATAAAGTTGTAAGGTGTGAAGTATGTTCGGAACATATATGCTCCATCCTCAGCATGTAAATTGGTACTAGTTCAATACTAGTAAAATTCACAAGTAGCAGAAACTCAACCTGCAGAAGATGGAAGATAACTTCCGAAAGCGCTCCAGTTAATTTTATATACAATATTTTAACAAAGTTGAGGATGACGGCACCTACCAACAGGTACAATTTAATTTTTAACTTGCATCGTGGTACTAGTTGTTTGTGAGAATCTTGTTGATATTAACAACTAGTACCAATTTACATGCTGAGGATGGAGCATATGTTCCAAAAGTACTTCACACCTTACAGCCTTTATAAAGTTGAGGACCACTGAGATCTCAGGTATCTATTTTATATGTTAAATTTTACATAGTGACCTCAATGGTGTTTCATCATGAATTTTAAAAGTATTGATTCAAATTGCATAAATAAATACAGTATGTCCCAACAGATCAAGTAAAATCCTGTAGTCCATCATGTCATGAAATATAGTGAAAGTTGATCCATGAACTTAATCAGTGATAGTAAAAGGAGCCTGAAAATATTCTAATGCCTGGAGAGCTGAAAACTAAAACTCTAAAACCACATTGCCCTATTAGTTCTTGAATCAGTTGTAGCCATTATTCAATCATACATATTTGCAGATATTAGAACTTTGTATTAATTCCTAAAGAAAGAAGAATTGTGGTATTTAGTAAAGGAATTTATAATGGATTAAATGGCAATATTCACAATATATTCTCCCTATTTTCACAAGTTTCTTTTTTTGTCAAGAAGAAAGTATGTTTTTTCTTTATATTGTGAAAATGATTGCTCGGCATTGCAGAATGTCGTCGGTGAATGCTTAAGCAGATGAACATGTGAATTCAATTAAGAATTTGAATAATATGTAAAAATATGTAACAATTACATTAAATATAAGTCACAGAATCATAATTCAATAACATTTTTAGTGATATGAAAATCGTATAAAACTTTAAATATTTTTACTTTATTTAATTAATTAGCATTTAAGTTATCAGATGATACATAACTAACTCTCTGGCACTATTGAACCCATAGGTTCATGCCCACATGGACATAAGCTCTCCATACATCCCTATCCTGACCTAATGTTTTCCAATCATTCCCTGTATAATCTACTTCAATCAAATCATTGTTAATGCCATTCTCCCACCTTAATCTTGGTCTTCCAACTGGATGTTTTCCTTCTGGTTTTCCTACAACCTTCCACGTATGTCTTTCATTCCCCATTCGTGCCACATGTCCTGCCCATTGCAGTCTATGAGACTTAACCGTTCTTAGTATATCTGGCTTCCTATAAAGACCATGTAGTTCACTGTTATGTAGTATTCTACATTCACCTGTATGTTCATCTCTCTTTGGTCCAAAAATTTTCCTAAGAACTTTATTTTCAAATACTCGTAATCTCCTTTCCTCCCTTAAAGTAAGAGTCCATGTTTTGCATCCATATAATATAATTGGTAGAATAACAGCTTTATATAGCCACTTTCAGTTAAACATTTTTTTAAAGGAGTTGGGACGTCAAGAGAGTCCCTGTAATGCATAATAGCAAGTATTTCCAGAATTGAGCCTATGTTTAAATGCTTAGTGTATCTCATTCCTATTTGTGATTGTTGTTCCTAGGTATTTGAATTCAGCCACTACCTCAAAATTTCCCTCATTTGTCATTAGCTGTCTATTTCCATTATATAATGTATTTCTATGTGTGAACATATATTTAATTTTACTGATATTTACTTCCAGTCCCAATTTCTTAGTGTTACTAAATAGTGTGTGCGTGTTGGCCTTTAATATCACATTATACATACCGAGGAAAAAATATGTAATTACATAGAAATCCAGACTGTAATCATTATTAATATTATTATTATTATTATTACTATTACAATATTACCATTAATAATAGTACTATTATTAGAGACTAAATACCAAAACTGTAACAGATTGCAAGGAGGAGATTGAGAAGATAGAAATGAATGGGAGAAAAAAATTAAAGTGTTATAACTAGAGACCGGATGTTAGGGAAAATGCCTATAGTTATTTATTATAGATATTGTAAAAGTGACTTCATAGAAGTTCATACCAACAACCCTAGAGTTGTTTTCCATGAAGTTCATTTTGCCTATAAATGCCTATTTCAGCTTATAATGCCTATTTGCAATTTTTTATCGAAATTAACTCAGTATTTCAATTAAATCAATTGGAGTGGACAAACTTCATGGCACAAATCATTTCATAGAAGTTTTCAAGTGTCCTCTTTATAAATTTCATTAGAATATTTTAGGATAAGGGTGGCAATAACCGAATAACCTAGCAGGTAGATGGTTTTCCCCTCAATGCACTCGCGTTAAGTAAATATTGTATTTTTCCACTTCAAGCATTCCCATTAAGCGAAATAGCATTATACTATGTCCCATTGTATTATGCTCCAGCTCTAAGGATTGGAGAAAAGTTCTTTGCTTCTTTTCAATACAAACATTTTTACTCCTGGCGCGACAGGCCTACAAGGCCCTTAGCCTACCAGCTGGCTGCTGGCCTCACATCCACGTGTCAATCACAGAGGTAGATGATAATCAGCCAGTGTAGGGGTGACATGTGGTCAGCATGTCGAGTCCCCCAGCCGTTATAGCTGGTTTTCTCAACCTGGAGTCGCTACTTATTGTAGCTACCCAAATGCATCACGATGCTGGGTGGGGCACCGGTCCCATACTGGCCGAAATACCATGAGAAAATTTCTTCCCCCATGGAGACTCGAACCAGCGCAAGTCCCGTAGCTCTGCGCGAAGGCTTCCTGCCTTAACCACTCGGCTACGGCGCGGGAAAATACAAACATTGCTCAGTGATAAAGAGGGTAGATGGCTCAAGCTTTCTTTCTCTGTCTCACACCTGGTGTTGCAAACTTTAGGTGACTGGCAATATTATTTTTGATCTTGGTAACACTGAATTCAGTCTGCAGTCCTCATTCACAGACAGGTGCTTCAAAGACAAAGTGGTTCGGCAAGTGTATGTGGCTTTTACAACAGTAAAAGACAAACTGACCAATTTCGTGAAAGAATTTGGTGCGGAAATATCCTTAAGTGATGGTTCTGCTCTTTGTATCTTCTGTATCTTGTAAGCCTATGTTTCTCTTAACAGAGATTTAGGCGCTCTCAGGCTACAAATTCCAATAGCATCTCTGATATCTTCGCATGCTATTGATAGCATGTTTTATTCTTAACGTAAGACTGTAAAAATTTATGTTGTTTTCCATTTTTTGTAAGAGCCTATTTTGAATATATTAGTGCCTATATTAATGATTTTTAGTACCTTTTGCCTATTTTGAATTTTTAAGTGCCTAACATTTGGACTCTAGTTATAACTTATAATACAAAAAAGTATTTATAAATTACAACTCTGTTTATTTTTTATTAGGAAATTTCTCTACAATACAGTATTTTTCCTACAATTTTACTCCTCTATATATCTCTATTCTCTGCATCACTCTGTGTTAATCCTCTCGACACCATACTCCTTTGCACTCCTTAAACCCACTGTTATTTTGGTCTCCCCTTTCTTCTGTTGCCCTCCGCTTCAAAATTTAATATCATCTTAGGTATCCCCAATGTGTGTTTAATAATTAAATAAATAAAAATTATTATTACAAAATGGATTTTTGAGTAAATAAATATTTTCCTTCTGAGGAGATAGACATCACACATTGAGTTTATGAGTATTTTAAACAATTTTAATATAAAATTGTTCAGAAGAATAAATTCAACGTTTAAATATCAGTTTTTAATTTTAACTTTTTTTTCTTTGAAAAATCAGTGAAACCTTATTTTCCTTTTTTAACACAACGTAGTGGAACAACAAAACAATTGCCAGTTAAAAAAAAGAAAGTGCTGATAATTTCAACTTAAAAAGTACCGGTATCACAAGCAGGTTTATTTTTACAATATAAGTATTTTACAAACAATAGTTTTAAAGAAATAGATATCAACAAACAGAAAGAGAGAGAGAAAGTCTGGTGTAAGGGCTGTGGAGTTGGACTATATTCTGCTTGCTTCAAGATACATCAAACTATAGTCAAGTTTTAAGTAAGTAAATCATATTTGAAGAGAAAAATTATATGCTCAGACTGGGACTTGAACCCAGGACCTTTGGCTTTCTAGGCCAATGCTTTACTGATTGAGCTATCTGAGCAAGTTCCAATCTAAATGCAAATTTTTCTCTTATATACGCTATCGAGTTCCAGTCTGAGCATATAATTCTTCTTTTCAAATATGATTTGTACATCATTTAAATGTATTAAATAAATAATAAAAACATTATTTCTGTGTGCCTAGTTAAGGGGGGAGGGTTCTCTTCCTGACATTCCTTAAAATGTTTGTTATGTGTTGAGTAATTTTTCTAGATATTTTTTTTCAGAACTCTCTATAAAAAAAAAAGGCAGCCAGCAACCAATTTAAATACCATTAAGTAGTATGTCAGCGGGATTTAAATACCAAGTTGAAAGGTTGACATTTGGTATGATTGAGGAAAGGTGGAATCGTCAGAACAAACCAGTGAAAAGCAAGCTTTAAGATGGTAAGGACACAATGTATGAATGAGGGTATGAAGATTTTGAGTATTTGAAAGTAATCAAAGAAGAGGATGTCCTAGAAGGAATGGATTTCAGAGGTGACAGAGGAGAAGGGAAAGTTGGGCAGCTCAAGGGAAATACTATCAAGTAAGTTATTGTCAAATTCGATGCAGAGAGGCTTAACAGAGAGTTAAGAATGAGGATATAATTTAGGTTTTATTGGACATTTGGATTTACATTACCGTTCCAAGGTCATGTAGTGAAAGCTGAGAAAGAAATACAAACATTTACAACGATGTCATCTCTGGGTTAATATGGTTACTGTAATGACTAGAATGGAATACATTTTACAAGGGAACAGCTTCAGAAAGCACATGGTGTCACCATAGGGAATGGCTAAAGAAAGAAACAATCCCCTCCAAATAGTTGTGGGGATGGAAAATATATGACCTTGAGAGGTAAAGTAAGACCAAATGCCCTACATCATTTTAGATTTAGGCTCAAATGAGCTTCATATATATATCAAGGTGACGATTTCTCCAGCATCCTTGAGATCTTCCTCTGTTTCTGTGTTGATACTGGAATACTTCCATGGGTAAATGATTTGAATCCAATTTAACGAATATTTTGATATCTCGTACAATGTTTTGAACTTTCAGTCTTTCACGAACGTCAACATCTCTCTATTTATCCAACCTACTTAGTTCTTAAACTTAGCAGTTTACAACAGTTATAATAATTGAAATTCATCGGAGAACATTTTTTGACAAATCACCTACTAAATTTTGCATTTTTCACGATACTGCAGTTTCAAATGCAATCGCATTCATCTTCAGCCACAACTCTTCTATTGCCACCAACTTCAGCACTGCCATCTATGGTTGAAACTTCAAAATTAAATTTTGTTCCTTATAAATATCAAAATTCATTGATCTATATTTATTTTTCTGAATGTATATCTTCTCCCAAACTACCAATTCTAAAGATTTCTAAAGGTTGTTTTTTAAAACCTTTAGAATTAACAGTTTGGGAGAAGATATACATTCAGAATAATAAATATAGATCAATGAATTTTGATATTCCTAACGAACAAAATTTGACTTTGAAGTTCATAAATTCAACAATAGATGGCAGCGCTGAAGATGGTGACAATAGAAGAGTTGACAGCCAAAGAATTTCATCAGTTGTGGCTGAAGATGAATATGATTACGGTTGAAACCGCAGTATCATGAAAAACACGAAATTTATGAGGTGAGTTGTCAAAAAATGTTCTCCAATGAAATTCAATGATTATACATCATAATGTTTACTTTTCAACATTAATTTAATACAGTTATAATAAGTTAACAAGCATAACACATTCAGTTAGACCATTCATTAACACAATCATAGGAGACACTTCAGTTTCTACAAACTTACAAAGGAACTGTCAACCATTGTATGCAAAACCTACCTTGAAATTTCTCCCAGAGTAGCATTGTGATGTATCAAGGCCATGTCAAAATATTATCTGCCATTTTTAATTGCAAGACACTATAATCCCTCATTTAAACAATAGGGAAGTAATATAACTCCTGACTTGACAATTGGATAACCCTCACAACATGTCGTATATGCAGCATCAAGTCTCGATTCTGCTCTAACTCAAGTAGGACGTCCATCTTCTCCTTGTGGTGGGTTACCACTGCTGGATTCTGGCTTCGATTTCTGTGTCTTGCAGGTGATTTTTTGGACATGGCCTTGGTACATCACAACACTTCTCTGGAAAAAATTTCAAGGTAGGTTTCGGAAAGCAATGGTTGACAGTTCCCTAGTTAGTACTGTGATTTTGGTGATCACAAGTATTTCCAAAGATATTTCACTGTGTTTTTATCAAACTTTGCTGCAAGCATGAAACCACTTTCTATTTGATGTTTTTATTATTCATTTCATGCATCTCTCTATCTAGTAATTCTGCCCAAGGGCAAGTCTTTCACTGCAATCATAGCATTTTCATGCTATGCTTTGCAGCTTTACTAGGGAATTACAGGTGTGGTAGCTTTCTGTTGCTTTCCACACAATGATGGATAAATTATATTTGAGGAGAAAAATTATATGCTGAGACTGGGGCTTGAACCCAGGACTTTGGCTTTTTAGACCAATGCTCTACCGACTGAGCTATCTGGGCGAGTTCCAATCTAAATGCAAATTTTTCTCTTATATATGTTGTGAATTCCCATGCACCAAATGCTATGAAACCTTTGCTTCTATCTTTGCAAATAGCAGCTTCTTTCAATGTTTTTATCATTCATTCCATACATCTCAATGATGGATAAATCATTTTTAAAGAGACAAATTATATTCTCAGATTGGGACTTGAACCTAGGACCTTTGACTTTCTAGACTAATGCTCTACCAACTGAGCTATCTGGGCGAGTTCCAATCTAAATGCAAATCTTTCTCTTATATAGGTGGTCAATTTTCACGCACCAAATACTATGAAACCTTTACTTCTATATTTGCAAATGGTGGCTTCTTTATTAAGAAGATAGAAGCAAAGGTTTCATAGCATTTGGTGTGCAGGAATTGACAATGTATATAAGAGGAAAATTTGTGATTAGATTGGAACTCGCCCAGATAGCTCAGTCGGTAGAGCATTGGTCTAGAAAGCCAAAGATCCTGGGTTCAAGTCCCAGTCTAAGCGTATAATTTTTCTCTTCAAATATGAAACTTTCTATTGTCTGTCCTGCCTAAGAAACACACTTTGACATTTAACTTCTGAATGTATTACTCCACACAACACAACCTCTCAGCTGTTTGTTACAAGCCGATAAAATTAATGCACAATTGTTTTAGTTTTTAATGTTGCAGGTTGTATTAACACACACACAATGGTATGTCAAAAAGGAATTAAATTATAAATGTATAATTAAAATAATTACATAATATAAAATATAATTTTAATCACACATTTTATCATCGAGTTAAGTTATCATAAACTATACAACAGTTGCCATATTTGTAACTGGTGTACAACTTCCTCTCAAGAATCGACCAGTTTCAAATAAATGCGAATTTTTAGTTACTCTCCGACCTTCGAAGAAACTTGTAGGTATATTCTGTATTAACTATAGTTAACATAAATAGCTTCAAATACTTAATTACATTAATCAAATACATGATCTATTATTTTTCAATTCCACCGTGCTGTTCTTTGACCATGCACGAATCGCAATAACTGCAGCAATCATGTGCTTCGGGGATTTCGCATCTATTTGTTTTCCTCAAGTGTGTTTCTTAGGCTGGACAGATTACAGTAAATAATCCAGTATACTACAGTTGTTTGATTCTCTCTTGTTTGATAAACAATTTGACTGTTTAATTTAACTTTTATAGGAATTAATCACTATGAGGTTTAATTTATAATGAAATTAAATGTTTCTTACCTCTCCTCATATAAATCTTCTAACTAGATCGCGATTTCGAGACCATAACGGCCTCATCTTCAGTACTTCTTTGGCGACTGATGTTATGTCGAGGGAAGAAGAAGAGTTTCTTCCGATCGACATAACATCAGTCGCCAAAGAAGTACTGAAGATGAGATCATTATGGTCTCGAAATCACAATCTACCTAGAAGATTTATACGAGGAGAGGTAAAAAAACATTTAATTTCACCATAATTTGACTGTTTCCAGATTTTTCAACAAGGATGTCAGATTAACATTATGGGCTGAAGTTGATAAACCGACCCACACAATTTTCCATCTAACATTCTTATGCCACTGATGCACTAAATACCTTTTAACCATTTATAACAATGTTTGGTACCATTTTTAAACATTTTGGAATAATTTTATAAACATGTTTTACGATTTTTAAATTATGCGAATATTGTGCATCGGGTTCTACAGATGCAGAAATGCTTCATGTAACATCCACTAGGTGGCTCTCAAATCGGAGTTACCAACATTTGAAAATAATTCCAAATCATATTTAGTTAGCTAGTTAGTAGTTAGTGTTAGCTTACGTAAAATTAGTTTATAGTTTATTAAATAATATGCATGTAAATTGTTTTGTTAGGTTAGGAAATGGGAAGTTAGTTTACGTCCATTTTTTTTAGCATTTGGGAATAAATAATATGCATGTAAATTGTTTTGTTAGGTTAGGAAATGGGAAGTTAGTTTACATCCATTCTTTTTAGCATTTGGGAATTTAAGCCATCTACCGGAAGCTACATTAACCATTACAGCAACTCCCGCATGCGCACTGCGATTCTATAGAACTTAGAAGAATTCATATACAACGGTTTCTCCAGCTCCATAATTTATTTCATTAGCTTATGGAGGGGAAAATTAGAATACATCAGATTACTTAACACTTTACTGAATAATATTTTTATGAAGGCCACTGTACATTTTCAAGAATCAAGGAACTAAGAAAATATTTTAAATAGTTCACTAGCATATTGTTCACTGAAAAGGACTCAATGGCTCAAATCTAGTATTTGTCTCTCTCAATTTTCCATATTCTTATGCCACTGTTGCATTATAGCATACTTTTACCATTTGTAATGTTTTATACCAGTGCTATTTTAAACATTTTACAATGATTCTTTACACATTTCTTACAATTTTTAAATGTTTATATAATTACGCAAATATTGTGAATGAAGTTCTACAGAAATCCAGTGTGTATGCACAAGACGCGCAAATGCTTAATGTAACTTCTGCTAAATGGCTTTAAAATTGGTGTTACCAACATTTGCAATTAATTTCAAAACACATTTCAAAAAATTAATATAATTTTGTTAAGCTCCAATGGGACAAATTAGTGTATACAAGATTGGTTTATAGTTTATTAAATAATATGCATGTAATGTATTTTGTTAGGTTAGGAAGAGGTATACGTCCATCCATCCATCCATAGTAATTCTGCCCGAATGCAGGTCCTTCACTGCAATCATAGCATTTTCATGCTATGCTTGCAGCTTTACTAGGGAATTGCGTAGGTGTGGTAGCTTCCCGTTGCTTTCCACACCGGTGAAGGATGATGATGATAATGATAATGGTAAGGATGATAATGATAAGGATGATGGCCATATGATTTCGGGGACCGTTTGGGCCTTAAAGTTTTCCTGGCATTTGTCTTACAGGTGAGGAAAAACCCCGATAAAAACCTCATCCAGAAAAACTGCTCCAACCGGGGATCGAACCCGGACCTGCTGCGTGACAAGGCAGCACGCTACCTCGAGACCACAGCGGTAGACGGTATACGTCCATTTATTATAAACATTTGGAAATTTTGATGTTTTTACAAAAACATCAAAAGAAGCCCTACTAGCTTCATAAAGTAGTGTTTAAATTCGCAATAAATGTCTTCTTAAATAAGAAGCGGCCAGTTGTGTGATCAAGCAAATGCTCATAGCATTTGGCAATCGGGAATTAACAGTGTCTAAGAAAAATTTGTGTTTAGATTGGAGTTTCTCATATAGCTCAGTGGTAGAGCATTGTCCTAGAAAGCTAAAAGTCCTTGGTTCAAACCCCAGTCTGAGTATATAAACTTTTTCTTCAAATATTTGGAAATTTATTGCAAAAGTTTGTAACATAGATTTCACTGCCATGTAGGAGAAGCTATATTGTGCATTCTGTTACTATATGTACTTTTTCTGTCTTTACGAACATTTCATACTATTTTAAATTTTTGCATCAATGCTTATAACATTTTCTATACAATTATGAAACACCTATCTACATTTAATATAATAAATTTGGGAATTTTTAACATTATGAGGTTTTATTGATAAGAATCAAAAGAACCGTGAATTCTTCTTACCTCATACTTCTATGCTTTTTTTAAAACACAGCACCGCAGTATCGACGACCATCGTCACCATCATCAGCTGTTTTCACGACTGTCAATTTTTTCTTTTGCCAGTAATTATCCACACTGCCATCTGGTGTTCTTTTGAAGGAGTCATTTTCTAAACTGCCATCTGGTGTATTTTTGAAGAACTTTGTAATCATGCTTGGTTCGTCTGGAATTTCGAAGTTCATGGTTCTAGTATGGTTTTTTAAATATATATCTATTTCCAAACTGTTAAATCCAAAGGTTTAAATAGACGTTTCAAAAGTTTTGCTTCTTTTTTCAATTCTATGATTCTGTAATAAACTATGTGCTGCTATAGCTGATTTTTCAATTTCTCCATTCTTTATGTTTCTAAAGTGTTTTTTTTACGAGTTTCCAAGTTCCTTTTTGTTTTTCCTATATATATATATATATATATATATATATACACATCCTATTGCAATCTTTGACAACAAAAAAATCTGGAATTTATCAAATTGATTGCAAAGATTGCAATAGGATATATATATAGGAAAAACATAAAGGAACTTGGAAACTCGTAAAAAAGAACACGTTAGAAACATAAAGAATGGAGAAATTGAAAAATCAGCTATAGCAGCACATAGTTTATTAGAGAATCATAGAATTGAAAAAGAAGCAAAATGTTTGAAACGTCTATCTAAACCTTTGGATTTAACAGTTTGGGAAAAGATATATATTCAAAAAAACCATACTAAAACCATGAACTTCGTGATTCCGGACAAACCGACCTTGATTACAAAGTTCTTCAAAAATACACCAGATGGCAGTTTAGAAAATGACTCCTTCAAAAGAATACGAGATGGCAGTGTGGATAATTACCGGCAAAAGAAAAAATTGACAGTCGTGAAAACAGCTGACGATGGCCGCCGATACTGTGGTGCTGTGTTTTAAAAAAACATACAAGTATGAGGTAAGAAGAATTCACGGTTCATTTGATTCTTACCTATCTACATGCACAACAATTTCTTCAAAGTTCTCCAAAATCGTTGTGCACATGCACGAATACTTAAAGAAATTTTTGCTAGATGACAAGAGATATCTGTGAAATCGGGATGACTAACACTTGAAAACCCGAAATTAATTTCATTTTGTTAGGTTCTGATGGGAAATGTTAGTGTACATCAGATTAATTATACTTCATTAAATAATATGCATGTAATTTATTTTGTTACATTACGAAGGGGGAAGTTGGTGTACATCCAATTCTAATAAACATTTGGGAATTTATTGGAAAGGTTGGTCATACCAATTTCAGAGTTATGTGGTTCCATCTAGCCATAACTCTACATAAACTTTTGCACATGCACACTTATTCTGTAGGACTTAGAAAATTGATTAGGGAAGGTAAATTAAAAGTTTTTTCAGCCGGGTGGGAGTACACAAGCTTTTTTTCTACCCACTTTAAGAGTAT
Source organism: Diploptera punctata (assembly GCA_030220185.1). Lineage (NCBI taxonomy): Eukaryota > Metazoa > Arthropoda > Insecta > Blattodea > Blaberidae > Diploptera > Diploptera punctata. The sequence goes on along the minus strand of JASPKZ010007797.1, from coordinate 4,681,943 downwards.
CTAATTACAATAAATATTAATAAAACACTATATTAAATGTATTTAGCTAAGAGATGTAATTATCACTTCATTATTTTACTTGTAAATATGAAAATAAAGTGGAACTATTTCCTGTCATGACAACATAGGTTAGGGGGCCGGGTGGGAGAACAGTGCCTTTTTATTTACGCACTTTAACAGTACATAATTGTCATACATATTAATCAAATACTATATTTAACGTATTTCAATCTGGGAAAGTTATTATCACTTCTTTATTTTCTCGTAAATATGAAAAGAAAGTGGGACTATTTCCTGTCATGACCACGAAGGTTACAACAGTTCTTAGTTCTAACCAGCGATAAACCACCGATTATCACACCAATGAGCACCGATGACCACAGATACACCACCGATGAACAGCGATAAAACACATAGGACCACAATGTGTAAACCACATTGTGTACATTTAATCATGGGATTCAACATATCTGTGGCTTCAACAAATTATGTCCGAATTTGTCTTTTACATATTTAACCGCATAAAATAATAAAAAGGACGTTGACTGGAATTTGCCTACGTTAGAGTAATTGATTTAGTTTCCATTCAATGATTTAGGTTTGGTTAGCTTTTAGTTTCCTTGCATTATAAATCTGATTCAATACGTAACATAAATTACCTCTTCGTATCTGTTATTCTATGGAACATTCAACATGTCTGACGGTTACAACGTAAAATCATATTTCCACCACTTCATTTCATGATAGGTTTCAATATTTTTACGATGGTAAAATCCCAGAGGTAAATGGTATCATCAACACTTCGTAATACTTTAAATTACATCAAAAATGGCATAAGTCGCGTAAGTAAAAAGCTGGTCTTGTACAACCCCACCGGTTAGGGACTATGTCCTGTCATGACCACATAGGTTATAAGAGTCCTTACTTCTAACCAGCGATAAACTAACAATTATCAAACTTTTAACCAGCGATATACAACAAATGAGCATAATGTGTAAATCACAAATGAGCAAAAACATGAATTTAACTCCTTTGCACGTTAGTGCGCTTTCCAGTTATTATTAAATGAGCACAATGTGTACATTTAATCAAGGGATTCATACCTATGGTTTCAACAAATCAGGTCCGGATTTATCCTTTACTTATTTAACCGTGTAAAATAATAAAAAGGACGTTCCCTGGATTTCACCTAGTTAGAGTAATTGATTCGGTTACAGTAATTGATTTAGGTTTGGTTAGCTTTTAGGTTCCTTGCTTTTTAAATGTGATTTGATAAGTAAAATAAATTACCTCTTCATTTCTGTTATTCTATGAAAAATTCAAAATGTCGGACGGTTACCATGTAAAATCATATTTCCACTAGTTCATTTCGTGTTAATTATACATATTTAGACGGCGGTTACATCTCTTAGGAATATTGATTCATTAACACTTTACAATACTTTAAATTACATCAAAATTTGCATAAGTCGCGTAAGTAAAAAGCTTGTCTTGTACAACCCCACCGTTTTTTCCTTGAAAACAACTAGAGGAAACTGTTCAACGGAAGAAATCTACCTAATTACTGAACTATTATTATCTCATTCACACTCATTAACAATTGATTTCTCCAATACAGATAAAGTCACTGCTAAAAGGCCCTCTATTCTGGAGTAAGAACATTTTAACATGAAACTAAAAATGAAATGCTAAACTGTGGCTTTGGGGCTGCAGGAAGGCCCTTTAAGAACAGAATGTGCATCAATATGCAAGGACGTTGAATATATAATTAACTCATTTTTGCAACAACAACAAAAAATTTGGAGTAAGGGCCTTTTAGCAATAACCAATTCTTAAAGCAGATTGTTTTAGTTATTAAAATAATAAAAGCATAACCTTATTGGTCAATTCTTTAAAATGATTCCACCTTATTAATAACTCTGAAAATACTTTTAATAAAATTAGTGACGCTTCTTAACCTTTTAGGTTGCTGTAATAGAAAGTATATAAATTATCCTTTATTGACAAAGCTCTATAATTACAATTTCGGATATCTTGAGATATCCGCTTTTACTTAAATTAAAAATTAATATTTTTCCTCACCTGTAAATTAAATTCTTCAATATAGGCGTAATCTAATTATTACAATCTTCTATAAAAGCACTAGGAAAAATTTACTCACAACGAATTTACAACGATTTACAAGTTCAAACTTGTCGAATCGCGCTTACTTTATTCGACCTTCATCCGATAAGAAAACATGTCCAGACTTGTCTTGTTACGACAAACAGTTAAAATTTCAACATGCCGATGCCATCTGTAGACATATCTTGTTACTACATGTGGAAACCGATAAAATAGTAAGTTATTGTTAACGAATGGACCACCGACAACCCAAATGGGACGTGACGTCAGAAAGGTGTCCATGGAGATCATATGAAGAATTCATTAATCAAAGAAACAAGAAATCATGTTCATTCCAGTGAGAAGTGAAATGTAAAAAAAAAATGAAGATACACAGAGAATATTTCTTCACAGAGGGCACCAAAATTTGATTTTAGATTTGGATTAGAAAATTATCAGTTGTTAATTTTCATTATTATATTTAAGCTGTAACAAGAAATAGAAACACAATATGTCGAATTATCGGGTATACTTATTTAAATTGCTTTTAATTTGCATTATGTCTTGTAAATAGTTGATAATTTATACTTGTATATGGTCTATTTATGCCAATGTTATGTTTGATTTTAGCCCATCGATTCAAAAAGAGAAGAATTTAGGAAATATTTGGAGCGAGCTGGTGTTATGGATGCATTAACGAGAGCGCTGGTTAGTTTGTATGAGGAAGAGGAGAAACCTCTTAATGCTTTGGAGTATCCTTTGAACACGTCTTCAAACGTAAGAAAAGTGATCAGTGAAAATATCTTAGAATATGTCAATACTTTATGCCGTTTTTGGTATAACATTTAAACCCCAATTCTCTTAAGCCAACCTAGAATGGTAATATTGTTTAGTCTTAAACTAAAAAATAAGGTTATGTAGTTACATGTGAAACCTCACCATTTATTCAACTGAATTTAAGCTAACTAAAAATACGCACCCTAACCTCTAACTAGCGATTTCTTGGAATTAACCAAAGTTTGATATTGATATTAGATTTTTAAAAATGTCATTGATTACTTCTGTAATTTACAGTTAGGTTTGCTACGTACAGGGGTCTTCATTTATAACCTAATGGGCACACAGCGTTTTGTTTGTGCTAGGTTGGGTGTATCACAGCCGGCTTTGCTCCTACATAAACACCATGTATAAAAATCTTACCTTATAGAAGATGCTTGAAATGTCATTCACCCTCAGCTAAACAGGCATTATATCGGGATAACATTATGATTCACTTGATTAAGTTGGGCCACTGTAATGTTTCCGATTTCATTTCTAATATTTTGTTTGGAAAAAGTCTGGTTTATGCCAGTGATGAAATCTTCTAAGTTCCTCAAAATCGCAGTGCGCATACGCGAGTCGCGGGAGTTACTGTAATGGTTAATATAGCCTCTGGTAAATTTAATCAAAAAATTTTGTAACGGTATGTAAATAAAAATAAATATGTGTATGTGATTTTTTTTCTTCCAAAAAATCCAGAAAATTAAATAAGAAGTTGACTTTAAAATAACCCAAAATTTGCCATATTCTCATTGGAAGTGTTTATTATCTTTACTAAAATAGTACAGGCAACTTATGAAAAACATACCAGCCTCATGGGCTAGTGGTCAGCATTTCTGACTACAGTTCATGAGGTCCTGGATTTCATTCCCTGTCAAACCATGGGAATTTTTCCTTGAAGGGAATTATTCCTGAGGTTGTCCATGGTCTGGAATTTAGGTTAAGAACTCTTCTGGTGCTTCATTATTATTTATCACCCATCACATCATCGGGATAATGTAATTCCGCCTTCCAGGTGCTCCAATCTAAGAAATGGATTACAATTTCACCATTGCCAGGGGAGAAAGCCAGAAATGTTGTAAAAGGCAACCTGGTGGCATTAGATAAATAAAAAATTATGAAAAACATTAACAAAAATGAAAATTGCCAAGTACTGATCTAAGTCAATCTACGTAACTTGAATGAACATTTTGGCAATTAGCTATAGCAGAAACCGAGTTGAGGATATTAAAAAAAAACATTTGTTAGAGACTTGCCATTTTTCCCTCTATCGGTATCTCTGTCTCCAATTCCAATGTGATGTGGTCTGATATTATAACATCTATACAAACTATCTAAAGAACAAAAAAAAAAAATCTATAAAACTTAAGATACGTTTCGTAATGTAAACTAAATATAGCTAGCTATCCAAATCCTATTGTAACCTTTAGCGTTTTTCATGACTATAAAATGGTATTGCTTTTATGGGAATGCTGTTATCACTTGACCCCACAGACTATGGGACGGAGATGAAAATATATCTCCCTCTTCTCCTTCTATTATAAGTACAGCATTAGCGTAATTTTATGGCACAATAATCGGAAAAACTGCACTTAAACTAGCATGAAATATTTTTGAAGTCCTATAGAACAACAGTGCGCATGCGCCAGAGTTTATAGAGCCAGCGATAACCCACAATTGAACCACATATCGGTTATCATCGTCGATTACTATCCGTCACTATGAAATTTAAATGACCAATATTTGCAATAAATCCCCAAATCAATGTTAAAAAAATATTAATAATATTATCATCATCATAGTACATTCACAAATTTAGGCCATTTGTTGACCTGTTTCGGCCTCAAGAGAAACACCATCCAAAAGTCTTTTGAGTGGACGTCCTGGTCTTCTTCTTCCTGCAGGTTTATATCTTAACATTTGTTTGGGTATCCTGTGATCTTCCATTCGATGAACATGTTGCATCCATCTTGACTTATAATATTAAAATTACCAAATGTTTATTAAAAATGGGTTACACTTACTTATTACTCCCTAATGCTGATCCAACCAGCGATAACCCAAAACAGCGATAGAAAAATCACAGACTAAGTAATATACTCTGTGGAGAAATTAGCAGTTAGCATCACAATACACGGTGATTACAAATGATTGGAGCGATTTCATGATTTTATTGTAGCGATCTTATTTGACATATCTTCACAGAACTTTAAAGTTATGTATAAAAACTCATAAGGTTTTTTTTGTTTTCTCTCGCAGCCGTGTTTCAGCTTTAAACCGAGAGAGCGCAGCAGTTATCAAAGATGGCGACAGGCGAGGAGAAAGCATATGCTGTGCTTGAATTTCATTCAACTCAATCTGTGATAACTGTGCAACGACACTTCAGAACGAAGTTCGAGAAAGATGCACCGAGTGCCAACTCCATTCGGCGATGGTATGCGCAATTTAAAGCTACAGGATGCCTCTGTAAAAGGAAATCAACGGGTCGTCCTTCAGTGAGTGAAGAAAAGGTTGAGAGTGTGCGGATGAGTTTCACACGTAGCCCACAGAAATCAACACGAAAAGCGAGCAGAGAGCTGAACATTCCACAACCGACCGTTTGGAAGATCTTGCGGAAAAGATTGAAGCATAAACCTTACCACTTGCAATTTCTACAAGCCCTTACGCCCATTGACAAAGTGAGTCGGTTTGAATTTTGTACACAAATGCAGCAGTTTATGGATGAGGATGGTTTTTGTGAGAAACTTGTCTTCAGTGACGAAGCAACATTCTTTGTGAATGGCAAAGTGAACAAACACAATGTGCGAATCTGGGGCACAGAAAATCCCCGCGTTATTGTGCAGCACATTCGCGACTCCCCAAAAGTTAGTGTGTTCTGTGCGGTTTCTCAGTTCAAAGTTTATGGCCCTTTTTTCTTCTGCGAGCAGAACGTTACAGGACACGTGTACCTGGACATGCTGGAAAATTGGCTCATGCCGCAGCTGACGACCGACAGTGAGACCTTCATCTACCAGCAGGATGGTGCTCCACCACACTTCCATCACGATGTTCGTGAATTTTTAAACATGAGATTGCCAAACCGATGGATCGGTCGCAGTGGAGAGAATGATCAGAAATTGTTGTCATGGCCTCCACGCTCCCCCGATTTGACGCCGTGCGATTTTTTTGTTTGGGGGTATGTGAAAGATTCAGTGTTTGTGCCTCCTTTACCAGTAGACTTACCAGAACTGCGAGCTCGCATAATCAATGCGTTTGAACAAATTAATAGGGACATGTTACGTCGAGTATGGGACGAACTTGATTACAGACTTGATATCTGCAGAATCACCAAGGGGGAGCATATGGAGCACCTGTAACATCTCAAAAAAAACCTGGGAAGTTGCTCTATGTATCTGTAAAAGTTCGTGAAAATATGTCGAATACTACAGCTACCATAAAATCATGAAATCGCTCCAATCATTTGTAATCACCCTGTATTGTGATTTGCATATTTAAATAAATACTTCAAAATTGTCTAATAATGTTATAAAAATTGTTTGAAAAAGTTTAAAATATTAAATAATATTAGTAAATACAGAAGAAGAGCTATAGTTTACAACAATATAACTGAAAAATCAAGCGCTAGTAGAAGTGCAGTTGAGCCCAGTAATCTTCACTACTGCTACTAAACTCTAAATCATGATCATTCTAATGTGGTTACTAAAGAACAACAGTAACATTTGGAATTTTATAGATTGTGACCACAGAAACTTCAGAATACTCTCGCTGAGTAAACCACATGTGATATATTAATGTGTATTATTCTTTGACCACAGTTGTATGTGACAAAACAAGTTTTGTTGAAAGGGGATAGTTAATTGGCATCTCTGCTAGCTGCTGTTCCAGTAATTGAGTTCACCCCCTCCTTAATTTTATTAAATAATTGTTTGATAATTATATATGAAGTCAGAACGGGCAATTGCCTAATCCCTGGAGTGGTGATGATGATGATAATTATATGTTTCATAATGGTATTTTTTTCATAAATCAGGCACCCACTTTCATGGCAAAGTTATGAATGAAAGTAATTAACTTAATTATTTATTTCAAATAAATTAAATGCTGAAATTTCAACATATTTGTGGAACAATCAGATGAATACTGAGGAACAAAGTAAAAAAAGGATACACAGCTAAGATTTTACTCAACGATGACACTACCAGTAGCGATGTATGGAAGTGAGGCCTGGGTCCTGAAAGAAAAAGAAAAAAGTAAAATTCAGGCAGTGAAAATGAGCTTCCTACAGGCTGTGAAAGGTTGTACAAGTGAAGAACATTTTAAAAATGAGAATATTAGTGAGAAACTAAAATACAACCATTTCTTCAACAAATAGAACACAACAGGAACAATTGGATGGAACATCTGCAAAGAATGACAGAGGACAAAGATGCCCTGATGTATTATCCTGGAGGACGAAGATGGTAGGAAGACCAAGAAAATGCTGAGCTGAACAGATGTGAGATTGGAACAGACAAAGACCTAATCCATGAAGGAAAATGATGATGATGATGAAATGAATTAACTAATAAATCAAACTAACTTAAAAATACACATTTACTAGAAAGAATTGCTCCACAAGAGCAATGCTATTTTCTAGGCGTGAAAAACCCTATAGCCAATGTAAGACATGATAATGAAACATGTCGCCATACAATAAACAAGTATAAGAGAGAGAAAATTTGTGTTAGCATAGGGATGACCTGAGTACCACAAGTGGTTAATGTACCAGTGCATAAAACTGGAGGTCTTGGGTTCAAATCCCACTTCATGCAAAAACTTTTCTTTTCAAAATATAATTTAAATGATCAGCTTGAGTGTATACATTTACAAATTAACATCATTAAAAAAACATGTAGGTACCACAAATGTAGTTACTTGTTTAATCAATATGGTTTACAATCAGTGGTTGTATAGTTCATAACCTATTGACAGTTCTAACATGCATTTCCCTAACAATAACTGATCATTTATTAAAACTTGAAAATCATAATGCAAATATATTTTACATTGTAAGTCCTGAATTGAACTAGTTCAAAGCAATACCTTTCTAGACAGTGAATTACCTTCTTCTTTAACATCTCACCTCATAAAGTTGTGTGTCTTCACGATACCGGTTTCAAAAGTATAGTATTACTTCCATCTTCAGTCAAATTCCAACTCAAGATGGAAGTAATACTATACTTTCGAAACTGGTATCGTGAAGACATGCAACTTTATGAGGTGAGATGTTAAAGCATTTTCTCTTGACTCATTCATTAATACTTCTTCTTATTAGACATTGACACTCACAATGGACTAGTAGTTATGTTCCTTGTCTCTGGTCTCAAGGGTTATGGGTTCAAACCTGGCCGAGCTCAGTGCATTTTTTAGGTTGAAAAATCCAAGGAGCAAATCTTCCATGAGGGACTTTAAGCCATGTGTCTGGAGTCTCAAGATTTTCAGGCTCGTAAAAGAGCCTTAAGCCTGAATAAATAGGCCTCTAAGCAAGATTTTCTAACCTCCTTCATCCTAGTAATATCTTAGTTGTCTCATTGGGTCGGTATGTTGACCACATACGATTCATGACATCTATAGGGACGTAAGCATAACTAAATTAACTTGGTCTAATAACTCCAACAGTGGACTGTTATGTCCTTGTAGGTACTAGATAGTACCGCTTCATTTAGTTGAATGCTTTGGCCTTCTCAACAATTTCTTTCCAACACTTCCTGTCATGAACACAGCTAATAAAATCTTTTATCTCCATTTTCTTCACATGTTGTAAGACGTCATCTTCCCATCTGCTCTAGTTGTTAAAGCTTTTCATTGGAATAACATGTGTGTATGTATATGGAGACATGGGTGCTCCCCTAAAGACTATCCGCTCTTACAGTGATCCTCATCAAAACAAAACCATGTGACCTGCTAGCTTTTCATTGGTTATGGACACTGATGTATGATGAAGAAGCAGTAAGTACACAAAAAAGTAGTTCCCTTCATTAAATTCAAAATATGTCCTTTCAATATACTTTTTAATCTTCATGAATGAAAATAATAATATTCAAAACATAGAAAATATTCTAAAATAACTTAATCAATAATTACAACTTAAAATAGTTTATTATATATGATGAATTTGAGTCATGCTTAAGTCGATTCTGATGCAAAACAAAATGGCTAAGTGTCGACTGTTCTGTTGCTGTATCGTCATCTTCCTATCAATGCGACAGTAATTGTGGCAGAAGGATACAATTGGCATTTATTGATGTTAGGATCACTCTAAGAGCGGATAAGTAAGGTATAGATTTGAACCTTGGACTAGAGGCATGGAACATTACCATTTTTAAGAAGAAAAAATTTCTCTTCAAATATAAATAATTAATGTTTTTGTTACTGTACCTCATATTCTTTTTCTTCTAGATTGCAGTTTCGGAGCTTATCTCCATCATCAGTAGTTTCTGGTCAACCAGAGGCTACTGATGATGGAGATAAGCTCTGAAACTGCAGTCTAGGAAAAAAAAGGATATGAGATGAGGTAATAAAAACATTAATTTAATTCTTAAATTAAACCTCATAGTGTTTTTCCCCTGTGAAAGTTAAATAAATTACCCCCTAATCTATCTACCTAGTTGCGGTCTTGTGATCCTTTTTCATTCATCGATTTCTTTATGTCTGCAGCCAAGTGATTTTTGGTTTACCTCTATCTCTACCTCTTCTTCCTGCTGAAATCCAATCCAAAACTTTTTTTCATTCATTTTGAGAATTTTCCTCATCATTGAGGGTTTTCTTCAACCAATCTCAGTAATTAAAATGAATTTTAAAAAAATACATAAATAACTACAGACTTGCAGACTATCAGTTTTTAACAAACATTCACAAATTTCCCTTAATTAAAGTTGTCCATCGTTCTCTACTTGTGTCTTCATCTGTTACACCAAATTTCCTCATTGAATTTTGAATGTTATTCTTCCAGGTTGTTCTTGGTCTTCCTTTTCTGCTCCTTCTTTCAATTTTTCATGCATAGACAGCCTTTGGTAGTCTTCTATCCTGTATTCTTCTTATGTATCCATACCATTTTAGCCTTCTATGTTCAATCTCATCCATTATACTTCTTTCTGCATTCATTCATTTTCTAATGTATGTATTTCTAATTCTTTCCAGTTGAGATTTTCTGGGAGCTCTTCTCCAAAAATCTAAAACTTTTCTGAGCAATTATTTTACATGTCTATACCATTGCAATTGTTTGTATTTTACAAAATCTATAATTTAATTTTCTTTATTTATATCTTCCCTAATCTCTTATTCTGTGCAATGTAGAACGTTGTAAGAAATCCATTTCTAGTGCTAATAATTTTGACTTAGTTTCCAAGTTTCCACTTCACATGTAGTCAGACATTACACTAATACATATATTTGTTTATTTTAGTTTCTCCATCATATTTATGCTCTTATAAATTAACAATATTCTAATTCCTCATTTATTTTATTTCATTCATCATTTGTTCAAATTATCCAAGTTCAACTATTTGTTGGCCCAAAAAATTTTTATTAGGATTTTGCTTTCAAAAACTTATAGGGTGGATTTCTCAACCGAAGTCTAAACCACAACTGCAGTTTTTTGATTTGTTGTTGTTTCCATAAAAACTAAAAACCTATACGGGTGTTAATTACAAAAACAAATGTCTGAATCATGTCTATGGTCTCATAACAATTTCCATGAATTTTCTGCCATTTGTATAGGTTTTCTGGAAACTATAAAAATAGATAGAATGGAAAACAGTAGATTAGTGAAGAAAGTACTGACTGGACACCTCAACAGAAAAGGCCAATATTTTAGGACGTCACAGCTATGATGGAAGGATGTTACCATATCCCATAATATGTGAAGTGAATGGACATGCAACAAGCTGTCCAGAGTCGTGGTTTAGACTTCGGTTGAGAAATCCACCTGTAGTTTTTGTATTTTAGTCTTTTTCAAGGTCCAGATTTGGCAGCCGTATATTCTAACTTTGGTATTCCAGAAGTGATTTGTTAGCGTGATATGCCCTGTTGCCTTAACAGTAAGGCATGACAGGCCTAGAAAACCCTTGGCCTACCAGCCGGCTGCTGGCTTCACGTCCACATCTGTTAATCACATAGGTGGATGATCATCCAACCAGTGTAGGGGTGACATGTTCGCCCCCCAGCTGTTTTTCTCAATCTGAAGCTGCTAGTTATTGTAGCTACCCAAATTCCTCATGATGCTGGGTGGGTACTGATCCCAACTGGCTGAAATTCTATGAGAAAATTTCTTTGCTCATGGGGACTCAAACTAACACAAGTCCTGTAGCTCTGAACCAAGGCACCATGCCTTAAACCGCTTGTCGACGGCGCGGATGCACTGTTGCCTAGTATAATTATATTTTGTATCTCTTCTTCCTATGAATTATTTCTGTTTATTATTGAATCAAGATAATTGAAATATTTTATTTATTTAGTTCCCATGCCATAGCCGACTGGTTAAGGCAGGAAGCCTTGGTGCGCCTGGTTCGAGTCCTCCTGGGGGAAGAAATTTTCTCATGGTATTTCGGCCAGTATGGGACCAGTGCCACTCAGCATCATGAGGCATTTGGGTAGCTACAATAAGTAGTGGTTCCAGGTTGAGAAAACCAGCTATAATGGCTGGGGGACTTGACATGCTGACCACATGTCACCCCTACACTGGCTAGATGATCATCTATCTCTGTGATTGACACATGTGGATGTGATGCCAGCAGCCGGCTGGTAGGCTAAGGGCCTTCTAGACCTGGTGCGCTATGGAATTATTATTATTTATTCAGTTAATGTGTTTGTACCAGTGGTTATCAAAACATCATATTATGTTTTGTTTCTTGAACATCTTAGAAATTTATAAATGAGTTGGAGAAAATATTTTTATATCTCACCTCATAGAATTCCACATTTTCACAATACCGTTTCAAATGTCATTTTACCTTCATCTTGAGTCAAACTCCAAGTGTTGAAATTTTGCAATTAACAACATCTTCCAAACTGCCATCTAGTGCTGATTTTATGAACATTGAGATTAAATTTTGCTTGCCGGGAACTTCAAAATTCGTCATCATCATGAACAAATCTGTTATAGACCATGTGGCTTGTGACGGTGAACGTAATGAAGATGGTCTTGATCTTCCACCTATGTTTTGGTCTTCCTTGGTCCCATGTCCACTGGAATGCCATTTTTGGAAGTCTATTTCTTTCCATTCTTCCTAGATGATTTTTCCATTCTTGTTGGAAAATTCATGGATCTATATTTGTACTTCTAAATGTATATCTTTTCCCAAACTCTTAATTACAAAGTCTTCTCAAAATGTGTTGATAGTTTAGTTTCTCTTCCAATTTTGTGATTCTCTAGCAAAAGTTTTAGAAATGTTGAATGGCCATGTGTAAGAGCCTTAACAAAGGTACAGCTATGTGTGCACTCATTTGGCTGGCAGCAGCATTGAATTTAACAAAGCAAAGAGAGAATTGGAACAATGTCAAAACCAAATTGAGATGTTAACACAAGAAAATGCTGAACTTAAGCTGAAATTATCAGAATTTGTACCTGAAATGATTCTGGAAGGAAAAGGTGAAGAAACTTCTTCTCCTCCTGCTGAAGAAGCAGAACCAGAACCTGAACCTGATGAAGGAATACCTGAGACACCGGAAGGAGAGGGAGACCCAGAGTGAGCTTGTTGTGTTTTTGTTAATTGTAATATCTTACTGTTCCTTGTACATAAACTTATGTAGATGACTAGGCCTGCAAACTACAAAATTTTCTAGTCTCTAAAAAAACATTTTGTACTTTGTTAATAAATTGGTTTTCTTAAGAAATGTATTTGAATTTAAAAATGTGAAGTCAAGAAGATACTTCATTGTTGAATAATTAAAAATGTAATTATAAATTCATTATAAAAGTTGAAGATGATTTGAATTTATTTAAATTAGAAAAAGTTTTATTTTTATGTTTGTTTCTTAAGTTTTCATAATAATTGTCATTATAAAAATTGAAAAACATTTGAAAGTGAGAAAAAAAAAATCTTTCAGATTTGCTTCTGAATGTTTCATACTTTATTTTAAAAACTGAAGAAGATTTGAATTTATTTAACTGAGAAAAAATATTTTTTCAGACTTGCTTCTGAAGTTATAAAGAAATAATTGGATTTAATGTTATAAATAAAAGTGGAAATTTGTTATTTTCCAGCAAAAGCTGTTTAGAAGTTATTCTAAAAATCTTAAATCTATAAGTTTAAATTTAGTCTTAAATCCACTGACCTGACTAACTATAGTTGTGACAAAAACAGAAAAGGTATCAATTAGAATTTGTGTTTGTTTCTAATGTATATTCCATTTTTATTTATTATAAAAAACTAAAAATTATAAGAAAGTTTTCTCAGTATTAAAATTTAATTTATGACGATGTTCGTGAGCTGATATTTAAATAAAATATGCGGCATGTCTAAGGTCTGCAGTGCATTCCAAAGTATTGCGAATAGAAGTAAACTCACAGTTGATAAGCTACTAAACTAATTAGACAAATGATTGATGTACATTATTTTATTTATAAAGAAAAATTAACACTCAAACCAAGAATTGAACCCTGGATCTATGAAAGAGGAAAGAAATGTTAATGTTCTTATCGTGGCTCGTATGGTATAATTGATATCATACTGATGCACAGAATCAGAGATCCTGGTTTCGAGTCCCGATTTGAGTGTTAATTTTTCTTTCTTAAATGAAACTATCCAGAATTGGAAAGTATTTATTTAAATAAAAACATTGATGAACATTTAGGTAGAATTTTTTTTCATTCACCTCATATTAATTGATGTATACTGTTTGACATTTTAACAGTGTGTTCAATGGCTGACACAAATAATTGGTACTTAAATACACTTCGTTATTAAATAATAATAGAGAACATTTATTTTACTCAAGACAAATCGAGCTAAAATATATTTTTTTAAAGAAAAATTATCATCTGAACTGGGAATTGAACCCTGAACCTCCAATTCTCTACATTGGTGTGTGACCCATTACATCATTCGAGACACAGTACAAACACTTAACATTCCTTTCCACTTATACAATTATCTTATGTCCAAAGGCACATAGCTAGTAGAGGTATTAACAATGCCATCAGACGACTTCTATTCCAAGTTTTTTAATGAGAATATTCATTACTTTTTAAGCTGTAAAGCTTAATATTTTGATGTTATATTTAGTTTAACATATTCCAATCATGGACATATTCAGTTATTTCTTCTCCTTCAACTTCAAGGTTAGGCTGTAAGCCTGTGACGACTCAAAGCATATCCCTCCATCTGATCATAGGGCATCCAACGGAACATTTACTTCTTGGAATATATTGTAAAGCCCGTTTTGATAGACAAGATGTCTCCATTCTATTTATATGTTGAAACCATTTTAATTTGTTGTCTGTCAATTCATTTGCTAATTCATATATTTGTAATTGTTCTCTAATATCGGTATTCAGATATGATCTCTTAAAGTGTGTCCTGCTATCCTTAAGAAATGCATTTCTGCCATTTCTATCTTCCTTTTTCCAAATTTATTTAATGTCAGTTTTCACTTCCATATATTAGACACAGGACTGCCAAGACCTTATAAAATCTCATCATTGTCTCTTTCCTGGTTTTATTAAACAAGATTTTTTTTAATTGTGCCACACATATGCTGGAATTTGAATAATTTATTATCTGGATCTTTCTCTTTTTCATATGATAATCCATCCATAGTAATTCTGCCCGAAGGCAGGTCCTTCACTGCAGTCATAGTATTTTCATGCTATGCTTGCAGCTTTACTAGGGAATTATAGGTGTGGTAGCTTCCCGTTGCTTTCCACACCGGTGAAGGATGATGATATTGATGGCCATATGATTTTGGGGACCGTTTGGGCCTTAAAGTTTTCCTGACATTTGTCTTACAGGTGAGGAAAAACCCTGATAAAAACCTCACCCAGAAAAACTGCCCCGACCGGGGATCGAACCCGGGCCCGCTGCATGACAAGGCAGCACGCTACCTCGAGACCACAGTGGTGGACCATATGATAATAAGCATCCTAAATGATTGAAACATCTTACTTGATCTATTGTTTTGTTTTGTAGAACTCTTTTGATCGGATAGAATATTTTCCTTCAAATGCCATTACTTTTGATTTATTTATTGATATATGTAGATTATAATGTAAAATAATTTATTTCAAGTGATATATTTTTAATCAAGTTTTTTGAGTCTGAAACTATCTTACCTCAATTTAATGTTGATTTGTTCTCGAACATGTTTTGATATAGAGGATTATATCGAAACATGTTCAAGAACAAATCAATATTAAATTGAGGTAAGATAGTTTCAGACTCAAAAAAACTTGATTAAAAGAAACTCAAAATATTACTCCCTAAAATAAACCACATGATATATTTTTGTTTAATTCATCTTCAGAATCTGCGAGGATTATTTGGTCGTCAGCAAATAAAATATAATTTATAACAGTTTTCCCTAATTTAAAATTATTCAGTTATTTCAAAAAATAAATTTATCCAGGACTGAAATTTATATCAAAATACAGTAAATCATACTTAAAGATAAAACCCCACTTGCCAGCCAAATGGGGTAGCAACATTCAGTTGAAGGTGACACATTCTGTTTACTTGCTTTCCCAAGACATCTGGAATGCAGTGCAGAGTTAAGTCGTTTTTAGAATTCTTGTTATGAGGTGAATATACCATTGATGTTTTTATTATTAATTTAACGCATCTCATTGAAGGATAAATTTAATTTTTCTCTTCAAATTTAATGAATATACCATGTTATGGACATTTTGAGAATAAAACAGGAATTCAATATTTCCATTATTATTATTTTTTTTTACATTAGTAATGGAAATAACAAATTCCTGCTTTTTTTTTCCTCACAATGCCCAGTAACATGGGACATAACAATTGGAGTTAGAACAATATGAATATAATTTGTTAATTTGATCAATTCATGAATTCACTGAGGATTTCTTTATTTTTTTTTATTATTGTAAAAAAATTGTTAATTATGTAGAAAGGTATTGCTTCCGAACTAGTTAATTTTAGTGAAGAATTTTAAGATGGCTAATTTGTTATATGAATTTTAGTTTCACCTACAATTTACACATAATAAAGGCTCAACTTTAAATTAATTTCCACTTGATTTTCCGTACTATATTCTTGTAATTGTGTTATTCTACATACTTTTTCTGTTTTTACTAACATTTCATACTATATATGAAGAGAAAAATCATGTATTTAATTAAATAATAATAAAACTTTTAAGTGTGATTTTTATTTAATTAAATAAATATGGATTTTCATAAAGTAAACATCAAATCAATTGATTAGAAAAATTATACTCTCAGACCGGGATTGAACTTTGGACCTTTGGCTTTCTAGGCCAATTCCATTGAGCTATCTAAGCATTCCATTCTAAATGCAAATTTTTCTCTTATACATAGTTAATAAATCTTTCATCCTATTTAATTTCCATTGATAAATGTCTGATTATCCTTAAACAATCTTTTTTGAAAACCCTTTGTCTCAATTGCTCTTCTATATTTTTTAGTTAGCCAACTGAAACTTTTCTCCACAACAATTAAATTAATTGAAAAAAAATCACAGTAGTGGAAGTATGGCAAGAAAGAAAGTACAACTAGATATTTATCAAAAAACAAATTAGAAACTAGTTCAACTACCTTTCTGCACAATTACCATTATTTTCTATTTTTTAAGAAATATATATATACAAAAAATGGCATGAACTAATTTTTTTTTTCATATTATGAAATATTATTGGGGCCTTCTGTGCAACATGCCAGTATTATAAAATAAAAATATATACCTGTTGGTAGGTGCCATCATCCTCAACTGTGTTAAAATATTGTATTTCAAATATCTGGAGGGCTTTCGGAAGTTGACTTCCATCATCAGCAAGATGAGTATGTGCTACTAGTTGCTGTTATTTACGACATAGTAGATGTTGATGGTCTTGAAGTCTACAACGTCATAAATAACAACTAGTAGCACATACTCATCCTGCTGATGATGGAAGTTAACTTCTGAAAGGTCTCCAGATAATATTTTAATAATATTTATCTTATGACTTTTCACCTCAACAGAATTTGATATGGATTTTATTAGTATTGATGCCAGTACTATTAAATTCAAGTATTAAAAAAAATGCAGAAATTATTTTAGCAGTGTGAATAACTACCTAAAGATTCTATATATGTATGTGAGTGTGGTTTTTTATTGTGAAAAATGCTCTAAAATTTAACAATAAGTTGAGATAAAATTAATGTAAAATACCTACATCACATTAACCCATCAGCGTGGACATTTAAACATGGCGTTCCTTTAGATGCAGAAGGACGTGTTGATACGCCTGGACTTTTAAATATCCAAATGCAGATTGCCATACATTACGCGTTGATACATCTATGATTTTCAAGGCCTATACGGAGTTTGTAAGACATTCTGGAGAACTTATTTTTTGTTGCTGTGGTAGAAAAATCTCCCTTTCATGTTAAGACATAATTTACGACAGGCATGTGGAGTGAGTTCGCTACTTATTAGTGAAAGGAGATGCTCTTTGTATTTTTTTCTCTTCAGCTACGCCCTTCGTTCGAACTAGTGAATGCCCTATTTTGCCGAAAAGAAATATCTGTAAAGTGTCCCACTGTGTGGTCTCATAACTAACCTTTCTTTCAAAACCGACATGGATCTTGTGTTTATAGACAAAAATCACATGTCTCAGACATTTTCAACTTCTAAAACAAATTTACGTGGCGAATTTGATGTGTAGAATTATAAAAAAATTAAAAATATAATAGAGGGATAATAGTAATAATAATAATAATAATAATGGTAATGATACTAAAAATAAAATTAGTAATAATAATAGCAATAATAGTAATTTATGTACTGCACACTTCCAACACAGGTACTCCCCAGCGGGAGTTTATTAACCAAGATAATCCATTCAACAAGTTTCCATAATTGTATAAATGAATTTATATCAAATAAAATTTAAATTCTCCAACTTTTATTAATATTGTACATAGTGAAAATCTTTAATTTAAAAATATGAATGAAGGATAAATAGATAAAGTTTAGAATTATAAATTATAAGTAAACCTTTAGCAACAATTTAAAAAATGAATGTATTTTAACTTATATCTTGATGAAAGTATTAGGAAATCTCCATCTACAATTAAATATAACTTGTAATTAACTGATGAAAGACGCCATTCTATATCATTCTTTGTTTCGTTACTATATTCTATAGTGTTCTGTTCTAGTACAGGTCTTTCACTGTAATCTTAGAATTTTCATGCTATGATTGTAGCTTCATTAGGGAATTATGGTGTGGTAGCTTCCCTCCCAGGGGAATAATATTGATGGTAACAATGATGATAAAAGCTACATGATGTCCATGGACCGTTTGGGCCTCAAAGCCCACTGCGTGACAAGACAGTATTCCACCTCGAGACCACAGATATAATAATTAATATTTTATTAACCCTTTCATTTTGTTATTTGTTTTATTTATTGACACTTAGGCCTATGCTTATTTGCCAACATATCAACAAGATACATGTGGTTAGCACATTGCCTCAATGAGAGATCTACTAGGAAATTGAGGTGTAACTTGGAAGAAAGACAAACATAACGTGATATCTATGTAATCTAGATGTAATAAAACATTGCAAGTCTTGTAGGCTGCTATGGGTAGGGAATGTGGCACGAATAGGAAATTATATAGGAACTTTGTGTACGAAAACTAGAAGCAAAGTGCCCAGTAGGGGGGATAACCATAAAGTGCAAGAAAAATATTAACCAGGATTTGAGGGAGATAAATTATACAAGACCCTCACTGCTGGGTTTCCAAGGTCGAGTCTCGGTCACTCCATGTTGGTTTCGTGGCGGAAGAAACGGAGCTTGGACAGGTTTTACTCGGGGTTTTCTCCCGCCTTCCCCTGCCGCATTTTCATTCCACCATTTCTCCATACTCATCTCATCACATTCATTTCGTTCATCTGCCTCTGTGGTGGTGCGTCAGACGTGGTCGGCCGCACCCTTGTCATACACAGACCTCTATATATAGCAGCTTCTTCTCATCTCATCCCTCGACCCGACCCTGACTTGGACACGAGTTGAGGATATTATTATAAATTATACAGGAATAATTGGAAAATATTATTTGGGATAGCAAAGTATGGAGATGTTATGTATGCATAATCATGACCTCTATGTTCGATGGTGCCATACATTTTAAGACAACACAAAACAAGTTGGTTTCCAATGTCCTTTTTTTTTTAAATTGTCCCTTTCATTGAATATTTTAATAATAAATTCCATTCTCTCTACCTTCCAAATCAAGATATTGTAATTGATGAATCATTATGGTTATGGAGGAGCAAACAATTCCCTCCACTTAAAACTGCCAAATTTGATTTTAAAACTTACGAATTGTGTGAATCTAGAACTGGGTATGTGGACTCGAGGTAGCGTGCTGCCTTGTCACGCAACTGACCGAGATTCGATTCCAGTCGGGAGAGGCTTCTTGGGTGAGTTTTATTTTGGGGGTTTTCCTGACCTGTATGACAAATGTCAGGACGCTTTAGGGCCCCAACGGTACCCGAAAATCATCCGGCCATCATCATCATCATTCACCGATGTGGAAGCAACGGGAAGCTGCCACACCTATAATTCCCTAGTACAGCTACAAAGCATAGAATGAAAATGCTATGATTGCAGTGAAAGATCTGCCCTTGGGCAGAACACTGTAAAATAGAATAGAATGGTCATTCATTGTTTACATCCTATTAATCACAATTTGATATGTATCTAAAATAAGTTACTTGGAGAGTAGAGTTTAAAAATACTACAGCACAGGGGTACTGCATGGACTTTTAAATGACCGCACAGAAGGGAGGAAACCGGCCTCGTATATATACGGCAAACCACGCTGAGGGGTTAACAATGAAGGATATCTAATAGTCATTGCTCGAACACTAAAGTCAACTTAGAGGAAGACACTATAAAAAAAAATTGTTTCCGAGTACCTACCTAACCTAACCTGAATAAACTTGCTGTTAATTGGATTCAGCAGAAGTATGATTAAACTTTTTTTTTAAATACGATAGGAAGTAACATTAAGAGGTTTGTTTAATAATTAAAATATTTTGTCTGTTCATTCTTATCTCTTATAGTTGTTTTTGTCAAACATATGTTTCAAGGCTTCTTAGCCCCATCATCAGCGATTACAGACTATCGTTGATTATGGGGCTAAGAAGCCTTGAAACACATGTTCGACAAAAACAACTATAAGAGGTAAGAATGAACAGACAAAATGTTTTAATTATTAATGAATAAACATATTGTTAGAATTATATTTGAAGAGAAAAAGTATATGCTCAGACTGGGGTTTGAACCCAGAACCTCTACCAGTGGTAGAGCATTGGCCTAGAAAGCCAAAGATCCTGGGTTCAAACCCCAGTCTGAGCGTATAATTTTTCTCTTCAAATATAATTTATCCTTCAGTGAGAAGTGTTAAATTAATAATAAAAACATCGAAAGAAGCCCTATTGGCTTTATAAAGTAGTGTTTAAATTCCCAATAAATGTCTTCTTAAATAAGAAGCTGCCATTTTCGTGATCAAGCAAATGCTCAAAGCATTCGGCATTCAGGAATTAACAATGTATAAGAGAAAAATTTGCGTTTAGATTGGAGTTTCTCAGATAGCTCAATGGTAGAGCATTGGCCTAGAAAGCCAAAGGTCCTGGGTTCAAACCCCAGTCTGAGCATATAATTTTTCTCTTCAAATATAATTTATCCTTCAGTGAGAAGTGTTAAATTAATAATAAAAGTATTGTTAGAATTTCATAAAACTTATGATGGGAATTAACAGTATGAGGCTTTCAAATTAATAAAATTAAAATGAGTTGTACATCGTCTCACCTCATACACTCCATGTTTTTCACAACACAGGACTGCAGTTTCAGGAATAGTTGTTCCTATCTTCAGCCATATTTTCGACTGTTGAATTTTTGCCTCCACCATTTTCTTCTAAACTGCCACTTGATTTGATGAACTTTAACAATTTGGGAAAAGATATACACTCAAAAGAACAAATTTAGATCCATGAATTTTGAAATTCCCAGCAATCAAGATTTAGGCCAATATTCAAGAACCAAGCTCTCTAGCCCATGCCATCTCCGTCTTCCTTAAGTTGAGGCTCTCATATTTAAATTGTTCCCGGAAAATTTTTTAAATAAATATCTAGTTACTACATGCTGTTGAATAAAGTGAGCCAGTTAGAGTAGGCTCTGCATGACCCACATAATTAACCACAGAGAGACGTGCTGAAAGTTGCTCTTTGCTGAAAGCTTATTTGTTTAATACCGGCCTTAATCTCAAAGTTCATCAAATCAATACTTCATGGCAGTTTAGAAGATGTTGGTGAAGGTAAAAATTCAAAAGTCGTAAAGATGGCTTAAGATACAAATGACTGTTTCCTGAAACCGTGGTCCTGTGTCATGAAGAACACAGTGTGTATGAGGTGAGATGATGTATAACTAATTTTATTAATACCACTAGAAGTCACTTGATATCCATTTCAAGATTCGTAGATGGGTCATGTCGGATTGAATAGCCTATTGTTAGCAGTTCCCCCCTCCAAAGAATAATGAAAGAAGCTTTACCGCTAAAAAGTAATGTATAAATTCTCAATAAAAATATTTCTGAATAGAAAATGTCAGTTGACATGATGATAGCGACAGCTATCAACCTCTGGACGAAGAGAATTGTATAATGGTGAAATTAAATGTTTCTTACCTCTCCTCATATAAATCTTCTAAGTTGATCGCGATATCGAGACTATAACTGTCTCATCATCAGAACTTTCTTGGCGACTGGTGTTATGTCGATCGGAAGAAACTCTTCTTCTTCCCTCTGTTGGTGGACCAATGAACCTCTGGATCAAGAGGTTCATCGGTCCACCAACAGAGGGAAGAAGAAGAAGAGTTTCTTCCGATCGACAAAACACCAGTCGCCAAGAAAGTTCTGATGATGAGACAGTTATAGTCTCGATATCGCAATCAACTTAGAAGATTTATATGAGGAGAGGTAAGAAACATTTAATTTCACCATAAATTAAACCTCATAGTGATTAATTCCTATAAAAGTTAAATATAAAAAAAGAGAATTGTATAAGTTGAAAGAAATGTTAACATTTGTATCGTCATTTGAATGGTGTAATGGTTGGCACACTCGTAAGGAGAACAGAGATCCAGGGTTCAAATCTCGGTTCAAGCGTTAATTTTTCTTTCTTAAATTAGATTCTATCCAGGATTGAAAAATGTTAATTTAAATAAAAACATAAAAAATAATAAAAGAATTTTAAACATTACCATATTTTAGACAAGTAATTTTTGTACATATGTCCTCAGAATTTAGGCACACAATTATGTGTAAAATGAGATGTAGCAGCCTTAACAAAGGTTTCAGCTATATTTGTGAACGATTGGCATGCACGGGTGAAGAAATGGTTAGGTTACTAGAAAAAGTGGAGGTGATTCAGAAAAAAGTTGATGTCTTACTAGATGAAAATTTTGTGCTTAGAACTAAATTAGGTGAATTTTTACCTGAATATCGGCCAAATGAAGTGCTCTATCAGATCGACCATATGCCTCCCGACGAAGAACTCAAGCGAGAATTCATTGAGTTGTACGTTACACAGCCTGAGGAGGAGGAGGAAGATGTGGAATAACTCAAACTTTCTGGTTCGCATAAAAAAAAACTAAAAATGATTTAGTAACTTTCATGGGAAGAAAAAATTAAAATGTATTCAGAATTTCAAAATTAAAGTAGAAGACTAATAAATGTGTTATTAAATTATTTGAACATCAGCCATATGGAAACATATGCTATTATGCATTACAGGAATTCTTGTCATCCCAAATTCTCTCAAAAAACATTAAACTGAAAATACAGGGTGCGGCAGCATAACTTCCTTTTTTTAAAACTTAATAAAATGCATTGTATGAATCAGAAAATTTTTATTCGTTTTTTATAATATAGGCACATACATAAAGTTTTGTTTTACTCAGTTTTGAAGATCAAATCAGGTAGGTGACGTCCCCCATTCTCCATACACTGAGTAAACCGATTTCTGGCATGCGGCAGCATAACTTCCTTTTTTAAAATGTGCACCATTTAGTCGGTTGATGTCGTAGCGGAGCGCTAGTGGTCTCGTTCGAGAGGGGGGACTATAAAGTTTTGTCCTGACACAGTTCAGTCGCCATCATGCGTTGGAACAGTGAGGAGCGTGCGTTTGCCATTGAGGCCTACTTTTCGAGCAACCCGGCGCGCCTTTCGGAATCGCTTTAATTTAGCCCCGTTGGCCCCTGTCCCGGACCGGAAATCAATTGTTACGTGGGTCACTACGTTCAGACAAACTGCAAGTGCGACAAGACGAAGAACTGGAGTCCCTCGGCCGATTAGATCACCTGAGAACATTGAGGTAGTGAGAGTCATGACAAACGCCAGAAATCGGTTTACTCAGTGTATGGAGAATGGGGGACGTCACCTACCTGATTTGATCTTCAAAACTGAGTAAAACAAAACTTTATGTATGTGCCTATATTATAAAAAACGAATAAAAATTTTCTGATTCATACAATGCATTTTATTAAGTTTTAAAAAAAGGAAGTTATGCTGCCGCACCCTGTATATAAAATTTTCATTCTCCCAGTCATATTATATGGATGTGAAACATGGACTCTTACTTTAAAGGAGGAGAAAAGATTACA
This sequence comes from Diploptera punctata, assembly GCA_030220185.1. Classification (NCBI taxonomy): domain Eukaryota; kingdom Metazoa; phylum Arthropoda; class Insecta; order Blattodea; family Blaberidae; genus Diploptera; species Diploptera punctata. The sequence continues at coordinate 4,658,125 of JASPKZ010007797.1, read as the reverse complement.
AGTATTTGAGAAAAAGTTGTTAAAAAAAATTTGGACCAAAAAGAGATGAGTAGACAGGTGAATGGAGAAGACTGTTTAACAGTGAGCTACATGATCTTTGTGGGAAACCAGATGTAATAAGAACAGTTAAGTCTCATAGACTATAATGGGCAGGACATGTGACACAAATGGAAATGATGAGAGGCATGGAAGCTTCTTGTAGGAAAATCAGAGGGAAAACAGCCAGTTCGTAGACCAAGAATGAGGTGGGAAAATAACATTAACCATGATTTGAGGGAAGTAAATTATACAGGGGATGATTGGAAAACAATAGCTCAGGATAGGGATGTATGGAGAGCTTATGTCCATGTTGCCATAAACCTATATGTTTGATACTGCCAGTGAGTTAGTTAGTTTAGTCATGTGGTTACAGTCCTATAAAAATTGTTTGCTTCCACAAAAGTTTCTGCCCTATCAGCCAGCTTTCTGCCTCATATCCAAATTCTTAATCACAGATATTTACGATCATCCAATAGGGGTGACATGTGGTCAGCATGTCTGGTCCCCAAGTCATTATAGCTGGTTTTTTTCAACCTGGAGCCTCTGCTTGTCTACAATGACATAAGAGCCTAATGTTGGGTCTTAGCTCTCTTTTGTAAGGTGTTGCTACACCAAGTTAATTTAGTTATGCTTATTTCCCTACAGATGTCATGAATGGTATGCAGTCAACATACAGACCAAATGAGACATCTAGTAGGCAACTAAGGTATTACTAGGGTCATGAAGGTTGCACAGAATCCCCTTTATTCAGGTTTAAAGATCTTTTATGAGCCTGAAAATCTTCAGACTCAGTACCCATGGCTTTAAGTCTCTCTTAGAGGATTTGTCCCTTGGATTTTTCCATCCTAAGAAAATCCATCGACCCAGCTGGGTTTGAACCCACAACTCACAGGACCAGAGGAAACGAACAACCACTACTCCATCACCAATTCATGATGATGTTGGGTGATTAACCAAATAAGATTATATTAATATAGAATAACTGAGCAAAGTAATTAAAGTGATCCCAATACAGGCCTTTGGTCTCAAGATAGCGTGCTGCCTTGTCATCCAGTGCACCCGGGTTCGATTCCCGATTGAGACAGACTCCTGGGTGAGGTTCTTTTTTGGGGTTTTTCCTCACCTGTAAGACAAATATCAGGAAGCTTAGGGCCCAATGGTCCCTGAAAATCATCTGGCCATCATCATCATCCTTATCATTATCATCATCAACTTTCACTGGTGTGGAAAGCAATGGGAAGCTACCACACCTATAATTCCCTAGTAAAGCTGCAAAGCATAACATGAAAATGCTATGATTGCAGTGAAATACTTGCCCTCAGGCAGAATTACTAGGTAGATACAGGCCTTAGGGGGCTCTTGGGGTAATAGGAGGTTAAGTCTCCCACTTTTTCTAGACAATCGGCATTTGGTGTAAGTCGCGTTGTCAGTATTGCATGATGTCTGCCTTTACCCCAGAACAAGCATCTGGTACTCATTTCAATTAGAGGCTGAGTAGAACCTAGGGTCATAGTGCTGCCAGAAGGTTTGGGTCAGTTTAAAAGTTTTTTTTTTTCAGACTTTTGTATGTTTAGATGTTGACATCAAAAGAAGCCCTACTGGCTTTATAAAGTAGTGTTTAAATCCCCAATAAATGTCTTCTTAAATAGGAAGCTGCCATTTGTGTGATTGAGCAAACGCTCGTAGCATTCGACGATCGAGAATTAACAATATATAATAGAAAAATTTACATTTAGATTTGAGTTTCTCAGGTAACTCAGTGATAGAACATTGACCTAGAAAGCCAAGAAGGTCCTGGGTTCAAATCCTAGTTTGGGCTTATAATTTTTCTCTTCAAATATTATGTATGTTTATCCCGTGGGCACAGTATTCTTGGAAATGAACATAAATTTAATAGCGAATGTTTCATAATGAATACAAACTGCATCTTGACTTTTTGCACTTCAAACTTGGATAAGAAGTGCGTCTTTTTTCAGGCCAATACAGTATATTTTGTATTTGTGCAGCCAATATAGTTAGTTAACATAGTGTGTTTTATTTTTTATTTAAAAAAACTAGTTAACTAAAATGAATGCCCATGTGGCTTTACAATTAAAAACTATTTGCTCATCCATGTGTGTGTTATGTGTATGAAGGAAGTTGTCATTGGATCTCTCAAATAACAGTTTGTTTTGTGTGTTAGATTGCTCACTAGTTAGTTTGTTAGTTGTTTTGTTACATTTTTACACAAAGCAGTACATTCACAAATTATTTCAATGTGATTAATCCTCTCTTCTTTATACAAAGTAAAACTATATTAATAAAATTAAAATGACTATTTAACTCATGCCCCAAATGGGAGTCAATGACCAATCACGTTTCAATGATTTCTGTTTTATAACCAATCAGAGTCGTGTTTCACGAAATATTTATCAGTGTTAAATTTACCATATTAAAGAAAGCTCCTCCTTTTTAATATTCTGAACAGGTCTGACCATTATTTTGCAGTGACTGAGCCTGTAAAGAAATACGGCTACCAGATTGTATATATAGGGCATAGATGTCAACACATAGCACTAGCAGGAGTTAATATAAAAACATTTGTAGCAATTTATTATACCAAAAAAAAAAACCACTGTTTGCACTTTCTTAAATGTATTTTTTCCCAGGTAATATCCAGAAAAATATAATTGCCATATTTACATCATAAGACATCAGAAATGAATTAATATACAGTTTGATGTGTTTCATTTTTTCTCCACTAGAGAGTATTCTTACAATATTGCGTTCCTTTGGCAATAAATAGTATGATCTGGTTGCAGTGATAAACAAAAGAAGCAGATGAAGCGTACCTATCGTTTCTCATTTGTTTTCAAACATCGCCGTTTACATTAAATATATAAATATTTTAAAATAACTATAGTTAAATAATGATTTGTGAGTAAACAGCTTAATTTTATTTGTTAAATAGTCCTAACAAATGCCACTCTTGATTTCCAAATTCTGTAGATAAATTGGAAATCACTCATGGCATTACTTATGCGGAATTCCCAATAAATGTCTTCTTAAACAAGAAGCTGCCATTTGCATGATCAAGCAAATGCTCATAGCATTCGGCGATTGGGAATTAAGAACATATAAAAGAAAACGCGTTTAGATTGGAGTTTCTCAGGTAGCTCAGTGGTAGAGCATTGGCCTAGAAAGCCAAAGGTCCTGGGTTGAAACTCCAGTCTGAGCGTATAATTTTTCTCTTCTAATATATTAAAATCAGTCATATATCTTCTCACCTCATGCACTCTGTGTTCTTCACAGCACAGAACCACAATTTCAGGAACAGTCATTCCTATCTTCAACACTTCTTTGACTGTTGATTTTTTGCCTTCACCATCATCTTCTAAACTGCCATCTAGTGTTGATTTGATTAACTTTGAGATTAAATCTTGCTTGCTGGGAATTTCAAAATTCATGGATCTGAATACCTTATCTGCTCTTAGAATGATCCTAACATAAACAAATGCTAATTGTATCCTTCCGACATTTGTGCCACAATTGCTGTCACATTGACAGGGAGCACGTGTGAAGTATATATGACATATTATAGTCCACCACTGTGGTCTCAAGGTAGCGTGCTGCCTTGTTACGCAGCAGGCTCGGGTTCGATCCCTGGTCGGGACAGTTTTTCTGGGTGAGGTTTTTATTGGGGTTTTTCTTCACCTGTAAGACAAATGTCAGGAAAACTTTAAGGCCCAAACAGTCCCTGAAATCATATGGCCATCATCATTTTCATCCTTATCATCATCATCCTTCACCGGTGTGGAAAGCAACGGGAAACTACCACATCTACAATTCCCTAGTAAAGCTACAAAGCATAGCATGAAAATGCTATGATTGCAGTGAAAGACCTGCCCTCGGGCAGAATTACTATGAATGGATGGATAGTTCAATGAGATAGATTACAAGAAAGCTGTTGAGATTTTTCACTGAACTTGTGAAATACATTTAAAATAACTGTTATTTGACCACTAGACAATGTTTTGCCAGACTTGGGTTTTAAAAATTTAGATGGCGACACAGCAACAGAAGACTTGACACCTTCAGCCATTTTGTTGCATCAGAATTGATTAAAGCATGACTCAAATCCACCATCCATATGAAATAAACTATTTTAATTTGTAATTATTGATTTAGTATATTTAAAATATTTTCTATGTTTTGAATATTATTATTTTCATTCGTGAAGAATAACAAGTATATTCAGAGGACATATTTATTAATTTAATGAAGGGAAGTACTTTTATTCGTACTTATTTCTTCTACATCATATGTCGGTGTCCATAACCAATGAAAAGCGAGCAAGTCGCATGGTTTTGTTTTGATGAGGATCACTATAAGAGCGGATAGACTTTAAATTTGTTGCTCTGAATGTATATTATCTTTTCCCAAACTGTTAATTCCAAGGGCTTTGCCAAATGTTTCAAAAGTTTAGTTTGTTTTTCAATGTTATGATTCTCATATTTTAAAACTAAAAAAGTCCTATAGTGAAGTTATTTGTTCAGGAGAGAGTATGTCCTTCATAAGTACTTAAATGTGATTGTACTGTTTTATATTATTTGAGGCGTTGAGTATTAAAATTGGCTATGTCCATTATGTCACATTTCAAGAACACAGCATTTTCTTTTAAATACTTTCTTAAATCCTATATTACTAGAGCATTCGATAAGTAATGGCAACACTGTTGTAAATCAGCTCTCCTAGTGGTGACCATTGTAATCTGTAATATGTTGTTGAGCAGTCTTTGTTGTATAAATCTGTAATATTGAAAGTTTCAAAATAGCAATATTTTGTGAATACATTCACTGTTTCTCACATTTAGTAAGTAATATCGCCCTAAAAAGATGTTCAGTAGAAATCGTTTAGAAGGTGGAATTGGGAAGTACTCGAGCATCCACCAAATTCACCAGACATGAGTCCTTGTGACAATAACTGATTCACAAAGATCAAAGAACCTCTATCAGGCATTCAATTTCAATCAAGAGTTGATATTCAGAAAGCTCTAGATTGATCAGTGAAACATATCCAGAAATGGTGCTGCAGATGGAGTTATCATCTTCCATGGATTTAGCAATGTATAGTTGACTTGACATAAGACTATACATGAAGTTCATAATGTCAGAAATAACCTAAATAAATGTTTTGTGATGTTATAGCAGTGTTGCCATTTACTTATCAAATGCACTAGTATAAATAGTATACATAAAACAAATATTTTATTCATTTCAATAGACACTTGGTAACACTATAAAAATACAATTATAAACATACATATATTATTGGACCAACGGATCTGTGCCCCTTTAGCGCTGCAGTAGTTCTTAGAAAAGTTAACACCTGCATTCACCCCATTCCATGCGCTTCCTTCCCACCACATCAAACAGCAGCCAGGATAACTTTCCGAGTAGGGATGTTGCCAAACTTACCTCAAACAGTGTCATGGATCTTGAATACTGAATAATGTAAGGTTAATTATTACTTCTTCACATTTAAGTAGGTGTCCACCGCTGTGGTCTCGAGGTAGCGTGCTGCCTTGTCACACAGCGGGCCCGGGTTCGATCCTCGGTCAGGACAGTTTTTCTGGGTGAGGTTTTTATCGGGGTTTTTCCTCACCTTTAAGACAAATGTCAGGAAAACTTTAAGGCCCAAATGGTCCCCAAAATCATATGGCCATCATCATCTTTATCATTATCATCATCACCACCATTATCCTTCACCGGTGTGGGAAGCAACGGGAAGCTACCACACCCACAATTCCCTAGTAAAGCTGCAAGCATAGCATGAAAATGCTATGATTGCAGTGAAGGACCTGCCTTTGGGCAGAATTACTATGGATGGATATTTAAGTAGATCTAATGACGCTGAATGACTTTTATTATTTGCTTAGTAATATTTCTTTCGCCACTCTTACTACAGTGTTCATGTTGAGCTGACAACACTGGACTGCAAGTGCAAATAACCTGTCCCCCAAGAAAGCTGAAAATTGTGAGTAGTGGGAGGGGTGAAAGAAAAGAGAGAGATAGGAATGCAGGAAGGGAAATTATTTATCAAGGCAGAAAAGGAATTAGCGTTTATTTTGTAAATCTTATGGGGGGAACAGATCCATTGGTCAGACAATACTGTTGAACTATCAGTAGATGTGCTCATTTGTAAAAGCATCAAAAGTGGACATGACCCATTTTAATGCTCAAGGGCTCATTTATCAAAATATTGTTTTGGGTGCCATATACAGTGTGTCCCACTTGCAGCAAGGTCAGTAGGCGCAAGTGTAACAATGCTTCAGTGTAACTTGTCAAAGCTAATGATAGTAGCACAGCAGTTGATCAATTACTCGAGTTTATGTATCATTATAAGTTTGTGTTCCAGTTTCAGGTAGAGGTACAGATTGAACTTTTATAGGAAAAATCGCTTGAGGTTTAATTTAAGATTTAAATTACAATTCTTTATACCTCGCCTATCCAGTTTCCTAATTAAACCAGTTTCATCATCAGTAATTTCGTTACCAATGTTTCGTTGTCCAGGAGAACTGCTTCTCACTCATCATCATCCTCTTATTGTGACTTCCTTTTGGAAGGTCGATTCCAAATACGCCTCCAACCAACTGTATCTTCCCATGCTTTCCTCCTTTTTTTAGTTCTTCCCAGTTATATCCTCTTTCATGTAAACTTTTCTTCATTTGGTTAGTCCATCTTTCTCATGGTCGTTTTCCTTGTATTTTGAGATTTAACAATCTTTGTGATAGTCTTTCCTTTTCCATTCTTTTTAAATGTCTAAACCATTTTAGTCTATTTTTTCCTATGCCTGTTGTTAACTTTTCTACATTTAATGTCTCTGATTTTGTCGCTCCTTATTCTATTTCTCCTTGTTTTATGTACCATTCCACATGAGAATTTCATTTCTGTAGCTTGGATTCTGTTCAAGTCCTTCTTTGTATATGTCAAAGTCTCATATGAATATGTTAGAATTGGCTTAAAATGTTTTATACATTGCCATTTTACTCTTGATGGATATATGTTCATTCCAGATTAATTGTTTAGTTAAGTTATTGACTTTTAAACTTTTCTGTGTTCTGTTCCTGATTCTTAGCAATAAGAATTAATTAGAAGACTGGATATGGGTCATGTAAAGAATTTTAATTTCAATCTTAGAGATAGATGTGTCTTGTTAAAAAAATAACTTGTGTGAAGATGTGAACAGTAAGTTTGATTCAAGTTTGTGTGATTTAATTAATTAGATTAGTAATGCCATTCAAATTCATGCTTCAGCAAAGAATTATTATGTACGACACATATGTGAAAATTGAGTCATAAAGAGAGGTATGCAGGTAATTTTAAGAGAAATTCCCTGTAGTTCCAGTTCCAGGGGGGCATGCCGTAGCGTAGTGGTTAAGGCACTGAGCTACAAGCCGGAGGGTCGAGGGTTCAAGTCCCGTTGGGGTCAGGATTTTTAAACTGACCCAAACCCTCTGGCGGCACTATGGCCCTGGGGTCGACTCAGCCTCTAACGGAAATTAGTACCAGACGCTTGTTCTGGGGGTAAAGGCGGCCGTCACGCAGGGCTGACAACCCGGCTGACATAAAGTGCCAATTGTCTAGAAAAAGTGGGAGCCTTAACCTCCTACTACCCCAAGGGCCTCCGGGCCTGTTGTGGGATCACTTTACTTTACTTTACTTTACTTTACTCCAGTTCCAGGTGGAGTACAGTCGTGTGAATAAAGAGAGAAAAATGGGATAATTTAATGTTGTAATTCCTAAACCGAAACAAAGGTTCTAACGGAAGAAAAAATCAACAACATTGAAGCATCATTCAAACAGGCTCTGAATGTACAACGTGTTGCACAACAAATCAGTGTTTCAAAATCACAGAACTACTAAACATTTGAACTTAAATCCTTACAGAGTGATTATTCTCCAACAATTACAACCCTATGATGATGAAACCCAAGTAAATTTCTGTAATTATATTTTACAAAATATTTCTGTTGGCATTTTTTACCCATATTTAATAATCTTCTCATGAGGGAACTATCAACTATTGCATATCGAAACCTACCTTGACAGAGAAGCATTGTGATGTACCAAGGCCATGTCCTAAAAATGATCTGCTGTTTTTAATTGGAAGGCACAGAAATCAAAGCCAGAATCCAGCAATGACAACTTACAGTGCAGAGCAAATGGACATCCCTGACTCGTACAGCGGACTGAAGTAATATGAAAATTAAATGCGCTGCATAAGTAAGCAAATGACTGATACACTCGCTTCACTCACCCTCCTCTCCCCACTCCATGTGCGAGTGAACGGCATGCAGGTAGTGAGGGTTAACTAATCTACCGAATATGCAGTTATATTACTTCATCTATCTATAATGGTGTAGCCCATTGTTGAGCCATAACCTCTCCTTTGTAAGAAGTTACTAGACCAAGTTAATTTTTTGTTACCTTATTTGCTCTTAGATGTCATGGATGGCATGTGGTCAACACACCAACCCAATGACACATCTAACAGGCAAGTAAGGTATTTATTTAACTTTCACAAGGAAAAAAACACTATGAGGTTTAATTTAAGAATTAAATTAATATTTTTATTACCTCATATACTTCTAGACTGCAGTTTCGGAGCTATATCTCCATCCTCAGTAGCCTCTCATCGACCGGTGTTATGTCGTTTCTTAGCAGTTTTCTTCTTCCTTCCTAGAAGGAAGAAAACCACCAAGAAATGACATAATACCACTCAATGAGAGGTTACTGAGGATGGAGTTAGAGCTCCGAAACTTCAGTATAGAAATATAAAGGATATGAGGTGAGGTAATAAAAATATTAATTTAATTCTTAAGTAAGGTATTACTTGGACATTGATGTCGGTAAATTTTGCTTAGAGGCCTATTTATGCAGGCTTACGGATCTTTTATGAGCCTAAAAATCTTCAGACTCGGGACCCATAAATTAAAGTCCTGCCTTGGATTTTTCTGTCCTAAAAAAAAATCTATTGACCCCGGCCGGGTTTGAACCCGCGACCCTTGGAACTAGAGGTAAGGAGCATAACCACTAGTATATCATGGCCGACAGTTATATTACTTGTATATATTTTTAATGAGAGATTTGACACTGGATTTTAATGTCTTGCATTTAAAATGGCAGATAATTTTTTAGACATGATCTTGGTATTTCACTACACTTCTCTGGATGAAACTTCAAGGTAGGTTTGGACATGCAATGGTTGACCGTTCCCATGTCAGATGAAGCATGGTTTCACTTGAGTGGTTGTGTTGCTTCAGAAAACAATAAGTATTGGAGCATTAAAAATTCACAAAGTTGCTTTGCATGGAAAATTGGTATGGTGTGATGTAAAAACACGTGCCAGCTTAAAAAGTTTAGTTCTCATTATAAAAATAGAATCATAACTTAATTGTGTGCATACATAATAAAAAGAATAGTATGTACAGGAGGTTAGAAGCATGTCTACTGGCCTTGATGCGACTGGGACACTGTACATAAATACGGGTAGAAAGTATTGACTTTGGGGGGTTTTATTAAATTCTAGAAAAGTTAAAATGCTAATGGTTTATACAATCATAATATGATAAGTACAGTGGAACTAACAGATTTGTGTACTGTCAGCTCTGTCATTTAATTTACAGGTGCTTTGCTTTGTGCTTAGGTAGGTCTACTTTGCATAAGTATTTAGCATATCAAGTGGCGTTGCCACGTTTTATTCACTAGAATAAATTTTTACCAAGTAAAGCTACTGCCAAAGACAAATGTTACAATGCTGTTAAGATAATTACCATATTGACCCGAATATAAATCGTATTTATTTTTCAAATTTCGTACACGAAAATTAAAGGTGTGGCTTATTTGCACAGCTGATAAATTTTCACATGTAATAGAAACTTGAAATGTAGTGCACGTTGCTAATTTTCCAATTTTGAAATGGAGCAAAAATGCTGTACTTGGAATTGCCAGCAGTCGTACTGTATATGTTGCAACAATGTACCAGCCTTCGTATTACGGTAATCGTGCTCTTTTGTATGATAGGACAGATTAAAACAGCTGTTATGGTGGTACGTACCTACTACAGTAAATTTATTCTTTAGCACTGAGTGAAAACATTGAAAGAAAAGCTTCAACAAGATTGGAAATTTGGTGTAGTTATGATGTTGGTTTCAAACTTGCAGTTTTCTTTTCATTTTTCCCCCCTAAAATTAAGGGTGTGGCATTTATTCGGGTCAATATGGTATATCCACATGGAGTAGACATGGAAACATAATTTAAAAATGCAAAGACATAATTGACAGAGAACTTTTTTAAGTTTTTGGTGATTGGAGTGGTATCTTAGAAGCCTCTAACAACAAATCCCCGGCTCTACCTGGCAGTAACAATGTATTTTTTACACCAGAGGGAAACGGTTGCCTTTGATGCCGCCTGTAAACTAAATTACTGAGCTGATTATACTTGTAAAGGCTCCAACTGGAAATACATCAAGTGAGGGCAGTGATGAACACCAAAACTAACTCACTGGTTGTATCGAACCATAAGTTCATGGCAATAAATCTCTATCCTGAGCTTTCCAATCATCTGTATAATCCAGCTCCCTCAAATCATGGCTGTTATTCTCCTAGCTCACTCTTGGCCTACTAGCTGGCGTTTTCCCTCTGGTTTTCCTGCAAGGAGTTTCCATGTCTCTCTCTCATTCCCCATTCAATATGATCTCTTGTGAATGTTGGTTCATTGGAAAGGGACTAAAGCTGCAGGTCCCTTCTTTATTCAGGTGTTCCTTTTCTGGGTATCGAGTTTTGGACAAAACTCTCCATCTAATCTGAATCATTCCATTCTACTCTTCCATTATTTCCATTAAAACTTCTCTTTTCTTCACTTTCTTCTTAACATGTTCTTGCCATCTGTATCTCTTGGTCTTCCCTCCAGTGTTTGTCTTGGTATCCTTGCAGTATTCATTCTTTTAACATGACCATAACATCTTAATCTGTCATCCGTTTCATTTTTTATTTTATCCAACTTCAAAATTTATCTTATTTTAGTGTTCTGCATTCTTTCGCTTCTGGTTTTCCAAGCTGTTTCTTAGAAACCCTATTACTTGAAAGACCCCATGGCACAACAGGTCTAGAAGGCCCGGTCTATAATCCAGCTGCTGGCCTCACATCCACATGTGTTAATCTTATAGATCATCCAATGTAGGGGTGACATGTGGTCAGCATATCGGGTCTCCCCTAGCTGTTATAGCTGGTTTTCTTAACCTGGAGCTGTTACTTATCATCATCATCCTCTTATGTCCTCCTTTTAGAAGATAGATTCCAAATATGCCTCCAACCATCTCTATCTTCCCATGCTTTCCTTTTAATTCTTCCCAGTCGTATCCTCTTTCTTGTAAACTTTTCTTCACTTCCTTAATCCATCTTTCTCGTGGTTGTTTTCCTTGTATCTTGAGATATAAGTCTTTGTGGTGGTCTTTCCTTTTCCATTCTTTTTAAATGTCCAAACCATTTTAGTCTTATTGTAGCTACCCAAATTCCTCACAATGCTGGATGGGAACTGGTTCCATATTGTTACTTTAATCCTTCTTTTTACTGTCCATGTTTTGCCTCCATATGTTTATGGCCGCAGAGGACTAGAGGTTATGCTCCTTGTCTCTGGTCCTGAGGTTTGTGGGTTCAAACCCGGCCAGAGTTGATTGATTTTTTTAGGATGGAAAAATCCAAGGAGCAAGTCCACCGGGAGGGACTTTAAGCCATAGGCCGAGTTTGAAGATTTTCAGGCTTGTAAAAGATCCTTAAGCCTGAATAAAAAGGCCTCTAAGCAAAATTTACTGAATTTTCCCATCCTAGTACTACCTTGGTTTTCTAGATGTCAGTATAAGGCAAAACGCTGACCACGGGTCACTCCAATGACATCTATACGAAAACAAGTGTAACTAAATTAGTATGGTTCAATTTCTTCCCTGTAAGGGAAAAGCACCTAAATCTCATTGAGGAAACAAGAGCTTACAAGATGTTTATGGCATGTAAAAGAACCTCAAGTCTGAAAAAAGAGGCCTCGGACCAACATTTTTGCTCCTTCCACACCATATTTGAATTGACCTGATATGTGATGCAGATACACATTTCTGAAATGCTGAACTGTCAAGCATCTGTTAGTACCACTGTAAGTGTGTATGTTGTAAATATGTATTTATGACTGTTTGTCAGTTACTTCTTGAAACAATCTGTCCAGTTTCATGTAAAAGTCATATTTTTATCACAGAATGTTGCAATAAACATGTGTTTCAAATAAATTATATTTTATTTATAATCTTCTCATACCAAAACCTACCTTCAAATTACACTGAGCAACAAAAAATAAACTTTTCTTTTGTCTCAGAAAGAAAAATATGTGATTCTGATAGTATTTTTTCTCCTGAATTCAAATATGATATTGGTTTTTCTCCATCATGCAAGGTTTCCGAGAGACAGAAATTTATAATTTCAAACACTTTAATATTTTCTACATTCGTAACTACACAATATTCAAACATTCGGACTCACCTAGAAAGCAAGAAATTATGATTTTCTGCTATACTTTGCCTGTGGAGCATCCCTCTTGATGGTCCAACAATAATCGGCTAGCATATTAGGATTCCATTTGCCTTGATATCTCTTTTCCATAGCTGAAATCATTTGAGTTAGCTCATTTGGTTTTATTTTACAATGGATAAATGGACGAAAAAATGTTTATTAAAAAAATAATTATTTAAATCCATTAATTTAAATTTAAAAAAAAACTGTGGGTGATGGAGAAATTCCGAATATATATTTGAAAACACGATAAAAAACTGTATTAAGTGAACTCATGAGACAAAAATCATGTTGACCCATGTTATTGAGTGGACTATACAACCAAAGTCTAAACTACGACCTCGGTTTTCCAATTTTGAATGTATCCATAACAACCATAAAAACTGAAAATCCAAGGGTGCTACTGCAAAAAAAAAAAAAAAAAAGTCTGAATCATGACCATGGTTTCATAACAATTTCTGAGGAATTTGTCATTTTTATAATTGTTATGGAAACAATAGGTGACTCCATGGTGCAAGCAGTTAGATGCTTGCCTCTCACTGCTGGGGTCCTGAGATTGAGTCTTGGTCACTCCATGTGGGTTTCATGGTGGACGAAATGGAGCTTGGTCATGTTTTTCTTGGAGTTTCTTCTATTTTCCCCTGCCACAAATTTCATTTCTCCATACTCATCCATTTCATTTTATTCATCTGCCCCTGTGATGGTGGGTCACAATTGGTCGGCCGGCACCCTTGTCATTCGTAATCTCTAAAATATAGAAGCTTCATCTCATCTCATTCCTCAACCCGACCCTAAGTTGAGGATTATTATGGAAACAATAAAAGATTGGAAAACCGGGCCGTGGCATAGACTTCAGTTGTGCAATCCACCCATTAACACTGCTGCCTCCTTACTTTTTTTGAGACAACAAATTAGCTGCATGTTTTAACTGCAAGCAATTTCTTGGAGGGGGCAAACCTGTCAAATTTAAATATTATACAGTAAAAGCTCCTTATTCGCGTTTTCATTATTCTCAGATTAAAAAATTGTGACACAGTTCCTGTATTTGCGGCTAAAAATTTCTTTATTCACGGATCCAGTTGATATATTAGAAGGATTAGAATCCTTTATTAATGCAACGGCAACATATTTTTTACTGCAGGCACATGTCAAGAGGTGGCTTTTACAAAGAGTGATTCAAATCGAATGGACAAATTAATATCAAAATAAAACAAACCTTATTGTCACTAAGCCTAAAGTTCATTGTTAAAAGCCACCGCCGCTGTATTTTACGTGCCACTATGTCTGTTGATAAATTCTGCCCTCGCCACAATCGGTGTTTTATTGTTTCAACTTGTCATTCGTTGCAATAATTTTGACTGAATCACATGCGTCTCTTCTGCTTTGTTGCCAATTTATAATGTTGAATAAAAGGAAAATTGTTCAAAATCTCTCACTAATTGATTTTTATTTTATTTTGGAATGTATTCCCTATATACCCATACAAATCACCATTCCATATTTGCGGAACTTATCCCCTGCGAATAAGCTTTTACTGTACTTGTGCAGGTAATAGAAAGTGTGTGCTACTGCTGAGCTGCCACGCTACAGAATATTACAGTCTTGATCCGAGAACCTTTTTGCAGTTGGAACTTGCAACTAAGTTTTGGAACTTGGGATCCTTGCTAAACTTCATGGTGCGACAGAGCTGATTATCCAACCAGCATGTTGGGTTCCCCAGCTGTTGTAGCTGGTTTTCTCAACATGGAGCTGCTGGTCATTGTGACTATTCAAATTCCTTATGATACTGTACTAATTCTGAGCTGCAGTTGTACTTGCATAAGATATTACTTCACAAACTCTGTCTATTGGAGGAATTTTGGTGCAACTTTTACCTACCATATGACTGAACTGTGTATAGAACTGTCATCAATACAAATATTGTCCTTAATTAACATGTATTTTACAGGAAATGAGAGAGAATACAAGGTAAGATGGTACTAATAATTAGAAACTTCCTCCATTTCTTGATGTTTTTATTATTCATTTCATACATCTCAATGATGGACAAATCATATTTGAAGAGAAAAATTATACGCTCAGACTGGGGTTTGTGCCCAGGACCTGGATTCAAACCTCAGTCTGAGCGTATAATTTTTCTCTCTAAATATGAACTTCCATTTCTTATTTATTTATAACGAAAATTATATATGGGCCTACCTAATCAGACATTTCGGTTTTTCCATGTCAATAAATATCCTTTATTAGCAATTTCATTACGAGCAGAATTTATGCTCTATGCTGACTCACCTGTAAATTCTGTTATTTTCACATCCTCAATGGCTAATGTAGGATATTTTTTACTAAACTATTTGAAAACGTTCAAAATAATTTGCTTCCCTCCACTTTTCAAATAGTTTCTTTTCCAATGTTTTAAGAAATTATACACAAAGCAGCCATTTTGAAACAATAGAAATCACAATGTATTCTGCATTGTACATACTTAAGATTAAAACAATGCTTATTTAATGTTTTAAAATTGTAATTATATACAGGGTGGACCGCTCGAATGGACCTAATTTCAATTGCTTGTTACTGGCAAACGGTTGAAGATAGAAACTTAAAACAACGTTCATAGTACAGAAAAACTCACCAAGTTTCGAATCCTGTCGGTAGATGGCACAAAGATACGTTTCTCGTTCTTAGATTTAATTGTTTGTGAAAATGGCGACTCCGCAGATGAAAGCGCAAGCTGTTTTGTGGTATGCGGAGTTTAAATCAATCATTAGAGTTCAAAGGGAGTTCCGGCGTGTGTTTAACCGTGATGCTCCAACTGCTAGAAGCATAAAGAAGTGGCGTGATACATTATTAGCTACAGGATCTGTGTTGAAGAAGCATGGTGGTGGTCGCAGAGCATCCGATGAAATGGTAGCAAATGTTCAAGCCGCATTTGAGCGAAGCCCCCGGAAGTCATTAAGAAGAGCTTCGCGGGAACTTCAAATACCAAAATCGACATTACAACGGATTGTCCACAAACGCCTCAAACTGCACGCATATAAAGTGCAGTTAGTGCAACGTCTGGAGCCGAATGACATGCCGAAACGAGTGGAATTCGCCAATACGATGCTGGACCATCTCGGCGCTGATCCTGACTTCATGACCAAGATTTTCTTCTCGGACGAAGCCACTTTCCATTTGTCAGGCAAGGTAAACCGGCATAATGTGCGGATCTGGGGATCGGAGAATCCTCACGCTATTCAAGAGCATGTTCGTGATAGTCCGAAGATGAATGTTTGGTGCAGTTTGTCACATAATAAGGTCATTGGACCGTTTTTCTTCGCCGAGAAAACTGTTCGTGGTACCACATATCTTGACATGCTGGAGCAGTTTCTTCTTTCCACAAATTGAACAACTGCAGCCTAACATCGTTTTCCAGCAAGATGGTGCTCCTCCCCACTGGTCCAATGAAGTTCGTACGACTTTGGACAACATTTTCCCTGGCCGTTGGATTGGTAGGGGAGGACCAATCGCGTGGCCCCCGAGATCTCCCGATTTAACACCACTGGATTTCTTTCTCTGGGGCTATGTCAAAGATAAAGTTTACACCACCCCAGTCAAAGACCTTCGTGATCTTCGTGAGCGCATCATAGAGGCTATTGAGAACATTCCAGAAGACATACTCCAACGTACTTGGCAAGAAATTGTTCATCGCTTTGATATCGTCACAGTGACTGCTGGGGCTCATATAGAGATGTGGTGATCTGGATATCAAAACTTGGTGAGTTTTTCTGTAATATGAACGTTGTTTTAAGTTTCTATCTTCAACCGTTTGCCAGTAACAAGCAATTGAAATTAGGTCCATTCGAGCGGTCCACCCTGTATTTTAAGATACTGCTATATAACTTATATAGACATGTGCTAGATAAAATATTTATTTTTATTTCCTTCATTTTCGAGTGTTAGAGAGGAATTATATTTTCTTATACCCTTAAAGGTAAAACTGTTATTTGACCAATGAAAATGCAGTCATACATCTGGTTTGTTTACATTACAACTTGAACTTAGCTCAGAAGCGAGATAATATTTCTTCTAATTTTGGCTCTATGGTCCTCTGAGAACCTTAACCCCCTTCATAGCATCTTTCCATTCTTCCCCATTCCTAGCTTTCTGTCACCATCTTTTAACCTTCAGTTGTCTTAAGTCTTCCTCAATCTTATCCAACCATCTTAGTATCTGTCTTCCAACCTTTCTTCTCCCTTCTGGTTTCCCTTCTAAAATCCTTCTTGCACTTCTTTCCTGCAACACATGTCCTACCCATTCCAATCTCTTTCTTTTAATATCTCCTACCAGATCTAAATCCTTATATATTTAGTTCAATTCCTGGTTTATTCTAATTCTTCATGTACCTTGTTCCTGTACTGCTCCAAATATCTTCCTTAATATTTTTCTTTCCCATGCAGAGGTATAATCAATGAACGTAACTATTTAGCAAGACATTTGGCTATGTGAAGTGTCTTTTTCAATTCCTTCATAAACTCCTGTCAAATTTTATTCTTAGCGTTCCATTTTTCAAATTGTTTCTCACCATTTACAATGATTTTTACATTTTCTCTAACAATTATTTCAATATTTTTTCCATTATATGTTGTTGTTGTTTTCAAATGCTGGGCCTTGGCACCGAAGCCATTAGCGTTCTTGCTCTCCAATATTTCTCTATTGTGGATCCAACAGGTAATACTTCACAGGTTTGTAGGTGTTCTTCATTCATTTCTTCGTCTTTATTGCATAGAGGACAATTTGGATTCGTGTAGATTCCTATTTTATATAAATGTTTGGCTAAATAGTCATGTTTTACCTCCGGAAAATTTGTCTGAAGGATTTGCCATTGTTCAGCATAAATGTAACCGTTTTTTAAGAGGGCACCAATTTTTTATTTGTAATGGTGGTTACATCACCCACTCACATAAACCCCCAGTATGACTGGAGGGCCACACATGCCGTTGGTTAATGGGTCCATCGGACCTTGCCGGGAGGATCTATATATTTGAATCCACCGACCATTTTTCCATTATATTTAACTACATATGTAGCATGAAGGCATAGCAGCCATATCGATTTTAACAAACATTCTATGTAACAACAAATATGTGTTCCAGTGCAACAAACATAAAGCATTTACTAATTAACTGAGCACACATACTTCAGAATTTGAGAATTTACTATTTAGTTTTGGGCATTCCATTCTTTCGCAGGTTAGACTGCTTAAATTGTGTTAGGTTACCTTTTAGGTTGGTCCTTCACAGGTTAGAGTACTTAAATTGCATTATGTTAACTTTTAGGTTCGTTAAATATGTACATGTTGGCTACAATTCATGATTCCATAGTGTAAACTGCTTCGTGTTTGTTGGCACATGTGCATGATTGGAACTTAGAAAAATCTTTTTGCATCACATATTGTAAAGTATTTCCAATTGTAGAAACAGCTGGCTGCTATAGGAGTGGAACAGGTGCATTAAGGAATCAACGAAGAAGAAAATCTTGACAATGGAAACTGAATATTTGAGTAGTAGTTCAGGATTATAGAAAATGGACAAAACAGTTGGTCATGGTGCAATGCTCAGCTCTTGTTCTGGTGTCAGCAATCTCTGTTCAATTCACAAATAAGGGCCAGTACATCAAAACCTGGAGGTTCATGGCACAAGTTGTCCATTCAAGTCTTCAAATCATACTTTAGGTTCGACCTTCAGATTTTTACAAGGGAACTGTCAACCATTGCATGTATAGTTCAGTTCTGGTTTCTGTAGCCCCATTTGAGGGGTCTATATTGTATGGTGCGGTAAGAGGGGAGGGCAAGTTGCAACTACTGCTAACAACTACACTCAGTTTTGAAAACATAATAGTTACATCAAGTTGAATTTTTTTTATCTATTAGTTCTGTGTTAGTGAATACTTATGTTTTCTCATATGCTTGGAGTGTTCATTATAGAATAGTGTTGTTTTTATAACAATTTTATTATTATTATTATTATTATTAACAAGAAAATGTTTTTTTCATGGCTACTATTTCCCTCCTGCCACATACATGCCTTAGGATTCAGCAAGACAGCTACAGTTACCAGAACTGGACTATACCTTGACATTTTTCCCAGAGAAGCGTTGTGATGTACCAAGGTCGTGTCCAAAAAATTATCTGCCACTTTTAACTGCAAGGCACATAAATTGAAGCCAGAATCCAGCAATGGCAACCCACTGTTCAAAACAGTGGGGAGTGATGGAGGAATAACACCTCTTTAAAAAACCAGGGTTCATTCTGGCCTGGATGATAGTACTTTGTGACAGCTCCTTGCTAGGATACGGCAACTGCTGCCTTGTAAGGATATGTTGGTTTGTCAAAGCCTAGAGGAAGGAAACCTTGAACAAAAATCATCTGGTCCTCCAGGTTGGGGGTTATAACAATGGCCCAGCTCCCCATTTTATGGAAAAAAAATTAACTATGCTAAAAAAAATTGATGTGAAGAAAATATCAACATCTGAATATAATTTATTGCAAGCACATTAATACTACTAGTTCAGGTAAGATAATTTATTTGAGCAGAGGTTGCTGTTACTAATTTAACTATCCTTTAAATATGTACAAATTGAAGACTAAACTCATATATCAATAGCTATCATAGAAAGATTCTGAATTTACAAACCAAATGTCTTGCATAGTTAGGCCTAAATAGGAAAAAAAAGTTAATATTTTTATTCGCAATTGTTGTATTATTAGATTTCAATGGGATACAGGATTTAAATAACTACTATTCTACCCCTCTGGCACACAGTGACAAGAATATAGCCTTCATTAGGTTTATTACATAATATGAGCAAATACAGGCAGTAAGACATTTATAAACTTATCAAAAGCATCGGCGTTGGTTGGGAAGAGAGAGATAGTCATCTTACAGAGGATCAGAATATATAGTCATAGGAATAATCCTTTCCAAGTAATTGTGATTGGTTTCAAAGAGTAGTTGTATGCAGAAATTTCACTATATTATAATACAGTAAAGAGATCTCAACACAGAATGGACAAAAATTTAATAAAGCAACTTCATTTTGGAAAAAATGCAATAATACAAAAAAATCATACTAACTTAAAATTAACAGAAATTCACACTGGGCTATTTTTATGCATTAAAATTCATCGGAGAACATATTGTTTAAACAACTCACCTCATAGGATTCATGCTTCCATGATATCGCGATTTCAAACATAATCATGTTCATCGTCAGCCATAACTCCGAATGATGAAATTCTTCGGCCGTCAACTATTCTATTGTCGCCATCTTCAGTGCTGCCATCTATGGTTGAATTTATGAACTTCGAAATCAATGTAATTTCGTTAGGGATATCAAAATTCATTGATCTATTTTTGTTTTTCTGAATGTATATTTTTTCCCAAACTGTCAATTCCAAGGTTTCTCTACTTGTTTTAAAAGTTTAGCTTCTCTTCCAATTTTATGATGTTCTAATAAACTATGTGCAGCAATTGCAGATTTTTCAATTTCACAATTTTTAATATTTCTGAAATGTTCTTTTGTCCGAATTTCCAAATTCCTTTTTGGAAATTCGGACAAAAGAACATTTCAGAAATATTAAAAATTGTGAAATTGAAAAATCTGCAATTGCTGCACATAGTTTATTAGAACATCATAAAATTGGAAGAGAAGCTAAACTTTTAAAACAAGTAGAGAAACCTTTGGAATTGACAGTTTGGGAAAAAATATACATTCAGAAAAACAAAAATAGATCAATGAATTTTGATATCCCTAACGAAATTACATTGATTTCGAAGTTCATAAATTCAACCATAGATGGCAGCACTGAAGATGGCGACAATAGAATAGTTGACGGCCGAAGAATTTCATCAGTCGGAGTTATGGCTGACGATGAACATGATTATGTTTGAAATCGCGATATCATGGAAGCATGAATCCTATGAGGTGAGTTGTTTAAACAATATGTTCTCCGATGAATTTTAATGATTATACCTCATAATGTTTACTTCCCAACATTAATTAAATATATTTTTATGCAGTTTATTTCTAGTGTGCCTACAGGTAAAAAAAAAATTGAGATTCTTATAATTGGTCAATTTCCAACAAAATAGGCATAGATTACATAGAAAAAATATCAAAATAACCAAATAGGTTTATATATAACATAAGACAATTTACTTGCCTTCAGTCATCTGATGACCATCTTAAATTAAAAATTTAGTTAATCAAAAAACAAATCTTGGTACTTATAACAGGGGGCCTGCTGTACCTATTTATAGCTAGAGCGAGGAATTATATGAAAATATGAAATCGTAAAGACAAAATATGAAAATTATGACACAAAAATATAATGAAGCTACTATTTTCTAAACTTTTTACGTATATTTATATGCATAGGCGCACTACAACTTATAAGTGCACATACAGCACAAACAGAACTTATTTATAGCACAAGAAATCAAAATGTTCACTGTATTTTGATTATAATTTTTCATTATTTTTGACCCAATATAAAATATCATATTCATGATCTGAAACAATTTTAATGGATCATAGCATAGCATAATTGTATAAGGAAACGTGGTACAAACAGGGAAGTCGTGAGTTCGAGTCTTGATATGGTCAAGATTTTTAGCTGGACCAGACCTCCTGATGGCATTGTAGACCTGGGATCGACTCAGATCCTAATGGAAGTGAGTACTAGATGCATGTTCTGGGCACAAATGCGGCCATCAGGCAGATCTGACAACCCGGTAGACATCTAGTGCCGTCTAGAAAGATGGAAAATTCAACATGCCACTACCCCAAAGGCCTCCCAAGACTGTAGTGGAATTACTTCATAAATCAAATCTGAGAGTTTATATATAATACAATTAATTAATGTATTGAATGATATTTAATTATGAAATTTAAACATATGCAAGAAACAAAACATTGCAACCCAAACTAACAGGTTTCCATGAAATATAGCACTGACAAAGTTTAGAGCAGGTACCGGTATAGTTTGGGTTATTGCTATCTTTACATTGCATGAAGATATTAAATTCATGTAGATGCAAATGTAACAATAACATTAAATTGGACGATTTAGAATACAAGTAAACCATTCCAGTATGTCATATTTGGAGAGACAAGATGTTAAAAGTTATTAGTCCATAATTGAATCTAGGGATTGTTTCAGAACTCTCTTTGCAATTACAGTTACATTTAATATTGAACTATACACATGGTGAAATGTAGTTAGAATTATTTTAACGTTAGTTTTTTTTGTATATATGAAATAGGTCTTGCATAGTGTCTAGTCTTGGTCTACTTGTGCTATGAACAATCAAATTGTCAATTATTAATTTTGTTCATAATACATAGATAGGATTTTTTTTTAATATTTTGTGACAATATAAACTATACAGCCTATCTGTCAGAATTGTTTAGCAGAATGAAAAATTATGCTCAACATCACATGATGTTATGGGAGGATACTCGTATCATGCTATATTTGATAGTTTGATGTAAGTGAGAAAAATGCTGGCCTAACCTACATCGTTACTAATTTCACAAAGCTCTGCTTCAAGTTTCTTACATTTCAATTCTGTAATCTGTTCACAAAGTAAAGACTGTCCTCAGGTAGCAAGAACGAACTGACAGCTACCCGACTACAGAAAATTCCAATATTGTTATTCTACTTATTCATCTAGACTCATGATCTTGTTCTGGGGGACAAAAAACTCCATCGAACTTGACACTCTGTGACTCATCATCCAATTATTTGCTTTTATAAAGATACTGAAAAATTTTCACTTGTCTACCACATTACATTGTCAAAAATTACACAAATACATTCATTTCAAAATTTTAATGAATTCCTAGAACTTTTATTGAAAAAAAATACCGGAATTTGAAAGTTGAAAAATATGGAGGAGTATGAAATTTTCACTAAAATATGAACATTTTGTTAAAATATTATGAAATATGAAGTTTTTTGTTGGTCTTATTTGATTCTGCATATCATAAAATGTAAAGATACTTAACCTCAGCGCTCTCTGACAAATAGTTTAAAACATGAAATTTTATAAAATTCCTCACTCTATTTATAACAAATATGAGAAAGTTTGAATTTCATATAATTAAACACCGCATTACTTTTTAAATTTTGGTGTGTGCGTGTATTATACTGTACATATATTTCACAAAACTATTACTACGTGTAGGCCTAATTACATTGAATTGTTATAATATTAAACAAACTTCAAAGAAATAAAAATAATATTAAAGTGAATAACACGAAAATGGAAACTAACCCAATTTATTTAAAACTACGTACATCTACACTAATTTATAATATTGAAAATAAACTATAATATAGTACAAAATTAATTATATCAGAATTGAAAACATTGATGCAGTATGGATAAATAATGAAAGCAGACGAATTTTTGTTATGGGAAATAAGAAAACATAAGAAAAACGATGCGCAGATACACAATTCAGCCAACATAATACGGAGGGAAATTGGAATTCATTACCAACATAACTGAAAAGTTGAGTTAAAACCGGTATAAGCAACTGGCTGTTAAAAGCAGGTGGTACAACGCATATTGACTTTGTACTCCTGGTAGCCTTAAGCGTCAGATGACCAACTGGGGATTTAACCTGAAGTTCGTACAACCGGCCCTAAAGGTTTTTTCCAAATGTTTTAGAATTTTGGCCTCTTTTTCAATTTTATGACTCTCCAACAAACTATGTGCTGCAATAGCTGATTTTTCAATTTCACCATTTTTAATATTTCTAAAGTGTTCCTTCATGCGAGTGTCCAAATTCCTTTTTATTTTTCCTATGTATTCTTTATTGCAGTCTCTACAACTAATTTGATAAATTCCAGATTTTTTTACTATCTGGGGTGTTCAATTTCTTACTGGTTATTAATAGATTACCAAGGCTAAATTTATTTATCCGGTGCCAATATAACATTGAATTTCTTGAATTTTTTTTTAAATTTACGTATTTCAGGATAAGTAATTTTCTTAAATTGTTTTCCCTTCTTTGAATCAGATTGCAGGGTGGTGTATTCTTTTAATATTTTTTGTTGTCTAAATTTCTTTAATTTATTTATAATTAATATTTAATTTTAGGAAGTTATATTTTGAGGTTATTTTAATTATATTATTTTTGGTCTGGACATCTTACCTCAATATTAATGTTGATTTGTTCTTGGACATGTTTCAAAACAATTCTCTGTTTTATCTTCAGCTTTCCCAGACTCAGTCTGGGAAAGCTGAAGATAAAACAGAGAATTGTTTTGAAACATGTCCAAGAACAAATCAACATTAATATTGAGGTAAGATGTCCAGACCAAAAATAATATAATTATTTATAATTATTTCCTTTTCAAAACCATCCCACGCTGTAGCCGAGTGGTTAAGGCAGGAAGCCTTGGCGCAGAGCTACGGGACTTGTGCTGGTTCGAGTCTCCACGGGGGAAGAAATTTTCTCATGGTATTTCGGCCAGTATGGGACCGGTGCCCACCCAGCATCGTGATGCATTTGGGTAGCTACAATAAGTAGCGGCTCCAGGTTGAGGAAACCAGCTATAACGGCTGGGGAACTTCATTTACTGATTATCATCTACCTCTGTGATTGACACATGTGGATGTGAGGCCAGCAGCCGGCTGGTAGGCTAAGGGCCTTGTAGGCCTGTCGCACCAGGAGTTTTCAAAACCATTTAAATTAACTATGTTCAAAATGTGTTTGTATTCTTTCTTAAATTAAAATATTTAACTATGAAAGTCATAAAAATGGCTGAAGATGAGAAGAATGGCCTCTTGAAAAGACTTGCCAGTTACTGTGCTTAAAAATCATGGAGTTATGAAGCGAGCTTTCATGACTACGTATTTAGTATGGGATAATATGTCTATGAAAAGCCTGCACGGGGGGAATGGTGAGGAAATGGATGATGTGTCTGTGTTTGTAACAATTCCGGTTGAAATGAAAACTGAGGTGCAGCGCTATTGACCCCCCAGTAAGGGTCATTCAAACAGAGTGGATGCACGGCTTCTCTTAAAGCATCGTTTTTCACAACCTCGTGCGCCCCTTCAAATCACCACTATTTCAAGAGGTTTGCCAAAAACTTTTCGTGCTGATGAGTTTCGAAGTTGGTCTATTATATTTTCCTTCATTTCTGTGGCATTATCATAATAATAATATTAATTATTACTATTATTTTAAAATTAAATTAACCCTATAATGCCCCTTGTTACACATGTGTAACATCGGGAATTTAACAAATTATTTCCACAATAAATTAACATTTACTGTGAAATCTTCTGCTAGGAATTAAATTTTATGCATGTCCACTGTATGTATATTTAAAACTCATTGGTTCACCCAACTCAGATCGTTGGAGAAGGGGTTCGCGAGTCGAAAAAGGTTGGAAACCGCTGTCTTAAGGTAATATCCATGTAAAATTCATTACCAGAGATTGGAAACAAGCCTCCTGTGGAATCGGGCGAGGAAGAAATCAAATATGAATTGTGAGACATTAAATTATTTAATTTACATAATAACCAATTTTATTAATTACACAACAATAAATTTTGTTTCACTGATTAATGATTTTTCCTCCTAAATAACTTAAGTTTCAAATATTAAGATTTTCATTCTGGTTAGTTGCTTCTTCACATGATCTGTATTAATAAAAAAAAACAAACAAACCTCGTTGTTACAAAACTGCGTGCACTGATTGAAAAGATAGTGCTCCAAACATGTTAGTTCACAAAGCATTGTTTTTATTCACACACTTCACGATGAAGATTTTGCCGCCTGTCGTTTCTTCACGTCCCAGTTGTACACACGAGCCATGTTGACCTCAGTTGTCGTGAACTGGTCCCTAGAAAATTATCAAATACTAGTTTTATAATTGAGCTGAACCAGGAGGATGCGGGCAGAGAGGAGGTGGGAGGATGATGTAAATGAAGGTGCCACAGCTGTTAGATGGGTGCGGCAAGGGACAGGGACGAACAGTGGAGACTTCTTCGGACAGCCATGACCCGTGATAGGGTTGTCAAGTTGAAGATGATGATCAAGAAGATAACTGACCTGTATTTTTTTCAAAACTACAATGCAATATATTGTCCATACTTGTCAGTCTGGACAGACGATGGTATAGATATCATATCGAAACAAGTCAAATTTATGGTCCATACAAATATGGCAAGTGGTAGAGCATTTTTTTTATTTCAGGTTTCAGATAAACCCTCACTTCTAATGCTTAAAATTCACTGATTTTTTTGTTTATTAAAATGGTACACACTCAATTTTGTTGTAAGAAAAATTAAAAATAGGTGGCCACTTAAAAAACGGTTTTTAAATTTTGCTCCTATTGGTCCAATTTTGGTGGTTAATAATCTGGATCCTAACTAACTCACTGGCACTATCAAACCAGTAGATTCATGGCCACACAGACATAAGCTCTCCATACATCCCTATCCCGAGCTAATGTTTTCCAATCATTCCCTGTATAATCTACTTCCCTCAAATCATAGTTAATGTTATTCTCCCACCTCATTCTTGGTCTACCAACTGGGCGTTTTCCGTTTGGTTTTCCTACAAGAAGCTTCCCTCATTCCCCATTCAAGCCACATGT
Source organism: Diploptera punctata (assembly GCA_030220185.1). Taxonomy (NCBI): domain Eukaryota; kingdom Metazoa; phylum Arthropoda; class Insecta; order Blattodea; family Blaberidae; genus Diploptera; species Diploptera punctata. The sequence goes on along the minus strand of JASPKZ010007797.1, from coordinate 4,631,831 downwards.
CCTGTCCATCGCAGTCCTCGAGACTTAACTGTTCTTATTATATCTGGCTTCCTAAAGACCATGTAGTTCACTGTATGTAGTCTTCTCCATTCACCTGTCTGTTCATCTCTCTTTGGTCCAAAAATTTTCCTAAGAACTTTATTCTCAAATACTCGTAATCTCCTTTCCTCCCTTAAAGCAAGAGGCCATGTTTACTTACTCTTATTGGCTTTACGGCCCTTTGAATATAGCCATAATCTTTCCTTTGTTAGGAGTGTTTATTATCAAACTAATTTATTTAAGCTTATTTTCCTACATGTCACGAATGGCATGTGGTCAGCATACCAATCTATTGAGACATCTAGTAGGCAACTAAGGTACTTAAGTAAAATTGTATCATTTCACCTCACATCCTTCTTCTTAGACCAGTTTCAGGACCTTATTAGGTTCAATCCTCAGTATTTTCACAACCGTCATTATGTTGTCTTGAAGTAGAAAAATCTGCAGTAGACACTCACGCATGGTCAGAAAAACATCAAATTGAAAGAAAGGCTAGATTAATGAAACAAGTAGAAAAACCTACAGAGCTCACAGTTTGAGAAAAAAATCTACATTGAAAAAAACAAGAAGGAGAAATTAATGAACTTCAAAATTCCTGGGGAAAATGATTTGATTTCGAGGTTCTTCAGTCTACCAACAGAGGGAATAGGAGGCGACTCTTCAAGACGACATAACGATTGTGAAAATACTGAGGATGGAACTGAATAAGGTTCCAAAACTGGTCTAAGAAGAACAAGAATATGAAGTGAGGTGATAAAATTTTACTTAAATACAGTAACAGCTCCTTATTCATGGTTCCCTCATTCAAGTTTTCATTATTCGCAGGTTAAAAAATTGCGACACAGTTCCTGTATTCTCTGCTAAAAATTTCTTTATTCGTGGATCCAGTCGGTATATTAGAAGGATTAGTATCCTTTATTAACAATCGGCAACTTTCCTTACTGCACGCACATGCCAAGGCAGCTTTAACAAGGAGCAATTCAAACTAAATGTACAAATTAATATCAAAGTAAACAAACTTTATTGTCACTAAGCCTAAAGTTCATTGTTAAAAAACACCACTGCCGTAATTCACGTGCTGCCATGTCTGTTAATAAATGCTGCCCTTGCCACAATCAGTGTTTTATTGTTTCAACTTTTCATTCCTTGCAATAATTTTGATTGAATAACACGTGTCTCTTCTGCTTTGTTGCCAGTTTATAATGTCAAGTAAAAGGAAAGAAAATTAGTTTCAAAAGTAGTGTTGCAGCTAAAGTAAAAATATAAATGTTTGACCGTTTACATGTTGGTGAGTCGTTTACGTCTATATCAAGCTGTTTCAGTGTTAATGGATCAACTGTACAATTCATCAAGAAATCCAAAGACAAAATCCATCCATAGTAATTCTGCCCGAAGGCAGGTCCTTCACTGTAATCATAGCATTTCCATGCTATGCTTGCAGCTTTACTAGGCAATTGTAGGTGTGGTAGCTTCCCGTTGCTTTCCACACCAGTGAAGGATGATGATGATAATGATGATGGCCATATGATTTCGGGAACCGCTTGGGCCTTAATGTTTTCCTGACATTTGTCCTACAGGTGAAGAAAAATCCCAATAAAAACCTCACCCAGAAAAACTGCCCCGACCGGGGATCGAACCCGGGCCCGCTGCATGACAAGGCAGCACGCTACCTCGAGACCACAGCGGTGGACTAATAAGGAATTAAATCCTGAATTCACAGCTATATATTAATCTGAATTGAAATACCTTATATAAATGGCAAAACAGGAAAAATTTGCTAAAGTTCTTTAAGCCCTTGCCTAAGCTTGACAGAAATAATTAATAGAAATTTATCAAAATCTCTCATCAATTGATTTTATTTTGGTAATTTTTATTTTATTTCGTAACCTTGAAATGTATCCCCTATATACCCATACAAATTACTATTCCATATTCACTGTTTCTGTATTCGCGGCATATTTGCAGAACATATCCCCCACGAATAAGGAGCTTTTACTGTAAATAATGCCCTAATAGTGTTAATTCGTCCACTGCTGTGGTCTCGAGGTAGCATGCTGCCTTGTCACGCAGCGGGCCCGGGTTCAATCCCCAGTCGGGGCAGTTTTTCTGGGTGAGGTTTTTATCGGGGTTTTCCTCACCTGTAAGACAAATGTCAGGAAAACTTTAAGGCCCAAACGGTCCCCGAAATCATATGGTCATCATCATCATCATCCTTCATCGGTGTGGAAAGCAACAGGAAGCTACCACACCTACAATTCCCTAGTAAAGCTGCAAGCATAGCATGAAAATGCTATGATTGCAGTGAAGGACCTGCCTTCGGGCAGAAGTTCTATGGATGGATGGAGTGTTAATTCCTAAAAAGACAATTAAGTTATTACTTGGATGATGAAAGTTGATAAATTTTGCTTAGAGGCCTCTTTTTTTAGGCTTAACATTCTTTTAAGAGTCTGATAAATCTTCAGACTTGGAACCCACAGCTTAAAGTTCCTTCTTATGAAGAACTTGTTCCTTGGATTTTTCCATCCTAAAAAAAATCCACCAACCCCAGCTGGGTCTGAACCTGTGACTCTTGGGACCACAGGCAAGGATCTCTGCCCTTACTTATTTCAATTGATTGCTATATGCTAATTTTGCTTCTGAAAAAACAAAAAATTGCGGCCACTAGAGCAATAATGGACAAAGTCACTTATAAATTATGATTATTTTCTATGCCTATGAGCAGGGACGAATGAAGATATGTCAACATTTATAAAAAAAAAGTCAGCTTTTGTAGAAGAGACCAGCCTTTCTGCTAAATATTGGAGTGCAAGAGAGCGAATGATTTCATTATCAAGTGCTCGACATTAGATACCAACCAACCAACCAACCACATTTTTAAAAAAGTCTTTTCATGTGAATAATCTCATTCTTTTTTAAGTGCAGTAATAATCAAATTCATTTCTGACTAACATGTCAAAAAATAATATTCCAAAACAGATTTATGACACAGATATCTCGGTAAAAACATGTCATGGTTTGTCAAAATTCTTAGAAGTACTCACCTCAAGAAATCTAAATCATGTTCTACATTACCCAAGTTTTTTTTTGCTGCTTCTATGTTCTTCACTAACAGATTCATCGCATCTTGTAAAGTGTACTCCAACATCACGTTCGCCTGTAACATATATTAATAGTTTTTATCACAAACTGTTCTATGTGAGATGCCAGTCTATGAATCTTGCAACAAACCAGTACTTAATTACATCTGTACTTGCCATAGAATATCTATGCTAGCAACATGTCTGCCAAAATTAACACTATAGCTACTAATGACACTTAAAAAAATCATTTCCATAGCTTCGAATTATAGACACCAAAATTGAAAGACCTAAAGCCCCCTCACAAACAGAAAAAGTTAAAAAGACTATTCTAAAATATAATTCATAATTAAAAGAAATATTAGTTTTAGTTTCCCAGTAGCTTCAAATGAAATATTTAACTTCTCAACCAAATTAATACTATTTTCATTTATTATATATATATATAATAATAATAATAATAATAATAATAAATCTATTATTAATTATTGGTATTATTTTTATTTATTATTATTATTATGAAATATCAATGAATTGGAGGAGAAAATATTCAAGTATGGAAATTCCTATTTCGAACAATAAAACTTTATACAACTTACATTTTGCAGATGATCAATTGTTAATTGCACAAGATTATGAAGATTTAGAATATATGACTAGAAAATTAATAGAAGAATATGACAAATGGGGATTAATTCTGAATATGAAGAAAACAAAATATTTATCATTTGATGAACCAGAACAATATTTAATTTTGGAGACTGGAGAAACAATAAAATCTTGTAGTCGAGATCACATATTCAGGAATTAAAATAAATAAAAATGGAAGTTATGAAGTGGAAATAGAAATAATAAAGGAAAATTTGCAATTGCTTGCCTCAATGGAATATTGTGGGATAAAAATATAAGTAATGAAAATAAAAATATATATCATACAATTGTTAAAAGCATCCTTAATAAATTAATGAGTCATTTTAACATCTTACCTCATATTTCATGTTTTTCAAACACGGTAACTATAATATTTAATTTTAGGAAGTTATATTTTGAGGTTATTTTAATTATATTATTTTTGGTCTGGACATCTTACCTCAATATTAATGTTGATTTGTTCTTGAACATGTTTCAAAACAATTCTGTTTTATCTTCAGCTTTCCCAGACTGGTTTTATTTATGTTGCATTATGTTGCACCACCTGGATGTCGATGTCAGCTCCATCCTATGGTTGGCCAAAGAACCTCCAAACAAGGTCACCCTCCATCGGAATATCAAAATTCATAACTCTGTTTCTGTTCTTCTGAATATAAATTTTTTCCCAAATAGTCAGCTCGTTTGTATTTTCTAACTCCAAATAGTCAGAAGAACAGAAACAGAGTTATGAATTTTGATATTCCGATGGAGGGTGACCTTGTTTGGAGGTTCTTTGGCCAACCATAGGATGGAGCTGACATCGACATCCAGGTGGTGCAACATAATGCAACATAAATAAAACCAGTCTGGGAAAGCTGAAGATAAAACAGAATTGTTTTGAAACATGTTCAAGAACAAATCAACATTAATATTGAGGTAAGATGTCCAGACCAAAAATAATATAATTACGGTAACTATAGTTTTCAAATGATCTTGTCATTCATTTTCAACCGCCATTATGACTACCGGATATTCATTGGAATCTCCCTCTATAACGTTGCCATCTGGTGTTGATTTGACGAACTTTGAGATATCGTATTTGGACACTCGCACAAAGGAACACTTTAGAAATATTAAAAATGGTGAAATTGAAAAATCAGCTATTGCAGCACATAGTTTGTTGGAAGGTCATAGAATTGAAAAAGAAGCTAAACTTCTAAACATTTGGAAAAACCTTTGGATTTGACAGTTTGGGAGAAAATATTTATACAGAAGAACAAATTTAAATCTATGAATTTCGACATTCTGGATGAACGTGACCTCATCTCGAAGTTCATCGAATCAACACCAGATGGCAACGATATCTCAAAGTTCGTCAAATCAACACCAGATTGCAACGTTATAGAGGGAGATTCCAACGAATATCCGGTAGTCATAATGGCGGTTGAAAATGAATGACAAGATCATTTGAAAACTATAGTTACCGTGTTTGAAAAACATGAAATATGAGGTAAGATGTTAAAAATGACTCATTAATTTATTAATTAAGAACCTCATAATGTGTTTCCCAATTTTAACTTTGAATTTGAAAAAGCATCCTTACTTATCGAGCATAACTTTGGCCATTAACAACAAAAACAAATAAGTATATGTTGGCAACAGAAATGGATTTTATATGAAGGGCAGCAAGATTTTCAAGAAGAGAAAAAATTAGAAACTCAGTTATAAGGGAGGAAATGAAGACTGAAGAGGCTGTTTTAGATTATATTAAAACTCAGCAATTAAGATGGTATGGACATGTCCAGTGAATGGAAGCAGATCGGCTACCAAAATGTGTTTTGGAATGGAAGCCTGAGGGAAGACGAGGCAGAGGAAGACCTAAAACCTCCTGGAGTCAGGGAATATATTTATCATGAAGGAAAAACATCTACAACCAGGAGATTGGATGGACCAACAAAATTGGCTATTAGGAATCGGACAATGTCAGTGACATTAATCAACCGATTATCTATCTATTATTATTATTATTATTATTATTAATGCAGCAGTGAATGTGGAAAATAAGATACAATCCTGAATTGTAATCCTTATTCACAGACCCTGACATTGTTAAATTTATAAAGATAGTTAGATTACATGTGTCGGACATATCAGGATGGCAGAGGACAATCCTACTAAAAAAACTCACACTGCTGAAACCTGAAGTGGAAGAATAGATAGATGGTTAGATGGAACAGAAGAAGATCTCAAGAAGCTTGATGTAAGAGGATGGAGAAGGAAGTCATTGGACAGAGATGAATGAGGAAGTTCTCATCAGCAACCAGGGCTGAAAATGGGCTTTAGTGTGTCTATAATTATTATTATTATTATTGATATTATTATTATTATTGATAGTATTTTCAAGATGGACAAGATACGCTGGTTGCTTAGTATGATTTGGGAAAAAGAAGCTCTTCCAGATGAATGGAAGGAATCAATTATCATACCAATTTATAAGAAAGGAGATAAAACTGATTGCAACAACTATAGGGGCATCTCATTACTTTCAACTTCGTACAAAATTCTAACAAATATATTAGTAAGCAGACTTGCTCCCTATATTGATGACATCATAGGAGATCATCAATGTGCATTTAGAAGAAACAGGTCTACAACAGATCAGATTTTTAGTATAAGACAGATTTTAGAAAAGAAATGGGAATATAATGGTACTGTACATCAACTATATGTAGACTTCAAAAAAGCATATGATTCAATTAAGAGGGAGAAGTTATATAGCATCCTGCTGGAGTTCGGAATTCCCAAAAAGTTAGTTAGACTTATACGAATGTGTCTAAATGGCTCAACGAGTAGGGTGCGTGTAGGCAAACAGTTTTCAGACACTTTTGAAATCCAGAATGGGTTGAAGCAAGGAGATGCACTATCTCCTCTACTATTTAATTTTGTACTAGAGCATGCCATTAAATCTTTAGAGAATAAGGAAGGCTTACAACTGAATGGTATTAATAAGCTGTTAGTTTATGCTGATGATGTGGTACTACTGGCCGATAGCGAGGAGATACTAAAGGCCAACACGCACACACTATTGAGTAACACTAAGAAATTAGGACTGGAAGTAAATATCAGTAAAACTAAATATATGGTCACACGTAGAAATACATTATATAATGGAAATGGACAGCTAATGACAAATGAGGGAAATTTTGAGGAATTGGCTGAATTCAAATACCTAGGAACAATAATCACAAATAGGAATGAGATGCACAAAGAAATTAAACATAGGCTCAATTCTGGAAATGCATGCTACTATGCATTGCAGAGACTTTTGATGTCCCAACTCCTTTCAAAAAAGTTAAGCTGAAAATATATAAAACTATTATTGTACCAGTTATATTATATGGGTGCGAAACATGGACTCTTACTTTAAGGGAGGAAAGGAGATTACGAGTATTGAGAATAAAGTTCTTAGGAAAATTTTGGACCAAAGAGAGATGAACAGACAGGTGAATGGAGAAGACTACATAACAATGAACTACATGGTCTTTATAGGAAGCCAGATATAATAAGAACAGTTAAGTCCCGTAGACTGCGATGGGCAGGACATGTTGCGCGTATGGGAACGAAAGACGTGCATGGAAACTTCTTGTAGGAAAGCCAGAAGGAAAACGCCCAGTTGGTAGACCAAGAATGAGGTGGGAGAACAACATTAACTATGATTTGAGGGAAGTAGATTATACAGGAAATGATTGGAAAGCATTAGCTCAGGATAGGGATGTATGGAGAGCTTATGTCCGCGCGGCCATGAACCTACGGGTTCGATAGTGCCAGTGAGTAAGTAAGTAAGTAAGTATTTTCAAGTCTTATATGAGAATTTCCCATAAGGGAAAATTTTCTATAGGATCGTAACAGGCCTTGGCCTAATACTTGAAAGGAAGAAGAAGAAGAAGATTGATAGTATTATTATTATTATTATTATTATGACTATATATATATATATAATTATTATTATTATTGTTATTATTATTACTGCTGTTATTATTATTATTTATAACAATTAGGGTATGGATTTTTAATTGCTAAAAGATTGAAAAATAAATTATTTTAATGAGTAAAAATGCAGAAATATTTGCTAAAAAGTTGAAAAATATTTAGTTTCAGTTTGAAACAAATTATAATAATAAGAGTAAATAAGTTTAATTTTTTCCTCATCAATGATTAATGTATAACCTAAAGCATGTGAAGTGCAGTGGGTGCATTTGAACTTCCATATGATTAGGGTTCTTGTTTCTCAAGAGTTAGGTTCTCACAACACCCTCATAATGCTACTTCCCATAATTAATTTATGAAAAAAAATAATGAAGTTTTACAGGAAAAAAATCACTGAGGTTTAATTTAATATTTAAATTAATATTGTTTATACCTCACTTCATATCCAGTCTCCTAGTAATTAAACTGGTTTTAATATCTAGGTGGTTTCATCTTCAGTAATATCTCGACCAATGTTATGTCATTCAGAACTGCTTCTTACTCCCTCTGTTGGTGGACCAATGAATCTCCAAATCAAATCAAGTTCCCCGGGAATTTCAAAATTCTCAACTTTTTTTTCTTGTTTTTTTTATTCAATTTGATTTGGAGGTTCATCAGTTCACCAACAGATGGAGTAAGAAGCAGTTCTTCCGAACAACATAATATTGGTCAAGATATTACTGGAGATGAAACCACCTATATTTTGAAACCAGTATAATTAGAAGACTGGATATAAGGTTAGGTATAAAGAATTTTAATTTAAATCTTAAAAAAAGAAAATTATGTGCCTAAATCAGGTTTTGACCCAATGTCTCTGGATCTGTACAGCAGTGCTCTGCCATCTGAGCTATTAAGCATCCGATTTATTCGTATATTTTTTAAATCTATTTTTCTCTTCAAATTTAGTTTGGCATTCAGCGAGAAGTGATAAATGTAAGATTAAACAATTAATTTAGGAAGTTTATCTGTATGCGAAAAAAAAGTTTATCTAAAAATCCATTCCCTAATGATAACCATGGTTAATTATTTACTATATACTGGTAGTCAGAGAGCTGATGACAAATTTAGGTAAGGTGTTTTGCTCATGTTGAAATAATAAAAAAAAAAAACAGTGCTTTTACAATGGGTGCATCTGAAATGGTGAGTCAGGTAGAGGTCTTGCAGTTATTTAGCCATTGCACAGCCTATTGCATTTGCAAAAAAATTAACCCAAAAAATATCTTTTGGGTAATTTGAAAATTTTTTATTTGTTATTTTAGTAGCTACATAATCCAGAAATAATACTCCCAATAGCGAAATAACCGCAAGACCTCTACCTGACTCACCATTCCAGATGCACCCTTCGTAATAACACTGTTTTTTTTATTATTTCAATGTGGGCAATACACCACTAAATTTGTTGTCAGCTTTTGGACTATGGTGTTTTTTAATTAATGCTATAATCTAACGTATAATTTGTTAATTAAAATATTCCAATTAAGTAATGTTAAATAAATTACAGATTATATACAGGGCTACGATTTATATGTAATAAAAATGGCTTAATATGTATAGGGTGTCTACAAAGTCCTATTATCAAAACAATGTAACTTAGCTCGTAAACTATTTGAGATAGAAACATGCTGTTTCATGCAACGTATTCTACATCTCTCAAAGTTTTGTTTACATTTGTTGCAGATTGTGATTTAAACTACAATGACAACACCTCAGGTAAAGACCCAATGTGTATGGTGGTATTCTGAGTCTGTAAAATCACCATTACCCCCATATCCAAATGTTATGGCTGTTAACATGTCCAGACACAAAGAAAATCGCTTCAGTAGAGAACATCACCCTCTGCAGGTGCTCATTGTCTTCGTCAATTGCATTCAGCATGGAATCAGCAAATTCAGCACGCTGAGGGAAGTAGTTGGCAGCAACACTTGCGTAATTGAACTTTATAGATTTGAAGATGTAGCTTCTTTATGGAGGACTTTATGAATGATTGATTTTGGTAAATGCAATTCCCATGAAGCATGACGAACCGATTTTTGAGGTCTGAGTTGAAATGCAAGTTGCACATTTTCGATAGTTTCTTGGCTCACACCTGGTCGTCCACTCCGTGGCAAGTTTATTACACTGCCAGTCGCTAGAAATTTCTCGGCCCATCTAATTATGGATGATTTGGATGGAGAATCTCTTTCATATTGCTGGCGGAAATTTTGCTGAACAGTTACTGGTGATTTACCAGACTCAGCATACCATCATACACATTGGGTATTTTCCTGTGGTGTCGTCATTGTTGTTTGAATCACAATCTGCAACAAATGTAAACAAAACTTTGAGAGATAATAGTTTACATCCTAAGTTACATTGTTTTGGAAGCAAGACTTTGTGGACACCCTGTACATACACACATATGGACTAAACATTCTCAAAATGTGGAGTAAAATATGGACTAACATTTTTTATAGAAACAGTGGAAACATGTTCTGACAGACATTACAAAAATTACTTTACCATTTGTTGATAGTACTTAATTCGGAAAATCATTTACATACAATTCCAATTTTGGAATATATTAAACAGTACCAACTAAATTGGAAACACCATCTTGAAAGAATGAGTTCAAATCGGATCCCCAAAGCTGTTTATAATTATATACCAAGAGGACGAAGATCTCTGGGCCGTTCTATGAAACGCTGGAGGGAAAATTTTCTATAGGATCGTAACAGGCCTTGGCCTAATACTTGGAAGGAAGAAGAAGAAGACTTACATACAATTATAAATTTGCAGATAAAGATTTACAATTTGGGGGTACTTTAATTATTTAAGAAACCGAACAAACAAATGGATGAACCACACTGAAGATGCCTCAAAGATCATACAAACTGTTGATAGTTTATGAACTACTGAATAGAAGATGCTAATGTAAAATTTTAGGCTTTCACGGCCGTGTCTTGATTCCCAGAAGACTAACAAAACTGGAATCAGACGATGTTAAGCTAAATCTTTGACTATGTGACCTACAGTTAATTGCCCGGACCAAATTTCCTGTGCTCAGATATAAGAAATTGTAATGTCACAGAGGGTTGGCTGATGAGGCCAAAGAATGTGCATATTATAACAAAACTTGTTTTTAACATTCCACAGTGATCCAGAATGCAAAAAAATGGGCAAAAATCTGGAAGTCACTATTTGGGCTCCAAATCATTCCACATATGTAAGATTAACAATTTTAAAAGTAAAAAAAATCTGGGTCTGCATACTTGATGCGAGGGCCTTTAATTAGTTTATGTAAAGTATTCATTATGACTGATTTAACAAACACAATTTATTTGTGGAGATACTTCGAAAAATAGATTAATGTAGTCACAAACAGACTTATGTATTTAGAAAATAATGATGATAATAATAAATAAATAAATATCCTCAACTTGCGTCCAACTCAGGGTCAGGTCGAGAGATGAGATGAGCCCCTATATGTAGAGACCTGTGAATGACAAGGTTGCAGGCCGACCATGCCTGACGCACCATTACAGGGACAAATGAATGAAATAATAATATATAAATTGGATATTTTAATGCAACTATATGCCAGGTTGTATGAACCAACAAATTCTGTAACTGCACATCTGCAAAAGATTCTCTAAAAATCCTTACTAGGATAACGTTCTTTACTTAAGGATACGATTAAATGACTGATCAATATTAGCATGCCTTTCTTTTGCTTGTGCTCTTATAATCTTATACTGACTTTGGCTTAAATTAGCTTCAATTATTAACGAAATAACTTCACTTTCATTGTAAGGTTTTACTTGGAGTTGTGATTTTGAAGATTTCTAAACTCGAAGGTTTTTTTCCTGCTCTTGTTGGAGTTGTTTAAGACCGCTTCATTTACTTGTTCCAATACCTTTTCCCTTCCATGCTCCTTTAAATGTACCACAGTTGCAAAAGGGAGTCCTTTGAACGGGTTTTCATGTCGAAGTTCTACAGTTTTTAGCTTTCTACTTTTATCGCTATTATCTTTAAAATTGACACTGGGGCATCCTCTTTGCTTTTTAGAGCTGTAGGAGTAGATGAACTAGGAACTAAAACATTTCATGCTTTTCATTTTTGTTAATTATTTTGTTGCAGAATAGCTTCACCTATACACAAATTTTTTTCACATAATAATCAGAGATACTGTCAATGTTTATAGAATTTAAGATAAATTGAAACAAATGTTTGATTTGATTATTCCGATCTTCACCTAATTTTTCATGGAGAACTTCGTACAGTTCCCTTCTGATACCACCTCAAATCAAAGTGGATAATATGTGCAAAAGTTGAGATATTAGCTAGCTTAAAGAACTGCCTTATTTCATGGACATTGCATTACTGCAATCAGCTGTCAGTTATTGAAGCAACAGAATTCCAGTCCTGAATGCAAGTGCACACACGCTCACAGGTGGCAAGGTCACATGTTATCTGCACAACATGAGTTCATTAATGTGCTGCGTAAATCTAAATTAGCAAACTGTAGCAAAAGTTTTCACTCGTGCCAGTTCAACAACACTTTAAATTATACTTTGCTTTAGAAATCGTCATGGGAAATGGCAGTGAAAGTGTTATAACTCAAGATAACTTTCATCGATAAATTTCGTCTGAAATAAAAGTTATTAATTTTATTATAATTCAGATGTGGGCTCTTTATCTGTGTATTAGCAAGAAGGTGTAAGTCTATTTAACACAATTATAGCAAGAGGCTTTAAAATAATTATGAGAAAAAAGTGTTAATAGTATGTCCAAAATGTGGCATAAAAATTCCGTTTTTATGATGCATAACTTCGCGGCCCAAAAATTAGATCTAATAATTAGTATAAAGAATAATTTATTTGACAGATTGGTACCCCATTTTTTTTGTTTAGATGACTGTTCAGGTTTTTCCCCTCTAATGAAAAGTAAAAATTTTGATTTTTGCCGATTTTTTTGCATTATGGATCATTGTGCATTCCAATAAAATTCGAGAATCCAGCTTTGAAATACAGATGATAGTATTATATGATTATCTGATAAGAATGACTTCGAAACCAAAAAAATATGGAACATACTTAGAATAAAAGTTCAGTTATGTAAAGACATGCAATGTTTTCTGAAATATGTAAAAATATGCACTATATTAATTCTGAGCTAAGTTCAAGTTGTAATGTAAACAAACCAGATGCATGACTCTATTTTCAGTGGTCGAATAATGGTTTCATCTTTAAGCATGTAAGAAAAATGTAGTTCCCTCTCTAATACTCAAAATAAAATCAGAATAATAAAAATATGTATTATCTAGCACATGTCTATATAAGTTCTTTTTTTATTCAATGCCCCAGGATGTCATTTCGACATTTCTGGTGTTCTCTCCTGGCATTGGCATAATTGTAACCCATTTCTGAAGTTGAGGCCTTCATATAAATATTTAATTTCATACTCCGTCTAATTAATATTATATTGTAATCCATCATCATTTAAATAAGGCTGAGTTACGTTACCCCGATGACATGAGTGATAAATGATAATGGAGCACCAGGAGAGTTCTTAACCTAAATTCCAGACCATGGGCAATCATAGGAATAATTGCCTTTAAGGAAAATATCCTATGGTTTGACTGGGAATCGAACCCAGGACCTCATGAACAGTAGTCAGAAAAGCTGACCACTAAGCCCATGAGGCTAGTCTATATAACTTATATGGTAGAATCTTGAAACAAATAATTACAATTTTAATAGATTAAATAAGCATTTTTTATTCTTACTCATGCGCAATGTAGAATATGATGGGATTTCAGTTGTTTAAAAATGACCATTTCTGCAGAATTATAAAATATTTGAAAGGAAAGCATTTGAAAAGTGGAAGGAAACAAATTATTTTGAACGTTTCAAACAGTTTAGTGAAATATATCCTATTGAGGATGTGGTGAAAATAACGGTAGAATTTACAGACGAGTCAGCATGGAATATAAATTCTGCTCGTAATGAAATTGTAAATAAAGGATATTTATTGACATTGTGGAAAAAACTAAAATCTCTAATTAGGTAGGACCATATATAATTTTTGTCATAAATAAATAAGAAATGGAGAAAGTTCCTAATTGTTGGTACCATCTTATCTTGTATTCAGTCATATTTCCTGTAAAATACGATGTTGCCTAAGAACAATGTTTCTATCATACACAATTCAGTCATATGGCAGGTAAAATTAGCACCACAGGTCTCTCAATAGATGGAGTCGGCAGAGTAATACCTTATGCAAGTTTGTTTACAGTCAATTGGAACTTAGCTCAGAATTCGTATATACTCTGAAATATGGAAAAACAATATTTATTTTTTGAAAAGAAAAATTAATGCTTGAATTGTGAATCGAACCCCAGACCTCCGACTCTGTACATTAGCATGCAGTATTACACTATTCAAGACTCGATACAACCGTCAATCTTTTCTCTACTTTTACAAATCTCTTACATCTGAAAGTAGATAGCTTGTGGTATCAACAATGCTATCAGATGACTTCTATTCTAAGCATTTTTAGTAAGAATTTTCATAAAAATATGGAAAAAAAAAAATAATAATTCGTAAATATATAACAAAATTTTAACTTTAACTAACTTAAACATAAATATATACCAAGGCATTTGATAAGTAATGGCAACACTGCTATAACATCACAAAAAAATCATGTACGTTACTTTTGACATTATGAACTTAATTTATAGTCTCCTGCCAAGTCAACTACATGTTGCCAAATCTTTGGAAGACTGAACACTCCATCTGCAACACCATTCCTGGATATTTCTTTCACTTATCGACCTAGAGCTTTCTGGATATCAACTTTTGATTGAAATTGAATGCCTCGTAGAGATTCTTTGATCTTTGTGAACAAGTTATAGTTACAAGGGCTCATATCTGGTGAATTTGGTGGATGTTTGAGCATTTCTTCTAAACAAATTCTACTGAATATATTTTTATAGGGCGGTATTACTTACTGAATTGAGCAACAGTGAATGTATTCACAAAATATTGCTATTTTGAAACTTTCAATATTATAGATTTATACAACAAAGACTGCTCAACAATATACTACAAGATTACAATGGTCACTACTAGGATCACTGATTTACAACAGTGTTTCCATCACTTATCGAATGCCCTAGTAATTACATGGAAATCCTAGCCCTGATTATAATATGATTAAGAGGATCCTAGATGTAAACAAGTGTTATCTTTTACTCAATTTTAATTTTTAAGTTATTTAATTAGGTGATATAGTTTATCGCGTTACAGTTAAATTTTGTATTTCAGGATCCAGTGCACAGTCTCTTCCTTCATCTGTTAACTCTCCGGGCTCAGCCTCCTACACACCAAACAAGAACACAGTAAACTAACACACACAAGTGTTTCTATGTGCAGTAAACTGCCGATTATCCAGTTTATACTCATTTCCGACACCTATAAAGTCATCTTACATTACAAATTAAATAAAACTAACTCACTGCCACAATTAAACCCATAGGTTCATGTCCAAGTGGACATAAGCTCTCAATATATCGTTATCCTAAGGGGGCACGCCATAGCAAAGTGGTTAAGGTATATGCTACAAGCCAGAAGGTTGAGGGTTTGAATCCCAGTACAGTAAGGATTTTTAAACTTTTATTTTAGCCTCAATGAGCAGGAATTCATATAAGAGAGAAAGAATATAGGTTTAAACTGGAAGCCTAATAGCTCAATGGTTTAGAGCACTGGCATACAAAACCAGAGACATTGGGTTCGAATCCTGATTTAGGTATACAATTTTTGTCTTCAAATAAAATGTAATTAAACAAATTCAGTTAAGATTAAATTAAAATGTTTCATACCCAGTCTTCTAACTAGACATTTTTAGATCTAAATTTAACAAGAAATGAAGAAAACATGATAGAATTTGGAATATACAGAAAGAATACACATACAGATAACTATATTAAAGCTTTGGGTTCAACCATTTTACTCACAAAGAGGTAGTGTTTTAATAGTTTCACACACAGATTAGTAAATATACCTATGAGCAAATAAAATTACGAAAAAGAATACATAATTAGTGTTGCTACAGAAAACGGCTTTGAAGAAAGTATGGTATACAAGAAAATAAATAACTTTAAAAGACAAAAAATTAATTAATGAAAGCACACCTATGAAACAAACAGAAGAAAACATAAAATTCAAGAAATTCACTTACCAACAACAGAAACACCACAAATTAAAAAAAAAAAAAAAAAAGTTCAAAAGTTTAATATAAGATTGGTACTGAAGAATGAATACAACCTAAATAGGATAATTAAACCAATAAAAATTAAAAAAAAAAATTGAAGAAGAAAACAAATCAGAAATTTATCAGATCAAATGCAAGGGTTGTGACAACATTTACATAAGGAAAACAAAAAGAAATTTGAAAACAAGGGTGAAAGAACATCTTAGAAATGTCAAAATGGAGAGTGGAAAAGTCAGCAGTAGCTGCTCATGCCTGTTCTGAAAAACATCTAATTGATACAAAAGCCAGTCTAAGTAAACAAATAGAGAAACAAAAAGAATTCACGGCTTGAGAAAAAATCCACATTAAAAAAAAATAAGAAAGAAAAACTTGCACACTTCAAAATTCCTGCAGATTCTGATTTGATCCAGAGATTTATTGGTCCACCAACAGAGGGAGGAAGAAGCAGTTCTTCTGATCGACATAACATCAGTCGATGAAAAATTACTGAAGATGAAGCTGCCCAGGCTTCGAAACCAGTCTAGTTAGAAGACTGGATATGAGGTGAGGTATGAAACATTTTAATTTAATCTTAAATTAAACCTCATAGTGATTTTTTCCTATATAAGTTCAAGAATTCAGGTAAGTAACTCCTGCAAGGTTGGATATAGACAAATTGAAACTTGCAAAACATGTTTCCCAACTATTCACATTCTTCAATTATGTGTTCTCGCTCCCCCAATTAGTCTGGACAATCGACAGTTCACTGTACTCTTATGATTCATAAAAAATTATTATTATTATTATTAATTACTGTTTAAAAGTTTATTGCATTTTAAAATGTTTCTTATTAATTCTGTAATGAAACAACATTAAAAGTTAATTTATAAAATTGTTATAATTAATATGAATCCAAAAGTGTCTTTAATCAAAAAATATGGAGTAACTAATTTTTTAAGAGATTCTAAACCAGGATCTGAACCCAAGACCACCAGTTTTACACACTGACACACTAACATCTGTGCTAACAAAGCACAACTGCTAAGAAGCAGTTCTCCTGAATGCCGTAACATCGGTTGAGATATTACTGAAGATGAAATCACCTAGGTTTTGAAACTGATATAATTAGATTACTGGATATAAGGTGAAGTATAAAGAATTTTAATTTAAATCTTAACAAAGTGTTCATTCATAAATTTTTCTCTCATGACAAGATAACACAAAGGTTAGTGCAACTGTGCATAAAAACTGGAGGTCTTGGGTTCAAATCTCAGTTCAGGTAAACAAATTCTCTTTAAAAAAATTATTTACCATTTAACCTGAGTATAATAAATTTACGTATAACATTACATGATATCAATTAATAGAAATTATTTTTAATAAAAGGTTATTAATTTTTTTAATTATAATCAATTAATTTTATTAGTAATAATAATTATATCAATTAATAGAAATTATTTTTAATAAACGGTTATTAATTTTTTAAATCATAATTAATTAATTGTATCAGTAATAATAATTATTCATTGATTTATTGTGTTACAGTTGTTTCTGGCAATTCAGGATCCTTTCCAGAGTCACTTCCTTCATTTTCTGGTTTTCTGAAGCGAGCCTCCTGTACAGGAAACAACAACAGAATGAAACAACATGCAACTGGGAATAATAAATACACCTATCTTACAATCTGGGTACTAACTCAGTTATTCAAATTAAAAATACTCTCAAGTAAATAATTACTTTACTAATTCCACAAGCTAAGTTCCAGTTTTACTGTAAACAAACTTGCATAAGATATTACTCCATTGATTCTATCAAATGAGGGAACTGTGGTACTACTTTTACACATCAAATGACTAAATTGTGTACGGATCTGTCAATAATAGAAATATTATAAGTCTGCAAGACTTAACTGTTTCCCACAACAATCAAGTAGCTAACTGTTACGTAATTTTCTCCATTTATCTGTTCATCTCTCTTTGGTCCAAATTTTCCTAAGAACTTAAATTCTCAAATACTCGTAATACTTTCTGCTCCCTTAAAAAAAGAGTCCACATTTCATTCATATAACTGAAAGAATAACTTTTATTTATTTTCGTTTTCCTTTTTAAGAGAAGTTGGGACAAGAGACCCTGTAATGTGTAATATTAATTGTAATATGCATCATATTTGAAGAGAAAAATTATACGCTCAGACTGGGACTTGATCCCAGGATCCTTGGTTCTCTAGACCAAGTGCTCTACCATCTGAGCCACCTGAGCAACTATCGATCTAAATGCAAATTTTTCTCTATATACGTTGTAATTCCCGCCCACCAAATGCTATGAAGCCTTTGCTTCTATCTTTGCAAATGGCGGCTCCTTTGTTAAGAAGACATATTTGGGAATTATACATTACATTATAAATGTCAGTATGGCTTTTTTTATGTTTTTATTATTAATTTCATACATCTCAATGATGGATAAATCATATTTGAAGATAAAAATTATACGCTCAGACTGGGATTTGAACCCGGGACCCTTGGTTCTCTAGAGCTAGTGCTCTACCATCTAATATGCATATTTAACATATTTTTTTTAATTAATGTCTTGTCTTATTTTCTCAACCAATCTCACTGATTTGTCAATGATACCATGCCACTATGTTGACTAACATAGCAAGGTTATGCTTCTTGGACCTCACTCGACGGGTACTCTCTCACAAGGCAGTCCTCCATGTGGAGTATGTATGTTTATATATACACCCCATATGTATGGAGACATGGGTGCTCTGCTAGTTGGAGTTTTTGATCTAATTTAAGTATGCTTATTTCCCTATAGATATCAGTGAGTGGCATATGGTGCTAGTTGGAGTTTTTGGCATAACTTATTTTTTTGTAAGCCCATGTTTTCTCTTTACAGAGATTTAGGCGCTCTCCCCCTACAGGGAAGAATTTGAACCATATTAATTTAGTTACACTTGTTTTCGTATAGATGTCCTTTTTGAGTGGTCCGTGGTCAGCGTTCCGCCTCATACTGACATCTAGGAAACCAAGGTAGTACTAGGACGGGAAAATTTGGTAAATTTTGCTTAGAGGCCTTTTCATTCAGGCTTAAGGATTTTTTACGAGCCTGAAAATCTTCAGACTCGGGACCCATGGCTTAAAGTCCCTCCCGGAGGACTTGCTCCTTGGATTTTTCCGTCCTAAAAAATCCATCGACCCCAGCCGGGTTTGAACCTGCGACCCTCGGGACCAGAGGCGAGGAGCATAACCACTAGTCCATCGCTGACCTAATTTAAGTATGCTAATTTCCCTACAGATGTCAGCGAGTGGCATATGGTCAGCAGACTACCTCAATGAGACATCTAGTAGGCAACTAGGGTAATTTTTCTCTTCAAATATAATTTATCCTTCAGTGAGAAGTGTTAAATTAATAATAAAAACATCTAAATAAGCCCTTCTGGCTTTATAAAGTAGTTTTTTAAATTCCCAATAAATGTCTTCTTAAATATGATGCTGCCATTTGCATAATCGAGCAAAGGCTCATAGCATTTGGCAATCAGGAATTAACAACATATAAGAGAAAAATTTATGTTTAGACTGGTGTGCTCAGGTAGCTCAGGGGAAGAGCATTGGCCTAGAAAGCCAAAGGTCCTGGGTTCAAACCCCAGTCTGAGTGTATAATTTTTATTTATCCTTCAGTGAGAAGTGTTAAATTAATAATAAAAACATCGAAAGAAGCCCTACTGGCTTTGTAAAGTAGTGTTTAAATTCCCAATAAACATCTTCTTAAATAGAAGCTGCCATTCGCATAATCGAGAAAAGGCTCGTAGCATTTGGCGATCAGGAATTAACAATGTATAAGAGCAAAATCGGTCCCGCGCCGTAGCCGAGCGGTTAAGGCAAGAAGCCTTGGCGCAGAGCTACGGGACTTGCGCTGGTTCGAGTCTCCAAGGGGGAAGAAATTTTCTCATGGTGTTTCGGCCAGTATGGGACCGGTGCCCACCCAGCATCGTGATGCATTTGGGTAGCTACAATAAGCAGCGGCTCCAGGTTGAGGAAACCAGCTATAACGGCTGGGGGATTCGACATGCTGACCACATGTCACCCCTACACTGGCTGATTATCATCTACCTCTGTGATTGACACATGTGGATGTGAGGCCAGCAGCTGGCTGGTAGGCTAAGGGCCTTGTAGGCCTGTCGCGCCAGGAGTTAGTTTTTTTTAAGAGCAAAATCTGCATTTAGATTGTAGTGCTCAGGTAGCTCAGGGGAAGAGCATTGGCCTAGAAAGCCAAAGGTCCTGGGTTCAAACTCCAGTCTGAGCTTATAATTTTTCTCTTCAAATATAACTAGGGTATTACTTGAATGGGGAAGATCAGTTATATTTTGCTTAGAGATTAATATATTAATATAATAAAATTGGGAATTTTTACATTGTGAGGTTTTCTTAATGAGAATCAAATGAATCGTGAATTATTCTTTCTCTCATACATCTATGTTTTTTAACACAGAACTGCAGTATCAAAAAAGAATCTTTTCCATCTCAGCTGTTTTCACGGCTATCAATTTTTTTCTTTCGCCAGAAATTTTCCAAACTGCCATCTGGTGTACTTTTGAAGAAGTAATTTCTTAAACTGCCATCTGGTGTACTTTTGAAGAAGTAATTTCTTAAACTGCCATCTGGTGTACTTTTGAAGAACTTTGTAATCAAACTTGGTTTGTCTGGAACCTCAAAGTTCATGGTTCTAGAATATTTTTTTTCCCAAACTGTTAATTCCAAAGGTTTAGATGAATGGTTTATTTTAGGAAATTATATTTTGAGGTTCTTTTAATCAAGTTTTCTTGAATCTGGTATCATCTTACCTCAATTTAATTTTGATTTGTCCTTGAACATGTTTCGATATAATCTTCTACATCATCTTCATCTTGGCCAGATTGATGAGTTTTATGTTGTGAACCCTGGATGTCGATATCAGCTCCCTCTTCCGGCTGGCCGAAGAACCTCCAAACTAAATCACGTTCAGCAGGAATTTCTAAATTTGTAACTCTATTTTTGTTTTTCTGAAAATAATTTTTTCCCAAATGGCGAGTTCCTTTGTATTTTCTAACTATTTTAATAATTTAGCATTCGAAAGAACCAAGAAACACATAAGAAATATTAAAAATGAGGAAACAGAAAAATCTGCAGTTAGAACAAAGGAACACATAAATATTAAAAATGGGCAAATAGAAAAATCTGCAGTTGCTGCTCAAATTTGGGCCAAGAAACATAATGTAAATTTGAATACTAAATTATTAAAACAGAAAAAAACAAAGGAACTCACCATTGGGAAAAAATTTATATTCAGAAGAACAAAAATAGTTATTAATTATATTTGAAGAGAAAAATTTTCGCCTAGACCGGGACTCGATCCCGGGACCCTTGGCTTTCCGGGCCAAGTGCTCTACCAACTGAGCTACCGAGGCGAGTTACGATCTAGACGCAATTTTTTCTCTTATATACGTTGTAATTCCCTATCATCAAAAGCATTTGGCGATAGGGAATTACAACGTATATAAGAGAAAAATTTGCGTCTAGATCGTAACTCGCCTCGGTAGCTCAGTTGGTAGAGCACTTGGCCCGGAAAGCCAAGGGTCCCGGGATCGAGTCCCGGTCTAGGCGAAAATTTTTCTCTTCAAATATAATTTATCTTTCATGGAGAAATGTTAAATCAATCATAAAAACATCATTAGAAGCCTTACTAGCTTTATAAAGTAATGTTAAATTCCCAATAAATGTCTTCTTAACTAAGAAGCCGCCATTTGCAAAGATAGAAACAATGGTTTCAAAAGCATTTGGCAATAGGGAATTACAACGTATATAAGAGAAAAATTTGCGTCTAGATCATAACTCGCCTCGGTAGCTCAGTTGGTAGAGCACTTGGCCCGGAAAGCCAAGGGTCCCGGGTTCGAGTCCCGGTCTAGGCGAAAATTTTTCTCTTCAAATATAATTTATCTTTCATGGAGAAATGTTAAATCAATCATAAAAACATCATTAGAAGCCTTACTAGCTTTATAAAGTAATGTTAAATTCCCAATAAATGTCTTCTTAACTAAGAAGCCGCCATTTGCAAAGATAGAAACAATGGTTTCAAAAGCATTTGGCGATAGGGAATTACAACGTATATAAGAGAAAAATTTGCGTCTAGATCGTAACTCGCCTCGGTAGCTCAGTTGGTAGAGCACTTGGCCCGGAAAGCCAAGGGTCCCGGGTTCGAGTTCCGGTCTAGGCGAAAATTTTTCTCTTCAAATATAATTTATCTTTCATGGAGAAATGTTAAATCAATCATAAAAACATCAATGGTTATTAATTTTGAAATTCCTGCTGAACGTGACCTAGTTTGGAGGTTCTTCGGCCGGCCGGAAGAGGGAGCTGATATTGACATCCAGGGTTCACAACATAAAACTCATCAGTCTGGGAAAGCTGAAGACGATATAGAAGATTATATCAAAACATGTTCGAGAACAAATCAACATTAAATTGAGGTAAGATGATTCCAGATTCAAAAAAATTTGGTTTAGATAGATGTTTCAAAAGTTAGCTTCTTTTTCAATTTCACCATTTTTTATGTTTCTAAAGTGTTCTTTTTTGTGAGTGTCTAAGTTCCTTTTTGTTTTTCCTATATATACTTTATTGCAATATTTGCAATTAATTTGATAAATGTGAGTTTTTATTGTCTGGGTGTTAACTTTTTTATTAGTTGACCGAAGATTACCCAGGCTGAATTTGTTAATCAGAGCCAATATTACATTTTTTTTAATCTTTTGAAATTTGTTATTAACTTCTGGATGGTAAGTAAATTTCATGAATTTTTCATCTTTCTTGGAATTATGTTGCAGAGTGGTGTATTCATGTAACCTTTTTGTTTAAATTTTTTTAATTTGTCATATCACCAATGCTTACCCATGGATTTTTAAGTGTTGGTATAGATATGTGGATGATATTATCTCTGTAATCAATTCAAAATACATTCAAGATGCATTAAAATTGCTTAATCTTCAAGATGAATTGGTGAAATTCACTATTGAAATAGAACAAGATAACAAGATCCCACTTTTAGACTTGTACCTAATAAGAAATGAGCAACTGCAAAGAATTTAATTTAATATTTATAGGAATGACGCTCATACTGATAACTGCATAAAATCTTCAGGTTTTAATCATGTTTCACATAAACATGCAATTTTCAACATTCTATTACACAGATTAATAAATATTCCACTTAATGTAGAGGATTTTGAGAATGAATATAATTATACTGTACACATAGCTAACATAAATGGTTTTTTATGTAAAATTGTAGACTTTCATGGCAGGTGTCTTGATTCATGTCTTCGGGTTTTTTAACACTCAACGTTTCGTCTACTACTCGGTAGACATCCTCAGAAGATTCTGCATGCTCTATAACCTCCTAACTCTTCAATTGTCGGGTGCAGACTGGCTGTGCGTTTGAAATCATGTCCTTATTTATAGGTGAGTTTTGGGTGGTGATGTTTTCTATACGGTCCATTACTTTAGAGCTATTTTTTTATTGGTTGTCACTGGCGTAAGTCATAGGTTTTATTCTCATGTTATATAGTGCCAGGATCCAAATTTTATTAATCTTCATGGTTTCTTCTTTCTTGTTAAAGGAATGTTCTTTATTATTCACTAAGTATTCCATAACAGATGATTTTTCAATTTGTTTCAACCTACAGTTTCTCTTGTGTTCATGTATTCTCACCTATAAATAATGACACAATTTCCAACGCACAGCCAGTCTGCAGCCGACAGTTGAGTTAAGAGGTCATAGAGCACGCAGAATCTCCTGAGGATGTCTACCACAGTAGTAGACGAAACGTTGAGTGTTAAGAAAACAAGACCACGGCCATTTAACCCAAAAGACATGAAAGACATAAATGGTTTTGATGAAGACATAATAAAAAAGAAATTAAAGAAATTTAAACAACAAAAAAGGTTACATGAATACACCACTCTGCAACATAATTCCAAGAAAGATGAAAAATTCAAGAAATTTACTTACCATCCACAAGTTGATAACAAATTTCAAAAGATTTTCAAAAAATTTAATAGAACATTGGCTCCGATTAACAAATTCAGCCTGGGTAATCTTATATTAACTAATAAAAAAGTTAACACCCAGACAATAAAAACTCGCATTTATCAAATTAATTGCAAATATTGCAATAAAGTATATATAGGAAAAACAAAAAGGAACTTAGAAACTCGCAAAAAAAGAACACCTTAGAAACATAAAAAATGGTGAAATTGAAAAATTTTAGAGAATCATATAGGATTGAAAAACGCAAAACTTTTGAAATATCTATCTAAACCTTTGGAATTAACAGTTTGGGAAAAGACATACATTCAAAAAAAAAAGAAAAAAACATACTAGAACCATGAACTTCGAAGTTCCAGACAAACCAAGTTTGATTACAAAGTTCTTCAAAAGTACACCTGATGGCAGTTTGGAAAATTACCGGCAAAAGAAAAAATTAAGAGTCGTGAAAACAGCTGAGGATGGAAAATATATTTTTTCCGATAATGTAGTTCTGTGTTAAAAAAACATAGATGTATGAGGTAAGAAGAATTCACGATTCATTTGATTATTTGCTTAGAGACACTAATTTAGGGTTGAGGTTTCTTTACAAGCCCAAAAATCTTCAGGCTCAGGACCCACAGCTTGTAGTCCCTCCCTAATGATTTGTCCTCTGGATTTTTCCATTCCAAAAATTCATCGATTCTGGCTAGATTTCAACCCAAGACTTGTGTGGAGTAGCTGAAGTCAAATCATAACTTTGCAACCAGGTGCAAATAAATGGTTTAATCTGAAATTAACATCGCTACAGCTTGTAACAAATTTATTAAAAATACACTTTTACCAGTTTTCATTTTTTTTTGTCTCACACATTTTTCTTCTAATCACAGTTTTAAGGACACTTGTCCTCCTCCTCCTCCTCATATGAAGAAGCAGTGAAATTGAATGTTTTAAAGTTTGAGATTAGCTTCCTAAAAACAATCCACCAACCATAATAAAAAGTTTTTTTTTTAATTCAATGCACCAGGTTGTCATTTTGACATTTCTGGTCTTCTCTCCTGACATTGGCATAATCTGTAATCCACTTCTGAGGGTGGGGCCCTGTAAGGCAGGGTTACGCTGCCCCAATGATATGATGGATGATGATAGTGGTGCGCCCGAGAGTCCTTAATTCTAAGCTTAATCTAAGGCAAATATGAATGATGATTATGATGGCCAGATGATGTTCGGGGACCGTTTTGGCCTTTCCTGACATTTGTCTTGCAAGTAAGGAAAAATCCTAAAAGAGACCTCACCCAAGAAACTTGATCTGACCAGGGATCGAACCCAGGCCCATTGTGTGACAAGGTAGCATACTATCTCAAGACCACAGCAGTGGACATAATAAAAATAGTCAAACTGAGAAGATTGCAGTGGGCAATCAATCATTAAAAGGAAAAAAAAAAACTCCAAGCACAACAGGCCTAGAAAGCCCTTGGTCTACCAGCTGTCTGCTGGCCTCACATCCACATGTGTTAATCACAGAGATAGATGATCATCTAGCCAGTGTAGGGGTGACATGTGGTCAGCATGTTGGGTCTCCCGGCTGTTATAGCTGGTCTTCTCAACCTGGAGTTGCTACTTATTGTAGCTACCCAAATGCCTCATGATGCTGGATGGGCTCCGCCAACATTCCATGAGAAAAATTTCTTCCCCCATGGGGACTCGAACCAGCGCAAGTCCCATAGCTCTGCGCCAAGGCTTCTTGCCTTAACCATTCGGCTATGGTGCGGAACTCATTAAGAGGAAAACTGTATAGAAATACATGAGTCAGTAAACCAAGGAAGAAATGGTTTGGATGGAAGAAGTAGCAGGAACTTGGAAAGGGACGCTACAAATAGAGAAGAATGGAGGTGAGGCTGAATACTTACCCCAAGCCATAGACAAACTCTATCTGTCGGAGGAACGACAGCCTTAACATAAACTTGTTCAGAAAGCATGAACTGAGATTCAATGTCTGTAGGATTATCACATCTCTTCTGCAGTAACTTTATCATGTCCAGCGAGTTCTCCAGGTCTGGGATTTGTACCTTCAACCTATATAAACATCACACAACAACAGTCAATGTCATATTGCTACAATAAAATGGACTAGAAACTATATTTCAAGTTCTGTTACAAAGCATTTTATTATGTGGATCCAAAACCTGGACAGTAAGTAGAAAACAAGCCAACAAGCTGTTAGCAGAAATGGATTTTTGGAGGTGATCGACAAGAATTTCAAGAAGGGATGAAGTCAGAAACAGCACAATAAGGAAAATTATGTAAGTTGAAAAAACATATTAGAAAAAAAATAGAAGAAAAACGTTTGAAATGGTATGGATATCTCCTAAGAATGGAAGAAGATAAAATACCAAAGAAGATCCTTGATTGAAAAGCTGATGGAAGAGGCAGACCTAGAGAACATTGGATAGATGGAGTGAGGAGAAGTATGGAAGCTAGAGATTTGAGGGAAGAAGATGCTTTACAGGAACCTCTGGCGACAAATCACTTTGGGTTGAAAGAAAAACACTGTATTATGGAATATTCCTAATACAAAAAGTGGACTAGAAAAAACAAAATAAAAACACGTGACAAATATGTGTATTTGGGGGAAAAAAATGAATAAAGACAGAAATCATGATGGTGAAATTATTGAAAAGATAAATAAGGGTAAATCTGGAATAACAAAATTAAATGATGTTCTATGGGATCAAAATATAAGATCAAAAAATGTATTGAGAATTAATGCCACATTTATAACCAGTTAAGCTTATTTTAATTCTTAAATATTAAATTTATCACTTCTCACCAAAAGACAAATTTATCTTCTTGTTGAAGAAGCTGCTAGATAGCATATAGAATGAAAAGTTCATAGCCTCGGTGTGTGAATTCATATAAAGGAGAGAAATAGCATGAGTAGGGTGCGTGTAGGCAAACAGTTTTCAGAAACTTTTGAAATCCAGAATGGGTTGAAGCAAGGAGATGCACTATCTCCTCTACTATTTAATTTTGTACTAGAGCATGCCATTAAATCTTTAGAGAATGAGGAAGGCCTACAACTGAATGGTATTAATAAGCTGTTAGTTTATGCTGATGATGTAGTACTACTGGCCGATAGCGAGGAGATACTAAAGGCCAACACGCACACACTATTGAGTAACACTAAGAAATTAGGACTGGAAGTAAATATCAGTAAAACTAAATATATGGTCACACGTAGAAATACATTATATAATGGAAATGGACAGCTAATGACAAATGAGGGAAATTTTGAGGAATTGGCTTGAATTCAAATACCTAGGAACAATAATCACAAATAGGAATGAGATGCACAAAGAAATTATACATAGGCTCAATTCTGGAAATGCATGCTATTATGCATGCATGCAGAGATTTTTGATGTTCCCAACTCCTTTCAAAAAATGTTAAGCTGAAAATATATAAAACTATTATTTCTACCAGTTATATTATATGGGTGCGAAACATGGACTCTTACTTTAAGGGAGGAAAGGAGATTACGAGTATTTGAGAATAAAGTTCTTAGGAAAATTTTTGGACCAAAGAGAGATGAACAGACCAGGTGAATGGAGAAGACTACATAACAATGAACTACATGGTCTTTATAGGAGGCCAGATATAATAAGAACAGTTAAGTCCCGTAGACTGCGATGGGCAGGACATGTTGCGCGTATGGGGAATGAAAGACGTGCATGGAAACTTCTTGTAGGAAAGCCAGAAGGAAAACGCCCAGTTGGTAGACCAAGAATGAGGTGGGAGAACAACATTAACTATGATTTGAGGGAAGTAGATTATACAGGGAATGATTGGAAAGCATTAGCTCAGGATAGGGATGTATGGAGAGCTTATGTCCGTGCGGCCATGAACCTACGGGTTCGATAGTGCCAGTGAGTAAGTAAGTAATAGCATGTGTTTGAGTTGAAAGCCAGTAGCTCAGCAATTTAGAGCACTGGTGTACAGAACCAGAGACATCGGATTCGAATCCCGATTCAGACATATTTTTTTCTCTTCAAATAAAAGTTTTTTTTTTGTGAGAAGTGATAAAATTAATATGCAAGACTATATTAATTCTTATCCAATCATAAACTCTATGGGTCTTTTTATATTTGAACATTTACAGTGTCAACAACCCTATCAAAATAAACTACATCCAAACAAAGAGATTAAGTAACATCTTCTTCTTCTTCCTTCCAAGTATCAGGCCAAGGCCTGTTACGATCCTATAGAAAATTTTCCCTCCAGCGTTTCATAGGACGCCCCAGTGATCTTCGTCCTCTTGGTATATAATTATAAACAGCTTTGGGGATCCGATTTGAACTCATTCTTTCTAGATGATGTTTCCAATTTATTAAGTAACATAAAAAGATTATTTATTTAATATTTGTAGGAAATAACACTAGGAGGTTTCTTTTGATTATTATAAGTTAATTATTTTTTACTCAAAAAAATATATATATGAGGTGAGTCAAAATAACTAACTCATAATAAGTAATATAAAAAGATTTTGCAAGGGATAGTGATGTGTTTTTCATCACCTCTCCTATCCGAATCTCATCCTCAACCTGCTCGTGGTGCAACCTACTATTACAAATGAGACTCTGAGGACTGCGGTATAAACACATCACCTTAATGTAGAGGAAATGTTACAATAGTGGGAACCTCACAATAATACTCCTCTGGGTCAGTAACTCATTGGGCAAAAAATTTACATTTGCTTTCAAGACTCAAACCAAGTCTCGGCTGGAAAATTCCTCTTTGAGACCATTAAAAGGCCACATGGCCTAATACTTGCATTGATGATGATAAAAAGATTTTCATTAATATTTAAAGGAATTGACACTATGAGGTTTCTTATAATGAATAAATTGAGTTGTAAACATCTAACTCAATTTATTAAATATAAAAAGATATTGCATCAGATTTTACGTAATGAAAAAAGTCAAACACATATTAAGTTATGTAGGTAGGATAATTACTGTAATCCACCACTAGATGGAATATCTATCTATCTATAATGGTGTAGCTCATTGTTGAGTCATAACCTCTCCTTTGTAAGGAGTTACTAGACCAAGTTAATTTTTAGTTACCTTAATTACTCACAAATGTCATAGATGGCATGCGGTCAACACACTGACCCAATGAGACATGTAACAGGCAACTAAGGTATAACAAGGACCCTGATGTCAATAAATTTTGCTTAGAGGTCTCTTTATTCAGGTTAAAGGATCTTTTATGATCATGAAAATCTTCAGACTCAGGACCCACAGCTTTATAAAGTCCTTCTCAGAGGCCTTGCTTCTCGGATTTTTCCACCTTAAAAAATCCATAGACCCGGCCAGGTTTGAACCTGCAACCCTCGGGAATAAAGACAAGGAACAAAATCACTAGTCCACCGTGGCCGACACTAGATGGAATAAGTTTGATAAACTCATCAAGAACACTTAAATAACTCTATACAAAAGTGGATTATATAAAGAATACAACACAATTTGTTTACTAGCTTCCTAATACAGTGTAAATGGAGATTTTCTTACCGTCTTCTCTTTGAAATCAGATTATATTCCATGAACTTATACTTGCTGTGCTGTTCATCCAGTCTTTTAAGTACTTTATCTACATCACCTCCATTTTCTTCTAGAGCCATAAATGCATCAACATCTTCCTGCAAAAAAAAAAATTAAATAATCATAATATGAAAATTGACAACAGCATATATTAAATTTATACAATATCAATAAAACAAATTTGATTTCAGTTCGAATCAATAACACACAAACAATGAACCGAAATTAATAGGGGCATAAGACAAGGATGTGGCCTCTCGCCCTTGCTCTTTTTCATATACATGGATAGAATACACCCAAGGTTTGCGACAGATGAGACACTGTTCTATCAAAATTAATAGAAACCATAAAATAGACTCTTTGCTTTTTGCAGATGATTTTGTATTAACCTTTAAGTGCCTGGATATTTAAATTCCCCACTGTGCTGCTGGCCAGAATTTAAATGCCCCAAGTGTGATTAAATCCACACTAGAGCGCATATACGAACAAAAAATTTTTTTTACGAAAAACTGTTCGAGATAGAAATATAAAACAACTTTTATTCTATTCAGAAGAGAGTATATTATTCAATGGCATGATTTATTTTTACGTATAATAGACAATTTTGTTACATATTAATTTTTTCCGAGACGAGGTCTATTTTTTTGGCTTGATAATACAAGGTCTCAGTTTGCCATATGAAGGTGACTGTACTGCTTCTTATATCCTAAGACAGAATGGAACACGTGTGTATATGTTGATAATATTTATCATGCTTAGAAAGCAAAATTCGAGACTGTATATACTTGCTGCCTCATAGGGAAAACTCTGCAGGTCAGCACACCACTGTTTTGAAGCACGTCTCATACCAGTCGTCAAATATACAAACACACAGTTAGTGTAGAGTGTTGAAAGGATTAGAGTTATTTTTCTCCACGTGGAGTTCTGTTTTTATTGTAAAATGAGATCGTATTATTTACTTACATAAGGAAACAAGTGACTCGACACAAATATTTTTTGAGACGCTCATGGAAATATTCTGAAGCCAAAAAATAATAGAAAACTTTATCTGGTCTGTCTTGATAGGTCTAAAAAAAATGGCTTACAGTTATTCTATCAGTAGATGAACAATGAAATTGGACTAATGATTTTTTTCACCTTACTGTCTTGACTAGTCTGAACAGTTACACTTTATTGACATCACGCGGTGCATGCAAGAGTGGCACATCGAAACTTCAGAGATGCCCACACACCCACCCCTAACAACGTGTAGAATGACCTTGACATATCTTCTAGGGTTTCTTGTTTGGAAGAAAGGGATAAACATTGGCCTACAATTTATACAATCAGATTTAATTATACATTGTGTTACGACCGAGATAAAAAGCAGTGCTGTTTACAAAGTGTTAAAAATGCAGTGTAGGGTTGTGTATATCGGGGTTTTCAAGGGCTTACCATATTAAAGGGCAGTTCTAAATGATTGATGAAGACATCCTGCATTATGAATCCACCAAAATAACGTAAGTAGCTTTATTAAATATATATTTTTTTAATAATGTGACGAATTTACTGTGTTACTGCATTACACTTCAAAAATAAAATTAGGGGTGAAAAAGGTGCCACCTGTCTGTGTTTTTTTTTTCTTCTGTGGATACCTGAACTATAACACAATAAGTTTGAACGACTGATAACATCCCTGAATTTTATTCTTTGGATTTTTTAATATTTAAAAAAAAAAAAAAAAGGATTATACCATGGACAAATATGTCCACTAAGTCTTTTGGGGCTTTACATTGGATGGACAAATTTGTCCCACAAGTCTTCTAAGGGTTAATAGCTCCAACAGAAACAGATTTACAATATTCTTCTATATACAATTTTAATATAATTGCGAGAAGGTACAATATGGAAATCAATGCAAAGAAAACTAAAGTGATGGCCTTTTGTGAGAAATACCCTATACCTAGCAAAATTGTTTTGGATGATGAAATTTTAGAACGAGTAAACAAATTTAATTATTTGGGTTGTAATTTAACATTTCAAGATGAAGCTGATATATCAAAGAAAATCACAAATTTTACAAAAACAATGGGGATAATTAACAGTATAATGAAACCATCTTTAGTACAGAAGAACACAAGATTACGGCTTTATAAGGTTCTCGCAAGACCAGTATTAAGATATGGTAGTGAAACATGGACAATACAAAGAAGAGATGAAAGTCAAATAACAGCAAATGAGATGTGATTTATGCGCCGTACAGCAGGCTACACAAAGTGGGACCATAAAAAGAAATGAGGAAATTATGGAAGAGTTGGATGTAGAACCCATTCTTCACCACATACAAAACTACCAGAACTGGAAAGCCCATCTTCAATGAATGCCGTTTTATAGAATTCCAAAAGCCATACTTTGCTACTGCCCCCAAGGCAAAATATCGCTGGGACGTCCAAAAAAAGCGCTGGATGGAAAATTCCTCTTTGACACCGTAACAGGCCACACGGTCTAATACTTGCATGGGTGATGTTGATGATGAAAATTGACAAGCCATTTGTAACACAACCCGACATGCTGATCACATGTAACCCATACACTGGCTGTATGACCAAAACAAAATGGTTAAAGGTGTGGAGTCTGTTGCTGTGTCGCCATCTAAATTTTTTAAAACATTAGTCTGGCAAACCTTTGACTAGTGTTCAAAAAACAGTTATTTTAAATGTTAAGTTATGTAGATAGGAAATAACACTATGAGGTTCTTTAATATTGTTTATTTTTTATTATTTCACTCACCTCATACTTCATAAATCATAGCAGACCCTGGGTTTCTTCACGTAATTTGTGACATTGTCAATGCTGCGTCACGTTCACAACTGACGTCCAGGATAGAAGGCCGTTGGACGTCAGTTGTGAACGTGACGCAGCATTGACAATGTCACAAATTACGTGAAGAAACCCAGGGTCTGCTATGATTTATGAAGTATGAGGTGAGTGAAATAATAAAAAATAAACAATATTAAAGAACCTCATAGTGTTATTTCCTATCTACATAACTTAATAAAGTTGGCTATCAAGTCATAGGAAAACAAGAATAACGTAAACAACTGGAACAAGATGGCGGCTTCAAACATACAACATTTCAACGAACATTTTTCGAAAACTAAGATAGAAATTAAAAGATATTTGAAATTAAAAGAACTTAGAAATAAAAGAGCTGCAGATATCAAATTCATTAATAAATGTTTAGAAAATAATATCACTCCAAAATTTGTCCGGAAATGGTTAAAAACAACAATAACCAACACCAAAAAAGTTTAGAAAAGAAAACTCTCAATTTGGAAAAAGTCAAACATTACACAACTATAAGTAAAATAGACGTAGAACTGTACTTTTTACATCTAAGATTAAACAACAATTTAGGACAAATAATTTGGGATAACCTAGAAAAAAACTTCTACAACCAATTGAACCTCAAAATGAAGAAAAAATTTGATGTACAAAAGAAAAAGATAATTAATTTAAAACCTGATTTAAAAAAAATTGAAGAAAAATATAAGTACAAAAAGTATAACCACTACATTAGGGAGGGATAAAGAAATTGAGAATAATGTAATTAACCTATCATCTGAAAACTTTACAAAAGAAGAAATATCTATTTTGGACAAGGGATTGAAAACATGCATTAGTTACTCTAAGAAAAAAAAAAAAAAAAAAACTGCAGGATAGAAGGCCGTTGGACGTCAGTTGTGAACGTGACGCAGCATTGACAATGTCACAAATTACGTGAAGAAACCCAGGGTCTGCTATGATTTATGAAGTATGAGGTGAGTGAAATAATAAAAAATAAACAATATTTTAAATGTATTTCACAAGTTCAGTGAAAAAGCTCACCAGCTTTCTTATAATCTACCCCATCCAACGATCACATGTCTTATATACTTCAGACGTTCTCCCTGTCAATGTGAAAGTAATTGTGGCGCAAATGGCAGAAAGATACAATTGGAATTTGTTTATGTTAAGATCACTCTAAGAGCAGATGAGGTATACTTCTGTGAATAACACATGTGGATGTGAGACCAGCAGTAACCTGATTGGTCAAGGGTCTTCTAGGCCTGTCGCACTATGGAGTTAGTTAGTAATATTCAGGATTAGGCTACATTGTTAGGTTAGCTTCCATTACATTTTAAAAAGTTACCTTAAGTACAGACCCTCTACCCAGTGGAATTTAAAACAACATCTACAGCAACTGAGCCAACATTGATGACTTATAGAGTATAGTAAAAGCTCCTTATTCGCAGGTTAAAAAATTGCAACACGTGTATTCACGTAGACTTCAACCAGCAATCTCATTGGAACAATGGAAGTCCCTAATGCGGACCAATCAGAAGGCAGATATAACTTACGAACACATCGCGGTGAACGTACAAATAGGACAGACATGGACAGAATTGCCAGTCTCAAGACAACCCTAGAGGATGCCAGACAGTCTCTGGCAAAACATCGGGGAACTACAAGCCTCACGACCACGGCCTACAGCCCGAAAATCTTCTTCAAGATCATCAATTGCAACACAGTCCTGTATTCGCTGTTGAAAATTTCTATATTCGCAGATCCAGTCTGAACAAATTAATATCGAAGTAAAATAAATCTTGGGGATTCTCCACTTTAATTTACCTGATACATTTTCAAAGTCCTATAGAACAACAGTGTGCATGCGCCAGAGTTTATAGAGCCAGCGATAACCCATCATCAAACCACATATTGATTATTATCATTGTTTTGATTATTATCTTTTTCTTTTGTTTTATGTATTTAGACACATTTAAAATTTAACGAACTTAAAAGCTAACTAACTATCTGATACTTAACCTAATTCAATTACTCTAACTAGGGTGGATCCCATAAAACGCCCTTTTCTTCACTACTTAATAATCACAACCATCGATAACCCACTGGTTCCAACTATATAATATATTCTCTGGAGAAAATAGCAAGTCACCATCACAATATGTGTATTTGAATAAATACTTAAAAATTCTAAAATAAAGTTATAAAAATTGTTTGAAAAAATTCAAAATATTTAAAAATGTTATTAAATACATAAGAAGACATAATTCACAACAAGAAACTCAAAAATCAAGAGTAAATTATTCTAATGAAGAGCCCAAATCTTATTGTTACTAAGCCTAAAGTTCATTGTTAAAAGCCACCACTGCTCTATTTCACGTGCCGCTACATCCGCTGATAAATGCTGACCTCGCCATGATCGGTGTTTTATTGTTTCAACTTGTCATTCGTTGCAATAATTTTTATTGAATAACACATGTCTTTTGCTTTGTTGCCAATTTATAATGTCGAGTAAAAGGAAAATTGTTCAAAATCTCTCAATTAATTTTATTTTTATAATTTTTATTGTATTTCGGAACCCTGGAACGTATCCCCTCTATATCCATACAAATTACCATTCCATATTTGCGGTTTCCCCCACAAATAAGGAGCTTTTACTGTATGTAAACATTGAGTGCTATTGTATTTATTATTAATGATTGCAAGTTATTTTATTATCACCTCTATTTCTGTTTCTCGTACATCTTTCTGACCAAAAACTATAAGCTATAATTTACATTACAATTATATATATATATTCTTTGCACCAAGCCATATCATTCACCAACCAAACTCTGAACAAAATCGAAAAAAAGAATCACACAAACATAGAACACATTCTGGGCTCTAAAGTTTATATTACTAGAAAAATCCATCAGCCTAAAAATGAAAAAAGCAGTCATGGACATGTGTATATTATCAGAGTTAACATACGGCTCACAGACATGGTCATTAACAAAAAAAGAGTAACAGCCAAATTAGAAATTTGCCAGAGAAAAATGGAGCAGAAGCTAATAAAAATAAAAATCACGAGAAGAGGCTGCTTCAGGAACGAGGACATCCACAAGATAACACGACTGAAAAACATAGCAACATCAGCAATGGGGTTGAAATGGAAGTGGGGAGGGGTCATGTGCTCCAAATATAACCTAAAAAGTGGACTTATGCAGTGACTATGTGGGAACCCAGACTAGGGAAAAGGAAAGTAAGAAGACAAAAAAAGCGATGGAGTGAAGTGTTTAAGTGTCATCTAGGAAAATTGTGGACTAGAACAACACAAGACAGATAAAAGTGGGATCAATCCATAAAAAAGTGAAAGTGATAGTCCCAAGGGGTTGGCTAACCCGGGGATGTAACATAGCCATCCTGCAGTTGTACGAGGCCCTGGCCCAAAATGGGATGATTATGGGCTAATTATTAATTCCTCACATCAATAAAAACATTGAACAATTTTTTTTTGGCTCAACTTTAGAATACTTTGACTTATGATTTTTTCATACTATATTTTTATAATACTGTTTCTCTATGTACTTTTTCTGTCTTTACCAATATTTTCTACTATTTTAAATGTTTCACTACAATACTTATAACTGGTTCTTTACAAATATTAAATATTTATCTGTCCTGTGCCATAGCCGAGTGGTTCAGGCAGGAAGCCTTGGCACAGAGCTATGGGACTTGCGCTGGTTCGAGTCTCCATGGGGGAAGAAATTTTCTTATGGCATTTTGGCCAGTATGGGACCGGTGCCCACCCAGCATCGTGAGCCAATTGAGTAGCTACAATAAATAGCCGTTCCAGGTTGAGAAAACCAGCTATAACAGCTGAGGGACTCATCATGCTGACCACATGTCACCCCTACACTGACTAGATGATCATATCTACCTGTGATTGACACATGTGGATGTGAGGCCAGCAGCTGGATAGTAGGCTAAGGGCCTTCTAGGCCTGTCACGCCATATAACTTATTTATTTTAAATATTTATCAAAGTATTATTTAAGTCTCAATGATTTTTTACAGCAGCATAGTACGCATCGTGAACGCTTAAAGAAACATCCGCCAGATGGCAGACATATCTATGAAATCGAAACAACCTACATTTGCAATTAATTCCAAAACATTTCACTTTGTTAGGTTCTGAAGGAAAAGGTTAGAGTACACCAGGTTAGTTCAAAATTTATTGAATAATAGGTATGTAATCTATTTATGTTATGAAAGGGCTGGTTAGTGTACATCCATTTCCTATAAAAATGTTTGGGAATTTATTGCAAAGATTGGTCATACTGATTTCACAGATATGTCCGCCATCTGGCGCTTACTTTAAGCGTTCATGCTTGCGCACGATTCTGCAGAATTTATAAAAATTCATTTGACAAGGTAATCTAAATAAAGTATTGGTACCAAAGTTTTTAATTCTCTCTCTCTCTCTCTCGGTATCAAGAGCCAATGCGAGCCATATACGCTATGATTTCAAGAAAGCGTTCACTAAATTGGAAAATTGAACTATGTTTGGATATGCTACACTTCGGGTCGCAAGAAAATTCTTCTAAGTTCTATAGAATTGCAGTGCGCATGTGCTAGTGCTCCAATTATCCCAGGTAGATAAATGCAACCTCCAGCAGTTGGCGGTATATGTATGTGAAATCATATGTATGACCAACATTGACACAAAATTCCCAGAACTTGTCTAAAAATGTATAATTAACACGAAATGAACTAGTGGAAATATGATTTTACATGGTAATCGTCCGATATTTTGAATTTTTCATAGAATAACAGATATGAAGAGGTAATTTATTTTACGTATCAAATCACATTTAAAAAGCAAGGAACCTAAAAGCTAACCAAACCTAAATCAATTACTGTAACACAAATCAATTACTCTAACGTAGGTGAAATCCAGGGAACGTGGAATCACATTTAAAAAGCAAGGAACCTAAAAGCTAACCAAACCCATAGGGCTGTTGTAGGGTTCAGGTCGCAAAAAATTTTTAATTTAATATCTTATTCCATTGATGCACTAAACACTTTTAAACACGTTTAAAACATTTTAAAACATTTTAAAACATTTTGTAACACTTTTAAACATCTTCCAATGTTGCAACGATCTTTTTTTTATATTTATATATTTATGTAAAACATGGTCATGCTACATTGCTTACTTGCTACTCTCTGCTATTTTCCCTCCTCTTCCTATGTTGTTCCAGCGTTGCCACCATCAACAACCCAAAATATGCTACACTTCGGGTCGCACGAAAATTTTTCTAAGTTCTATAGAATCGCAGTGTGCATGTGCTATTGCTCCAATTATCCCAGGTAGATAAATGCAACCTCCAGCAGTTGGCAGTATATGTATGTGAAATCAGTATGACCAACAGACACAAAATTCCCAGAACTTGTCTAAAAATGTATAATTAACAAGAAATTAACTAGTGGAAATATGATTTTACGTGGTAACCGTCTGATATTTTGAATTTTTCATAGAATAACAGATATGAAGAGGTAATTTATTTTACGTATCAATCACATTTAAAAAGCAAGGAACCTAAAAGCTAACCAAACCTAAATCAATTACTGTAACACAAATCAATTACTCTAACGTAGGTGAAATCCAGGGAACGTGGAAATGGTTGGCAACATCTGGAGTAGTTTGGGTTGTTGATGGTGGCAACGCTGGAACAACATAGGAAGTGGAGGGAAAATAACAAAGAGTAGGAAGTAAGCAATGTAGCACGACCGTGTTTTACGCAAATATATAAATATGAAAAAAAACTTGTTGCAACATTGGAAGATGTTTAAAATGTGTTTAAAAGTGTTGCAAAATGTTTTAAACATGTTTAGTGCATCAGTGGAATAAGATATTAAATTGAAAAATGTTTGCGACCTGAAGTGTACAACAACCTCCAGATGTTGCCAACCATTTCCACGTTCCCTGGATTTCACCTACGTTAGAGTAATTGATTTGTGTTACAGTAATTGATTTAGGTTTGGTTAGCTTTTAGGTTCCATGTTTTACGTAAATATATAAATATAAAAAAAAAAGATCGTTGCAACATTGGAAGATGTTTAAAATGTGTTAAAAGTGTTCAGTGGAATAAGATATTAAATTGAAATTTTTTTGCGACCTGAACCCTACAACAGCCCTATGTTTTAACAGAATAGTTCAGTTGAACGATTAGGTTTTCTTAGTAATTATGGATATACTTTCCTTTAGGTCCGGAGAAAATTTTTCTAAGTTCTATAGAATTGCAGTGCGCATGCGCTAGTGCTCCAATTATCCCAGGTAGATAAATGCAACCTCCAGCAGTTGGCGGTATCTATATGAGAAGTCAGTATGACCAACATTGACACAATAATCCCATAACTTGTCTAAAAACGTATAATTTATTTTACGTATCAAATCACTTTTAAAAAGCAAGGAACCTAAAAGCTAACCAAACCTAAATCAATTACTGTAACACAAATCAATTACTCTAACGTAGGTGAAATCCAGGGAACGTGGAATCACATTTAAAAAGCAAGTTCGGGTTGTTGATGGTGGCAACGCTGGAACAACATAGGAAGTGGAGGGAAAATAACAAAGAGTGGGAAGTAAGCAATGTAGCAAACCGTGTTTTACGCAAATATATAAATATGAAAAAAAACTCGTTGCAACATTGGAAGATGTGCTAAAAAGTGTTGCAAAATGTTTTGAAAGTGTTTAAGAGTGTTTAGTGCATCAGTGGAATAAGATATAAAATTGAAAAATTTTTCGGACCTAAAGGAAAGCACAGCCGTAATTATCTTTTTTTTTTTTTTTCCTCTCTTATCATTATATATTTATTCAAGCCACAATGTTGACTATAAAAAAAAGTATCGTAAATGTTTAAAAAGTAACATGCTTTTGCAACAAATATAATTTTATTTCGAACACGAACTTTAAGCCTCATGTACGATGTACCCAAGGTATAGATCATTATTAATGGAATGTGGGTACAACTAATAATTTATTCATATTATATAATAAATGTATTGTATTTTTCAGAATTTACTTACAACAAAAGCGGCTTCCGGAATGCCTGCATAAGATTTCTTTTTAGAACCTTCGGAAACTTTGTCTGCCTTGTCGCCCTCCATCTTTAATTACGTAGCCAACACCGTTTAGCCAAAAGTTCCTAAATACTGCTGTCACACCAGCGATACCCATTAAACTTCGTTAAACTTGGTCAAAATTATAACCATTTTAAAAATATCCCACATATTAAATAAATGTTTAATTTATAATTTTTCCTCAAAATACAAAGTTATTATTAATATTATTACAATTATTATTATTATTAATTATTATTATTATTATTATTATTATTATTATTATCATCATCATCATTATCATTATTATTATTATTATTATCATCATCATCATTATCATTTTTTTTATTGCGGATGAGCCTATGTAGGACTACGCAAAGTACTTCTTCATCTATAACTTGTGGACCTAAAACTTTTCTTATAATTTTGCATTCTTTTTTCACTATATTTTTTATTTCTTTTTTTCTATTCAAAATTAATGTGTCTGCTCCATAGAGGCACTCTGGTTTAATTACAGTGTTATATGTAATTTTGTATGTAAAAATATGCATTTTTTATTATAAATGTTGTGAGTAAGCCGAAATGCTATTTCCATTTATTATTATTATTATTATTATTATTATTATTATTATTATTATTATTATTATTATTATTATTATTATTATTGTTATTGTTATTATTATTATTATTATTATTATTATTATCATTATTATTATTACTATTATTATTATTATTATTATTATTATTGTTATTATTATTATTATTATTTATTATTATTATTATTATTATTATTATTATTATTATTATTATTATTATTATTATTATTATTATTATTATTATTATTATTATTATTATTATTATTATTATTATGTAATTAATGGATGTGCAAACATAAGCTCTCCAAACATTCTTTTCCTGAGCTAATGTTTTCCGAACTTTCTATGTGTACTTTATCTCTTTCAAATCATGGTTAATGTTATTCTCCCACCTTATTCTTTAACTATGTATTGGGTGCTTTCCCTCTGGCTTTCTTACAAGAAGTTTCCATGCCCCTTTTTTTCATACTCCATTTATGCCACATGCTCTGCCCATTACCATCTATGAGATATAACTGTTCTTATTACATCTGATTTCCCATAAAAAGAATATAGCTCACAGTTATGTAGTCTTCACCGTTAATCTGTCTGTTCCCTTTCTTTGATCCAAAAATTTTCCTAAGAACTTTATCCTCATGTACGGGTACTCGTAATTTTTCCCTTCCCTTAAAATAAGAGTCAGTGTTTTGCATCCATATAATTTTCATTTTATTCAATGCCACCATGTTATCATTTCGACATTCTGGTATTCTCTCCTGGGGCATGGCTTTATTATAACACACTTCTGAGGTTGGGGCGCCTAGAAGGCAGAGTTACGCTGCTCCTATGAATTATGATAGGTGGTGATGATGGTAATGATGAACCAGGAGAGGCCTTAATCCTAAACTTAATGAATATGTTATTGATGATAATGACAGCCAGATGATGTTCGGGGACGTTTGGGTCTTAAAATTTCCTGACATTTGTCTTACAGATAATATATCTGAAATAATAACAGTTTTATACATTTTCAGTTTAACTTTTTTGAGAGAATTTGGGACAAGAGTCCCTGTAATGTGTAAAAGCATGCATTTCCATATTTGAGCTCATGTTTTATTGCACCTTATTTCTGTTGTAATTACTGTTCCTAGGTATTCGAATTCAACAACTTCTTCTAAATTTTACTCATTTGTTATTAACTGTCCATTTCCATTATATAATGAATTTATATGTGTGACCATATATTTAGTTTTATTGATGTTTACTTCCAATTCCAATTTCTTAGTGTTACTCAATAATTATACCACCTTTTTTTTTACACATCTCATCGATATTTGAACAATAAATCTTGGCTTAATAACTTAGCATGTCAACCAACAGGCAAATAATTGACTCACATTTTAATGTGTCTGCTACATTCATGGAAGGAAAAATGTAAAATTATTATAATGCTACAGGAGGTATTAATGTTTATAAATTATTTCTTAGATTTGAAAAAAAAAGCATAATTACATAGACAATTAATAAAAATTATGTAAATATAATACAATTTTTCATTCACAATCCTCGGTGATGCTATTTGCATTGTTTGGTTTGACATTAAACTTTCATACATTACTAAATGAAGTCAATAAATAAATTTCATTTTAGCAGTATGTAAAGACATAAGCCCTCTTAACTGGCCTGTATAGGACCAACCCTCGTGGTATGAAAATTAAGATTTTACATGCCTGGGTGTCTGATCTTATGGTTTATTAAGAAAACATTGGAAAACATATTCTATTGCAGTGCTATACTATCACAAAAAAATTATTAATGAGAAACACATATTGAAACATTAAGCGCAGCACATTGTTAATCGTCAACTGTGTAATTGAAATATATACTAGCTGGCAAGTAGTAACACAAAATTCAAATGTTTGATGAAAAAAATTCCATCACATTTTACATTAAATATAATCTTCTATCAAATAACGAAGAAAAATATCTTGCAAA
The DNA here is from genome assembly GCA_030220185.1 of Diploptera punctata. Classification (NCBI taxonomy): domain Eukaryota; kingdom Metazoa; phylum Arthropoda; class Insecta; order Blattodea; family Blaberidae; genus Diploptera; species Diploptera punctata. Next base: position 4,589,668 of record JASPKZ010007797.1, on the reverse strand, counting down.
AATTTTAACAGCAAAAAAGGATAGTGCAAGTAAAATAATTAAGTGCATTTTTGGGCTTTACTGACAATGAAGAAAATTACATAGCTTTTTGGAAACCAGATATAAAAAAAAAATATATCTGTAGATTGGGATGGGTAGAACATGTGACACGAATGTGGAATGAAAAAGAGGCATGGAATACCAGGGAGAAAGCACTAAGTAGGTAGACAAAGAATGATATGCGAGAGTAACATTAATCATAATTTGAAGGAAGAGAATTGTACAGAGAACGAGTCCACTGCTGTGGTCTCGAGGTAGCGTGCTACCTTGTCATGCAGTGGGCCCGGGTTCGATGCCCGCTCGGGACAAGTTTCCTAGGTGAGGTTTTTTCGGAGTTTTTCCTCACCTATAAGACAAATGTCAGGATGCTTTAAGGTCTAAATGGTCCCCGAACATCATATGGCCATCATTATCATCAATATTATATTCACCTCATTAGATTAAGTTCAGGTTTAAGGCCTCTCCTGGCGCATCATTACCCATCGTCATCACCCGTCATATTTTTGGGCAGCGTAACCCCGCCTTCCAGGCGCCCCAACCTCAGAAGTGGGTTACAATACGCCAATGCCAGGAGAGAATACCTGAAATGTCGAATGACAAACAGGTGGCACTGAAAAAAAAAGATTAAAACGTGTTAGTTGAGGATATGGTTGAATGGAGAGCTTATGCGTGGGTTATCGCTGGCTTATGCATGAACCTGTGGGTCAACGATAACCCACTCTATGACGTTTCTCATGTGATTTTGATTTGGCGTATTTTTTCTGTATTGGCTACTCTGCTGTTTAAATTTATTCACAACAGAATTAGTTGACATACTGGAAGTTAATAAAATATTAAATTCTGATCAGAGTTAATATTAGTGATAATATAAAATTAATAATTAATTTCAATGTTTAGTTTTATTTAAATTCGAAAATGTTTAAAATACATTAATATAAAATTTCAATTCATCACGTATAAAACTGTCATGGCGGCGATGTTGAAGGTAGGTAACTCTTACCGGTCTATGAATGAATAATTATTTTTATTTTTTGCAGTTAACCGAATGAATAATTATTATAATTCATTTACGTATATCATTGTGTTTAATAATTCCCCAAATTTAATAAAGATAATTTTTATGTATTCCTATTAACATATTCTTTAGATATGACTTGTTTATATGCTTATAAAACGTAAATAATTATAGCCCCAAATAACTCAATAATACTATAGAACTTTTCGTAAAATCCTTTCTGACTATTTTATTGACCTTTCTTCAAATTATAATGTTTGTGAAACTAGGGGAAACATAGTATTATGACTCTCTTTATTTCTTATCAGAAGAGTGGGTTGACATTTTGTCAATTTCTAATTTTTCAGGACAAGGGACAGCCTATGTTTGAGGATAAATGGCCTGGAATGAGGCCAATTATCCTTAAATTATTACAGCAAGAGCCAGTAACACAATCGGAGTGGCAAGAGCTCTTTTATTCTGTACACTTAGTTTGTCTTTGGGATGAGAAAGGCCCACCAAAGGTTAAAGAAGCTCTGAAAGATGACATTATGGATTTCATTAAGAAAGCTCAGCAGGTATGAAAGTTATTATTAATATTGAAGTAAGGGATGATTAATCCATGACTGGGAAAATCTGTATATTAATGCAACCAATGAGTTTTTCTAAGTTCTACAGAATAGGAATGGACATGTGAAAACATTTATTGAATTGTCACTAGATGGAACTATATATCTGTAAAATTGGTATGACTAATCTTTGCAATTAATTTCTGTACATGCTTATAAGAAATTGATGTATACCAACTTGCTCCTTCATAACCCAACAAAATTACATATTAATTAATGAACTATAATCCGGTGCTCAGTAACGGAATCTAATAAAATTAATGGAGTAAACATTCATCTCATAAAATGTGTTTTGGAATTAATTGCGAATGTTGATCACACAGATTTCACATATATGTCCTGTCATCTTCCACAAGTTTCATAAGCATTCACGCATGCGTTCTTCGATCGATCTATAGAATTTAGAAAAAGTCATTGAGAGATAAATATCACAATTTGAATACATAAATAAATATTAAATAATTATAAAAAATGTTTTAATAATTGTTTGCAAAATTTTAAAAATATTATGGAATATTAGTAAAAATGGGAACAGTAATAGGCTAATGCAACAGTGTCATTAGAATGTTATATGGAAAAGCATAGAGCATATTATAAGTTGAGCCCATAATTAAACAGAATGTGAAACTTTAACTTTTAATAATAATAATAATAATAATAATAATGGGGATTCATCACTTTAACTTACCTGATAAATTTTGAAAGTTCTATAGAACAACCATGTGCATGCGCCAGAGTTTATAGAGCCAGCGATAATCACCATTTGAACCGCATATCGATTATCATTCTTGCCTACATATCGATTATTATCGATATCGACTAAAGTTTATACAGCTTATGCTAGTGGCAGCACGTCATTATGAAATTTAAATGTCCAATCATTGCAATAAATCCCCAAATCTATGTTAAAGAAATATATTAATAATATTTAAATTACCAAGGGGCATGCCGTAGCGTAGTGGTTAAGGCACTGAGCTACAAGCCGGAGGGTCGAGGGTTCAAGTCCCGTTGGGGTCAGGATTTTTAAACTGACCCAAACCCACTGGCGGCACTATGGCCCTGGGGTCAACTCAGCCTCTAACCTAAATGAGTACCAGATGCTTGTTCTGGGGGTAAAGGCGGCCGTCACGCAGGGTTGACAACCCGGCTGACATAAAGTGCCGATTGTCTAGAAAAAGTGGGAGCCTTAACATCCTACTACCCCAAGGGCCTCCGGGTCTGTTGTGGGATCACTTTACTTTTTTTTTTTAAATTACCAAACATTTATTAAAAATGGGTATACACTTACTTATGAATTCCTAATGCCATTCTAACCAGCGATAACCCAAAACAGTGATAGAAAAATCACAGACTAAGTAATATACTCTGTGGAGAAAATAGCAGTCAGCATCACAATATTGTCTAACAGTGTCATAATGTTGTGATTTGCATATTTAAAAAAGTATTTAAAAATAATTGTCAAATAATGTTATAAAAATTGTTTGAAAAAGTTTAAAATATTAAAAAAATATTAGTAAATACAGAAGAAAAGCTATGATTTACAACAATAAACTGAAAAATCAAGGGTAAGTCATTCTGGTGAATAGCAGCTCAAGTATAGAAACACTTACTCTTGGTTTTTCAGTTTATTGTTGTGAATTATAACTCTTCTTCTATATTTAATCATCATCATCATCTTCAAGGTATGGGCCTGTTGGCCCGATCCGCTCCCTGGTGCACTACATGCCGCAGGTGCAGGTCGTCCTTCCAACGACGTTTTGGTCTTCCTACATTTCTTCGGCCTAGAGGCCTATAATGAAGCAGCTGTTTTGATAAACGATTATTTGGCATTCTTTGTATATGTTCAAACCAATTGCATTTATTTGTGTGTATTTTCTCGTTTATATTATAGATTTGTAGTTCATCTCTGATTATATTTAATAACATTTTTAAATATTTAAAACAATTTTTATAACTTAATTTTAGAATTTTTAAAGTATTTATTCAATTACATATATTGTGATGGTGACTTCTTATTTTTTCCAGAGAGTATATTATATAGTTGGAACTAGTGGGTTATCGATGGTTACGATTATTAAGGAGTGAAAAAAAGGGCATTTCATGGGATCCCTCCTAGGTTAGAGTAATTGAGTTAGGTTAAGTGTGAGTTAGTTAGTTAGCTTTTAGGTTTGTTATATTTTAAATTTGTCTAAATACATAAAAAAAAGATAATAATCGAAACAACGATAATAATCAGTATGTGGTTCAAATGGTGGGTTATTGCTGGCTCTATAAACTCTAGCACATGGACACTGTTGTTCTATAGGACTTTGAAAATATATCAGGTAAGTTAAAGTGGACTATCCCCAATAATGCTTTTATTAGCTGGCAGAGTTAAGGCCATTAAGGCCTTCTCTTCCAGTCAACCAGCGAATAGTAAAATATTATTAAAATGTAGACTAAACAAAAGACAATGGTGATGTGATCTAATACTAGCTACCGCTATCAAAGCATGGAATATAATAAAATAAAATAAGTATAGCTTCCTAGATGATTATTTACAAAATGCTGAATATGGTTGTTATGCAGTTAATGTTTTCATTGTATCAAACTTAAGATATCAATTAATTTGGATTTAAATAATGATAGTGATTGACAGTCCCTGATATGACTGGAATGTGAGTTCTATACTTTAGTCATAGATATTGTGTAAGATTCAGAGTACATGTCCTGGCTGTGCTGTGGTGGCAAAAGTAAAGAAGAGTCTTGTGATCTAGCATGCAGTGGGCTGCATTTCTTTGACAATACTCAAGTGATGGACTAACCACATATTACTTGTTGACATCTGTAGAGAAAATAACCAAATTAGCTTGGTTAAGTATCTCCTTCTTTTTAGGATGAAAAATCCAAGGAGCAAGTCCTCCAGGAAGGACTTTAAGCCATGGTTTTTGAGCCTGAAAATGTTCAGGCTTATAAAAGATCCTTAAACCTGAATAAAGAGGCCTCTAAGCAAAATTTACCAACCTTCTTCAGTTGCCTGCTAGATGTCTCAATGGGTTGGTATGTTGACCACATACCATTCATGACATATTTTGGGAAATGTTTGTTTTGTTTAAGTTAGCTTATTTTTAAAGAATGGAACACCTCAAATTATTGTTGGTTCAGTTTGGGGTTTGTTTTGTTTATTTTCTAATAGTGAGATTTGACGCTCAAGTCTTTTTCTCTCTGCCTTCACAGTACAAGCGAACACGGTCCTTAGAGTGTTGTGCAGTTGGATTTAAAGCTGGACAGACTAGGAGGTGGTGTTTGTTCATGATCATGTCCGGGTCTTTGCTTATGACACATCTGTCTTTGTATCCTGTGGAGATGGTGAGCCAGGCAGTCGTGTCCCGACATCAGTCTGAATTTCGCTACTGCTTCCTTGCAGCCTTTGTTTTACTTCTGTGTACAGTTCATACATTTTTTTCCATGATTTCCCTCTGGCTGTTGCAATATTTTCTTTCAGGTTTTCCAATTGGAATGCTTTCTTGATTTCTTTGATCTTTCTGTGGAGGTTTGATTTGGGGTGGCTTGTTATCTGTATTTTGGTACTCTTTTTGGCAAGTCCATCAGCTATTACATTGACACCTATTCCAATGTGTGAGGGTATCGACTGGAAGGGTATTAATTTGTTCTTGTTTTTTAGGTATTTTGGAAGTTTATGGCATTCTAGGATGGTTTCATTTTCTGGTGTTTGGTTGGAGATTATTGTTTGTAGCGGCCTTCGAGTCTGCCAGAGTAACAGCTTTTGTGAACATTTTCGTTGGGAATAGGAGGTTCTAGAGTGCTACTTCTATGGTTTTTAGTTCACCATATATTTTGGGAAATAATCATAACTAAATTAACTTGGCCTAGTAACTCCTAACAAAGGAGAGGCTAAGGCCCAACAACATTGGGCTGTTATGCTATTGTAGATGTAGAAGTACCTCCTGCTATGGAGCATCCTTGGGGATGTATGGGTATCAACTTGACTAATAGTGAGTGGAGAACATATTTTTATCAACTCACCTCATACATTTTCAAATTTCTTTGATACCGACGGTTTCAGACAATATCATGTCCCTCTTCAGTCATGGCTTCCACGGATTTCAGACAATATCATGTCCCTCTTCAGTCATGGCTTCCACTGACGAAATTCCGTGATTGTTGATTTCTTTAGTGACATCACCTCTTGTGCTGCCATCTTTTGTTGGGATTATAAACTTTGTAATTAAATTTTTATCCACCGGAATTTCGAAATTCATAGATCAATATTTATTCAGCACTAAAAATGCTGATCAACTGAGACTTCGTTGGATGGATGGAATTTTGTAGGATCTGAGGAAGCTGAGAATTTTGATATTTTGGTGGATAAAATTTTAATTACAAAGTTTATAATCCCATCGAAAGATGGCAGCACAAGAGGTGATGTCACTAAAGAAATCAACAATCACGGAATTTCATCAGTGGAAGCCATGACTGAAGAGGGACATGATATTGTCTGAAACTGTCGGTATCAAAGAAATTTGAAAATGTATGAGGTGAGTTGATAAAAATGTTCTCCACTCATTATTAATGATATAACCTCATAATGTTTACTTCCCAATATTAATTTAAACATCAACTTGACTAGTTTATCATATCATCATCAGCAGTAGCACTATAGCCAGATTCAAACCTCGGCTTCCCTCAGAACCCTCTTCCAACCTTCTCCTTCTCCAGCCACCATCCTTCGATTCTCAGCTTCCTCAGATCCTACAAAATTCCATGCATCCAACGAAGTCTCAGTTGATCAGCATTTTTAGTGCTTGTGGTCTGTATAGTGTTAGGATGTTCCATGTGCCAGTCCATAAATCATTTACCTTCTTCTTGCTAAGTTGCCAACAATTAATCTGTCTAGTTTTATTTGGTTCTTTAGGTTTCCTAGCAAAATTATTTTACATAGTAAGGTAGTCAACCCTTGCCCAACCATCCAGCGATCCTGAAGGACGATGATTTTCTGTTGTAGTTTTCTCTCCTAGCTGATAGTTCTTAAGTATAGCGTCAAGGACTCGCTGTTTGCCCTCACATGACTCCTGGGATCATGACATGGACATGCATGTGTAGGACTATTGTTGTTGTTTTCAAACAGCTGGAGTTTGGTTTACACCAGGGCTGCCCAAACTTATTTGTATCGTGGGCCAAATGGAAGAAACATCAAGGTGGCACGAGCCATAGGCTCTATTATAGCTGTTCTGGATTATTATTATTATTATTATTATTATTTTTATTTAATTAATGTTGGGAAGTAAACATTATGAGGTATAATCATTAAAATTCATCGGAGAACATATTGTTTAAACACTCACCTCATAGGATTCATGCTTCCATGATATCGCGATTTCAAACATAGTCATGTTCATTGTCAGCCATAACTCCGACTGACGAAATTCTTCGGCTGTCAACTATTCTATTGTTGCCATCTTCAGTGCTGCCATCTATGGTTGAATTTATGAACTTCGAAATCAATGTAATTTCGTTAGGGATATCAAAATTCATTGATCTATTTTTATTTTTCTGAATGTATATTTTTTCCCAAACTGTCAGTTCCAAAGGTTTCTCTACTTGTTTTAAAAGTTTAGCTTCTCTTCCAATTTTATGATGTTCTAATAAACTATGTGTAGCAATTGCAAATTTTTCAATTTCACAATTTTTAATATTTCTGAAATGTTCTTTTGTCCGAATTTCCAAATTCCTTTTTGTTTTTTCCTATATAAACTTTATTGCAATCTTCACAATTTATTTGGTAAATTCCAGATTTCTTACTGTCTGGAACATTGACTTTTTTATTGGTACTTAGAAGATTACCCAGACTAAATTTATTTATTGGTGCCAAAGAAATGTTGTATTTGTCAAAAATTTTTGAAACTTCCTATGCATTTCAGGATGGTAAGTAATTTTCTTGTATTTTTTTTTTTAAATGCAAGAAAATTACTTACCATCCTGAAATGCATAGGAAATTTCAAAAAAATTTTGACAAATATAACATTTCTTTGGCACCAATAAATAAATTTAGTCTGGGTAATCTTCTAAGTACCAATAAAAAAGTCAATGTTCCAGACAGTAAGAAATCTGGAATTTATCAAATAAATTGTGAAGATTGCAATAAAGTTTATATAGGAAAAACAAAAAGGAATTTGGAAATTCGGACAAAAGAACATTTCAGAAATATTAAAAATTGTGAAATTGAAAAATCTGCAATTGCTGCAGATATTTTATTAGAACATCATAAAATTGGAAGAGAAGCTAAACTTTTAAAACAAGTAGAGAAACCTTTGGAATTGACAGTTTGGGAAAAAATATACATTCAGAAAAACAAAAATAGACCAATGAATTTTGATATCCCTAACGAAATTACATTGATTTCGAAGTTCATAAATTCAACCATAGATGGCAGCACTGAAGATGGCGACAATAGAATAGTTGACGGCCGAAGAATTTCGTCAGTTGGAGTTATGGCTGACGATGAACATGACTATGTTTGAAATCGCGATATCATGGAAGCATGAATCCTATGAGGTGAGTTGTTTAAACAATATGTTCTCCGATGAATTTTAATTATTATTATTATTATTATTATTATTATTATTAGGGTGTGTTGATTTGCTACTTTTCTTGTTAAGTCGTTATAACTTATTTCACAAGTTCTTGTTCCATTATAGATAAATTAATATTATAGGCCTACCCTTACTGTTAGCATATTTTAATTTATTAGGAAGCTACAGGTCTATTGGGGCCGGGTATAAAGTGATAGAGGGCAATATCTGGCCCGCGGGCCATAGTTTGGATGCCCCATGGTTTACACCATTAGTCCTCTTGCTTCCCAATAAAATCCTGCAATGTCTTTCCTGTCCTTTTTCTCAGGGTCTAGTCGCCTCCAGTATAGCAAGTGTTCCTTGCTTAGGAGAACATTTTCTCCACATGAGGAGCATCCCATAGTTCTAGGGTAAAAAAAAATAAAGTGATACCTCTACAGGCCATATGAAACCCTTGGGTTAGTAGGAGGTTAAGGCTTCCACTTTTTCTAGACAATCGGCACTTTATGTCAGCCGGGTAATCAGCCCTGCATGACAGCCGCCTTTACTCTCAGAACAAGCATCTGGTACTCATTTAAGTTAGAGGTTGAGTCAACCCCAGGGCCATGGTGCCACCAGAAGGTTTGGGTCAGTTTAAACATCCTGACCCCACCAGGACTCGAACCCTCATAGTTCTAGGGACAATCCCCATTCTATTAAGGTGGTCATCCAGACAGTAATGGCCCATTTCTAATCTGAAAAGAGCTACTGCTGTTCTTCTAGGGAGGTGTTTTATTGTATCAGCATATTTCGCTGTGTCTTTGTATTTGTTATTTTGAAAATGTAAGAGTTGCTAATTGCTCCATATTTTATAGGATTTAGTAGATATTTATACAATATGTAAATTCTAGTGAAAAGTTTATAGATTATTTACATAATAATATATGTTTTATAGATTATTTACAAATTTACAAGTTTAAAATTTGTTTACCTTAGCAAGTGTATAAAATCTATCATATTTTACACAAGATTTTATAAATAGCAAATTAATGTTTTTGTGGCCTGTTTCGTGTTTGATGGAAATATTAGTGATCAATTTAGAAGAAAGAAATAATTTTATGTTTTTTTATTTTATTAAATCATTATGTTTATGACTGTTTTGGTAACTATGGAATTAATATGTTTAATGTGGTATTCAACCAAAATGATATTTCTTCCTATTTCTATTTCAATTCTCTCTTCCAACATTCCTATCTAGCCTCCCTTGGCTAAACTCTTGTTTTCTTCTGACCTTAATGATATTAGAGCACTCGAGATCTTAGGGTTTTTTCTTTCTCTGTCAGTTTGATGGTCCCGCACCATAGCCGAGTGGTCAAGGCAAGAAGCCTTGGCGCAGAGCTATTGGACTTGCACTGGTTCGAGTCTCCATGGGGGAAGAAATTTTCTCATGGGATTTCTGCCAGTATGGAACTGGTGCCCATCCAGCATCGTGAGGAATTTGGGTAGCTACAATAAGTAGCGACTCCAGGTTGAGAAAACCAGCTATAATGGCTGGGGGACCTGACATGCTGACCACATGTCACCCCTATACTGGCAGGATGATCGTCTATGTCTGTGATTAACACATGTAGATGTGAGGCCAGCATTTGGCTGGTAAGCCAAGGGCCTTCTAGGCCTGTCGCGCCATAGAGTATGTCAGTTTGATGAGTTATTTGACTGAAACTGATTCATTTCTTTTCAGTATCAGTCTCCCTTCCTTATCATCTTTCCTATTTAGCCTCTCTTGGCTAACTCTTGTTTTCTTCAACTCCGATGGTATTAGAGTATTCGAGGCCTAAGAGATCTTTTTCCAACTTTCTCTTCTGTATATCTATATTTTCTTTAAAAACTACTCATAGCAACATCGTGGGCACTCACCTTGATGGGATGAGAGGATTTAAGTTGTTACCAAAATTTTAAGAAATGCCCACATAAGCTGCAAATACACCATTGTAGCCCCATTGCAATAACACATGGTATGGAGTCATCTTCAAGTAGTGTAACTGTGCAATGGAATCATGTCATCAGCTACAGCTGAAAACATGTAATAAAGAATGAAGATTTTTATATTCTTCTTTTGAGATATGTTTTCTGTTTTAGCTCCTGTTGTAGGACTTTGTAGGATTAAATGACATTTCTTGAGTTTTTAAGTGGTACACATCCATCAGCAAGATGTGCCCCCTCAAGGCCACATACTACCCCTTTGATCCCCAGTTTATCACATACTGTACATATGGGAGAGATTGGCTTCCCCATACCGACTTGTTAACACTGCACACACTGTATGTTTTCAGAGAGTGCTGTCTCACCAGGAAGACCAGGCGCTGCTCAAGGCTTACATCGCTGAATGGAGAAAGTTCTTCACACAATGTAATTATTTACCGACGCCGTTCAGGCAGCTTGAAACTTCACTTCAGGGCAAGACAGCTACAGTTGCTAAGAAAACACAAAATGATGAAAGTATAGTTAGAAAGGTAATACTTTTATGCAAAGATTTTGTTGTCCGAGAGTTTTTAACTCTACCTCCTGCAAGCTAAGTTCCAGTTGTAATGTAAACAAAGCAGATATAAGACTGCATTTACATTGGTCAAATAATCTTTTTTTTTATTCAATGTCCCAGGTTGTCATTTCGACATTTCTGGTGTTCTCTCCTGGCATTGGCTTAATTGTAACCCACTTCTGAAGTTGGGGAGCCTAGAAGGCAGAGTTACGTTACCCCAGTAATATGATGAATGATAAATGATAATGAAGTGCCACGAGAGTTCTTAACCTATGGCATCCATAGGAATTATTTCCTTTAAGAAAAATTCTTATGGTTTGACCAGGAATCACATCCAGGACCTCATGAACAGTTGTCAGAAACGTTGACCACTAGCCATGAGGCATGTCTGTCTCATGGTCAATTAACAATTTTACCTTTAAGTGTGTAAGAAAATGTTGGTTGGTTGGTATCTAATGTCGAGCACTTGATAATGAAATCATTCGCTCTCTTGCACTCCAATATTTAGCAGAAAGGCTGGTCTCTTCTACAAAGGCTGGACAACGGAGGAGATGGTTTCTTTCCATATCTTCATTTAAATTGCAAAAAGGGCATTTAGGTGAATCTGTTATGTCAATTCTGTGTAGGTAGTTCCCTCTCTAACATTCGAAATAAAGAAAATCATTCATTCATTTTGAGAATTTTCCTCATCATTGAGGGTTTTCTCCAACCAATCTTAGAAATTAACATGAATTAAAAAAAAATGTATAAATGACTACAGACTTACAGACTATCAGTTTGCAACAAACATTCACAAATTTCCCTTAATCAAGGTTCTCCATTATTCTCTGTCCTCTGTCTCTTCATCTGTTATACCAAATTTCCTGATTGAATTTTGAATGTTGTTCTTCCAGGTTGTTCTTGGTCTTCCTAAATAAAAATATATATTATCTATCACATGTCTATATAAGTTATATGGGAGAATTTTAAAATATACTTACAACTCTAATACATCAAATGAGCATTTTTTATTTTTATGCATTTTAAAATGAACACTTTTGTAGAATAATTTCTAAAGCATCAGAAATCAAAATATTTGAAAAATGGAGAGAAACAAACTATTTTGAATGTTTTCAAACAGTTTAGTGAAAAATATCCCACATTAGCCATTGAAGATGTGGTGAAAATAATGGCAGATTGACAGATGAGTCAGTATGAAGCATGTATTCTGCCCATAATGAAATTTCAAATAAAAGATATCTATCGACATCATAGAAAAAACGTAAACGTCTGATTAGGTAGGCCCATGTTTAATTTTTTGTCATAAATAAATGGAGTAAGTTCTTAATTATTGCCACCATCTTACCTTGTATTCAATCTTATTTCCCATAAAATATGATGTTACCTAAGAACAATGTTTCTATCAATTACAGTTCTATACACAATTCAGTCATATGGCAGGTAAAAGTAGCATCATGGTTACTCCAATAGTTGGAGTCAGTGAAGTAATATCTTATGAAAGTTTGTTTACAGTATGAACAACGGTTATAGCATTTGATGCTCGAGAATTAACAATGTATAAGAGAAAAATTTGTATTTAGATTGTAGTGCTCAGGTAGCTCAGTAGGTAGAGCATTGGCATAGAAAGTCAAAGGTCCTGGATTCAAACTCCAGTCTGAGTGTGTGTATTTTTCTCTTCAAATATAATTTGTCCTTCAATGAGAAGTATTAATTTAATAATAAAAACATTGAAAGAAGCCCTATTGGCTTTATAAAGTAGTGCTTAAATTCCCAATAAATGTCTTCTTAAATAACGCTGTCCACGGGCCACTCCAATGACATCTATACGAAATCAAGTGTAACTAAATTAGTATGGTTCAATTTCTTCCCTGTAGGGGAAGAATGCCTAAATCTCATTGAGGGAAACAAGGTTATACAAGATATAAGAAGTCACCATTTGCGTGATCAAACAATGGTTCATAGCATTTGACGCTTGGGAATTAACAATGTATAAGAGAAAAATTTGTGTTTAGATTGGAGTACTCAGGTAGCTCAATCGGTAGAACATTGGCATAGAAAGCTGAAGGTCCAGGGTTCAAACTCCAGTCTGAGCATATATTTTTCTAATTATTTTGAGTTGATTATTTTGACTTACTCATATTTCTTGATTTTTTATGCAGATCAGGTTTCGTCGCTTTTGCACGACATTGTCGATGCATTCCAACTGTTGTTTTGCAGTTGTCCATCCTATAAGTTGATTTCTGCTCCCTCTGCTGGCTGACCGATAAACTTCCAAATCAATTTTTTTTCTTTTTTTTCCCCGGGAATTTCAAAATTCATGGTTTTCTTTTTGTTCTTGCAGATGTAAATTTTCACCCAAACTGTGAGTTCCTTAGATTTTTCTAACTGTTTTAGTAATTTTGCCTTAGTTTAATTATGTGTTTTTTCTGACCATGCATGTGCAGCTATTGCAGATTTTTCTATTTCTCCATTTTTAACATTTCTAAGGTGTTCTTTCAATCTTGTATTTAAGTTCTTTTTTGTTTTCCTATGTATTTTCACAATCTTTACAATCAATTTGGTAAATCCCCGATTTGTTGCCATCTTCAGTCTTTTTATTTTTGTTGGTTTTGATTAATTTATTCAAACTGCAATAATTTTTCGGTGCTAATTTAATATTAAATTTGCTGAAAACTTTTTGAAACTTATTAAATGCTAAAGGATGGTATGTAAATTTCTTGAATTTTTTATATCAGTTTGTTTATCCATCTGAAGAGTACTTTTGTTTATTACTTTTTGTTTATTCAATTTATTTATTTTCTTATGAACTATCTTTTCCTGAAAAATTTTCTCTGCTTATGGGAATGTTCACAAGTCTGTATGTTAAACTATTAAATACTGCCTGTTTATGTGCAATATAGTTAAAACCTGTTACTTTAATATAATTATCAATATGTGTTTGTTTTCTCTAAATTCCATATTATGTTTTAATATAATAAATTTGGGAATTTTAACATTATGAGGTTTTCTTAATAAGAATCAAATGAATCGTGAATTCTTCTTACCTCATATTTCTATGTTTTTTTAACACAGAACTGCAGTATCGCAAAATACATCATTTGCATTGTCAGCTGTTTTCACGACTCATGAGGTAAGAAGAAATCATGATTCATTTGATTCTTATCCAAATTCTGTTTTCCTTTTTTCTTCATTTCTGATCAATTGAAGATCTAAAAAATGGTATTTCTAGGTCATTTTCCACTTCCATAGTAAATTTAATTGTTTGATTATGAATATTCATAATAATCATAATATTAAATCAAGAAACATGAGGTGAGTCAAAATAACCAACTCAAAATAATTGAAAGAAATTTCAAAGTGTTATTTCCCACATATATAAAGTATATTTTTGTCTCCAAATACAATTTGTCCTTCAGTGAAAAGTGTTAAATTAATAATAAAAACATCAAACTGAAACTTAGTTCAGAATTGCTATAGGAACTATGGCTTTGAATAGGTAACAGTAGTGTAAAGAAGACCAAGTCCCACAGTGATGATGATTGTAATGTGTTGTGCTTTTCAGTTGATGCTGGACAGCTGGAATCAGAGCATTTTCTGTGATATTAAACAGAGGTTACAAGATTCTGCCATGAAACTGGTTCATGCAGAGAGGAACGGAGAAGCGTTTGATTCACAATTAGTCATTGGTGTCAGGGAGTCATATGGTAATGTTTATATCTCTTTTTGTTCAATACAACATACAATATCACATGCTTCATTATTTAACATTAATTTATTTTTATTTCAGTAAATTTGTGTTCAAATCCTGATGATAAACTACAGATCTACCGAGAAAACTTTGAGAAGGCTTACATGCAAGCAACTGAAGCATTTTATAAAATGAAAGCACCTCAGTATCTGCAAGCGAATGGAGTTCAAAACTATATGAGATACGCTGATGCCAAGCTGAGGGAGGAGGAAGTGCGTGCGCTGAAATATCTCGAATCATTAAGCGGATCTGTGCAAGTTGTAAGTGTTTATATCGTTCAATGGAAGTCTCATTATCAGATTCATCTTATATATAAAAATGAATAATATTAAAAAATTCTGGGCTATGTGGCATGGTCTATAACTGGTGTTTCTTCTAGACGCTTCTCCCTCAACTGCGGAGGGCATCTTCAGTGGCGAGTGTTTCATGGTGGTGTTCCTTGTTGTAGACTTGACTGTGAATTCACACGGTCATGGCCACATAGCTCGGAATCTTTTAATATTATGATTGCCGGCCGGAAAGCATGCATTCTATAAAAATTATTGTCTGTGAGTCTGTCTGTCCTTTATGAATTTAAAAACTACTGGACTGATTTGAATGGTGTTTTTACCATCACTTAGATAATTTCTTTTTGGGACAATTAACGTATATAACATCATCTTATGAACTATAGGGCCAGAACTAAAAAAAAGTTCATTGGTGCACTAAAAAGTTTCTTTTTGGACACTTAAATGGCTTACACTGCCTAAATTCTCGTATATCAATTAACAAAACTAAAATTATGGCATTTCATGGGAACGACCCCATACAAAGTAAAATCGGTCTCCAGAATAAAATCTAAGAGAGATCTAATCAATTTAAATATCTTTGATATTATCTCTCTATCTGGGATGAAAAGGATATCCCTGAAAAAAATACTAGTTATAATAAAAGTTTAGGAATTATTAATCAAGTTATGAAACCATCCCTTGTACAAAAAAACACCAGATTACGTTTATATAACACTTTGGCTAGACCAGTGTTGACCTATGGTAGTGAAGCATGGACACTAAAAAGACAACATGAAAGCAGAATAATGGCTTGTGAAATGAGATTCATGCACAGAACAGCAGGTTACACCAGATGGGATCGGAAAAGGAACACCGATATCTTAAAAGAATTGAAGACTATGCCAATTTTGGAATATATTAAACAGTACCAACTAAATTGGAAACACCATCTAGAAAGAATGAGTTCAAATCGGATCCCCAAAGCTGTTTATAATTATATACCAAGAGGACGAAGATCACTGGGCCATCCTATGAAACGCTGGAGGGAAAATTTTATATAGGATCGTAACAGGCCTTGGCTAATACTTGGAAGGAAGAAGAAGATACTGCCTAAATCATAACAAATACACCAAATTAATGTACACAGAATTGAATATCTCAAAAAATTCTACAAAAAAGTCTGCGATAGCGTAAGTCTATCTGTTATGGATAACTCACAATAACCATTTTTGTCTTTTAGCTCATTGATGCCAAGAAGATTGGGATGAGTAGATTCTAGAGTAATCAGCATGGTGTATCTAAAATCAATTACAATATAAATTTATAATTATATTTCTTTTTACTTATTCAACTAAACATAAAAACACATTTAATTTATTTAGGTGTAGCAGCACATGCTGAGTATTAACTAAATTTTAATAAATTTAATTGAGTCAATGACATCTTATCTCATATTTTGTTAGTATTCTTTAGAATATGTTTCATTATCTCTGGATACTATCATCAGCTCTCTTACTGAAAGTATCCAGACTGAAGGTTTGATACTGTATCCAGAGATACTGAAACATGTTCTCAGTAATTCTAACAAAATATGAGGTAAGGGTCATTGACTCAATTAAATTCATTTATATCGACCTCAAAAGTCCACCGGTGTTGGGATAACATCATTGCCTTGTATGTAATAGACTTGGGTTTGATCCCCAGTTGGAACAAGTTTCCTCAGTGAGGTTATTTTATGTTTTTACTAATCTGTAAGAAAAATTGTGAGGTTAAAACTATAATGTTCCATCCGACTTCTTACAAATTTTTCAGGAGAGCGATTTAAAATTTAGAAATAAATTTAGGATAAGGTGTGTGTAGTGATGACCTGCACAATACTTGGAGATTAGTTCGCTGTGCTGATTCAGGTGGTGGCATGCCTACTTCCTGATTAGCAGAACAACCTCAGGAGCTTTATTCCTTTGGAATTCTCTAAAATTATTTTAAGTTTTAAGATTTAAATTAAAATTCTTTATACCTCACCTCATATCCAATATATATATATATATTTATTTAGTTATGTAGATAGGAAATAACACTATTAGGTTCTTTAATATTGTTTATTTTTAATTATTTCACTCACCTCATACTTCATAATGCATAGCAGACCCTGGGTTTCTTCACGTAATTTGTGACATTGTCAATGCTGCGTCACGTTCACAACTGACGTCCAACGGCCTTCTATCCTGCAGGTCAGTCTGCAGGATAGAAGGCCGTTGGACGTCAGTTGTGAACGTGACGCAGCATTGACAATGTCACAAATTACGTGAAGAAACCCAGGGTCTGCTATGCATTATGAAGTATGAGGTGAGTGAAATAATTAAAAATAAACAATATATTTATTTATTTATTTATTCAATGTCCCAGCTTGTCATTTTGACATTTCTGGTGTTCTCTTCTGGCATTGGCTTAATTGTAACCCACTTCTGAAGTTGGGGTGCCTAAAAGGTGGTGTTACATTACCCTGATAATATGATAGATGATAAATGATAATGAAGTGCCAGGAGAGTTCTTAACCTAAACTTAATTTAAATTCCAGACCAAGGGCAACCATAACAATGATTCCCTTTAAGGAAAAATTCCTGTGGTTTGACTGGGATTCGAACCTGGGACCTCATGAACAGTAGTCAGAAACGCTGACCTCTAATCATGTTAGGCTGCTTTGGGATATACAGAAAGAAGACATACACAGATAACTATATTAAGGCCTTGGGATTCAACCATTTTTCTCACAAAGAGGCAGTGTTCAATGGATTAGTAAATATACCTATGAGCAGAGAAAATTATGAAAAAGAAAACGAATACATAATTAATGTAGCAATAGAAAATGGATTTGAAGAAAATATGGTACACAAGAAAATAAATAAGTTTAAAAGACAAAAATTAATTAATGAAAGTACATTTTTTTATATTTGAAGAGAAAAATTTTCGCCCAGACCGAGACTTGGACCCTGGATCTTTGGCTTTCTAGCCAATACTCAACCATCTGAGCTACTGGGGCGAGTTCCGATCTAGATGCAAATTTTTCTCTTATATACATTTCAGTGAGAAGTGTTAAATTAATAATAAAAATATCTAATGAAAGAACACTTATAAAAGAAACAGAAGAAAGCATGAAATTTAAGAAATTCACTTACCATCCATTGAAGCACCACAAGTTTAAAAAAAAAAATTTAAAAAGTTTAACTTAAGATTGGCACCGAAGAATGAATACAGCCTCAATAGGATAATTAAAACCAACAAAAATGAGAAAATTAAAAAAGAAAACAAATTGGGAATTTATCAGATCAAATGCAGAGATTGTGTCAAAATTTATATAGGGATAACAAAAAGAAATTTGAAAACCAGGGTGAAAGAACATCTTAGAAATGTAAAAAATGATGAAGTGAAAAAGTCAGCAGTACCTGCTCATGCTTTGGTCTGAAAAACATTTAATTGATATAAGAGCTAGTTTCATTAAACAAATAGAAAAACCAAAATAATTCACAATTTGCGAAAAAATTCATATTCAAAAAACAAGAAAGAAAAATTAATATAATATGGAAGATGGGAAAGATGTTTTCTCCGATACTGCAGTTCTGTGTTTAAAAAAAACATAGATGTATGAGGTAAGAAGAATTCACAATTCATTTGATTCTTATTAAGAAAGAAAAACTTATGAATTTTGAAATTCCTGGGGAATTTGATTTAATCCAGAGGTTCATCGATTCACCAACAGATGGAGCAAGAAGCAGATCTCCTGAACAACATAACATCGGTCGAGATATTATTGAAAATGAAACCACTTATGTTTTGAAACAGGTTTAATTAGAAGACTGGATATGAGGCGATGTACAAAGAATTGTCAATTTAAATATAAAATCAAACCTCATAGTGATTTTTCCTATAATAGTTAAATTATTATAAGTATTTGTTTTGTTTCAGCTTACGGAGTGTTGTGTGAATGTTCTAGTTTCAACGTTTAAATCAACGATCCTGGCGGAGTGTGCTGGTATGATAAAAGACAACGAGACAGAGAGTAAGTTCAAACATTTTATTTCAAATTAAAGTTGGGAAGTAAATATTAAAAGGTAATATTCATTTAACATTGGTTAGAGTATATTTAATAACTCACTTCATAAATTTTGTGTATTTTACTATACCATTGTATCTAACAGTATCCCGTTCATCTTCAGTCATGACTACGATTGATGAAATTCTTCGGCCGTCAACATCTTTTGAGCTGCGATTTATGGTTGAGTTTATAAACTTCCAAATTAAATTATATTATTTTTAGTCTGATCATCTTACCTCAATATTAATGTTGATTTGTTCTTGAACATGTTTCAAAACAATCCTGTTTTATCGTCAGCTTGTCCAGACTGGTTTTATTTATGTTGCACAACCTGGATGTCGATGTCAGCTCCATCCTGTGGTTGGCCAAAGAACCACAGGATGGAGCTGACATCGACATCCAGGTTGTGCAACATAAATAAAACCAGTCTGGACAAGCTGACGATAAAACAGAATTGTTTTGAAACATGTTCAAGAACAAATCAACATTAATATTGAGGTAAGATGATCAGACTAAAAATAATGTAATTAAAATAACCCCAAAATATCACTTCCTAAAATTAAATATTATTCCCAAATTAAATTTTGTTTTTGAAATTCATTAGAGAATATTTTTTGACAACTCATCTCATAAATTTCATTTTTTCACAAAACTGCAGTTTCAAATGTAATCACATCTATCTTCAGCCATAACTCGGACTGATGAAATTCTTTGGCCATCAACTCTTCTATTGTCATCATCTTTAGAGCTGCCATCTATGGTTGAATTTATGAACTTCGTAATCAAATTTTGTTCATTAAGAATATCAAAATTCATTGATCTATATTTATTTTTCTGAATGTATATCTTCTCCCAAACTGTCAATTCTAAAGGTTTATCTACTTGTTTTAAAAGTTTTGCTTCTCTTCCAATTTTATGATGTTCTTATAAACTGTATGTAGCAATTGCAGATTTTTTAATTTCACAATTTTTAATATTCTAAAATGTTCTTTGGTATGAGTTTCCAAATTCCTTTTAGTTTTTCCTATATAAACTTTATTGCAATCTTTACAACTTATTTGATAAATTCCAGATTTCTTACTGTTTGGGACATTAACTTTTTTATTAGTATTTAGAAGATTATCCAGACTAAATTTATTTATTGGTGCCAATGTAATATTGTATTTGTCAACATTTTTTTGAAATTTTCTATGCGTTTCAGGATGGTAAGTCATTTTCTTGAATTTTTCTTTTCCTTGCAATCAGTTTGTAGGGTAGTGTATTCTTTGAGCCTTTTTTTTCTGTTTGAATTTTCTTAACTCTTTTGTAATTAACTTCTTACAAAAACCATTTAATCTAGTTATGTTTAAGATATGATTATATTCTTTATATTAAATTAATGTTGGGAAATAAACATTATGAGGTATAAGTATTAAAATTCATCAGATACCATTTTTTGACAACTCACCTCATAAATTTCTTCTTCTTCCTTCCAAGTATTAGGCCATGGCCTGTTACGATCCTATAGAAAATTTTCCCTCCAGCGTTTCGTAGGACGGCCTAGAGATCTTCGTCCTCTTGGTATATAATTATAAACAGCTTTGGGGATTCGATTTGAACTCATTCTTTCAAGATGGTACCTCATAAATCTTGATTAACTCTTGTTTTTTTCGACCCCGACGTTATTAGGGCATCCGAGGGCTAGGGAGTCTTTCCTTTCTTCCATTTCTTCTTTCCTTTATTTTCTTTTCTTCTCCAGAAAAGCCTGACCAGAGGCTATAATATGGCAGCTCCATCACTGGTCTTGCCTTCCTTTGGTCAGCAACCAATCGAAGGGACTATTATTATGCTTTCAAGTCTTATACGAGAATTTCCTGGAAGGATCAAACCTCATAAATTTTACAATTTTTAATATTTCTAAAGTTGAATAATTGTGAAATTGAAAAATCTGCAATTGCTGCTCATAGTTTATTAGAACATCATAACATTGGAAGAGAAGCAAAACTTTTAAAACAATTGGATAAACCTTTAGAATTGACAGTTTGGGAGAATATATACATTCAGAAAAATAAATATAGATTAATGAATTTTGATATTCCTAATGAACTAAATTTGTTTTCGAAGTTCATAAATTCAACCATAGATGGCAGTGATGAGGATGGTGACAATAGAAGAATTGATGGCCGAAAAATTTCATCAGTTGGAGTTGTGGCTGAGGATGAACGTGATTACATTTGAAACTGCAGTTTCGTGAAAAACATGAAATCTATGAGGTGAGTTGTCAAAAAATGGTCTCCGATGAATTTCAGTTATATTCTTTATTGAAGAATGTGGTTGTTTCAGGGTTACAGTTAATGTTCAAACTAATGGACCGAGTTCCTGATGGCATAGCCCCCATGTTAAAAGACTTGGAAGATCATATTGTAAATGCAGGACTAGCAGAGATGATAGCAGCAGCTGATATTATAACTCAGGTAAAACTTAAACAATACATTAAACTCTAGACAGAGAAAATAAATAGAATTTTGTATTATGTTATTTACCTGAATATGAGGGTGGATCAAATATAAACCGGAATTTGTATCTGGAGGCTCTGGTAGCGAACTGCAAAGGTTGTGGTTTGGAGGGGAAGTTGGTGGGGGTGTCTGGAGTAGGGATCTTGATGTGTTGCACTCCGAAGAGTGGCCACTTGCTTCAGTACGCCATGAGCGAGCAAGAGGTACACACATCTGTTGCGCAATGCATTATTATTAAGTTTTTGGCGAAAGAAGGCACTAAACACCTTCTGAAATTTTGAGAAGGCTTCATGCGCAGTTCGGGGAAGCAACCCTTTCGAAGATGCAGGTGTATGATTGGCACAAAAAAATTTTAGCGGGCCGGGATTCAGTGGAAAATGAGCCCCACCAAAGACGGCAACGAACAAGCATCACTGCAGACAACATTCATGCTGTACGGGACCTTATTGAGGAGGATCAGCGTGTAACAATTTCTGAAATTGCTTCACATGTTGGAATAAGCTTCGGAAGTGTTCAAGCCATCATCAGTGATGAACTCAAATTCCGAAAATTGTCTGCCAGGTGGGTTCTTTGGCTCCTCAGCCAGGAACAAAAAAATTTGACGAAAATGCATTGGACACCTCTGGAACATCCTCCTTACAGTCCAGATTTGTCACCCATTTGTTTGGGCCACTGAAAGAAGACCTGGGAGGAAGGCGGTTTGGTGACAATGCAGCAGTAGAGGAGTTCGTGCGCAACTGGCTGACTACACGTCATCCCTCATTCTTCAAGGACGGCATCAAAAAGTTGCCAACTTGATGGCAAAAGCGTGTTGGAAATGCAGGAGACTATGTAGAAAAATGAGGTGGTGGTTTTGTATTTTTTTGTTAATTCAATAAAATTGTAAACAATAATTCCGGTTTATATTTGATTCACCCTCATATAAGACGACGGCTTTTCAACAATTTTCTTGATTTATTTACAAATACTATTCCATGTTGATTAATATGAGCACCACCACCACTGCTATTTGATATGTACACTTTTCACATTCTTATCATCAGACAGTGTACCGAATTAAATGAGCATCTGATCTGCATTGCCCATCTGGTGGAGCAAATAATTATGTTGCTTTTGTAGATTAATTATGTGGTGTTTTTATTTTAAATTTAACATTTCTTACTGAATGACAAATAAGAAGCCACCAGATGGTGTGTTGAACAACAGTTCATAATAAATAAGTGAATCCAGAGTCATCTTACCTCATAATGTGTGTTTTATTTGAACTAGTTTTGGAATTCATAGTTAAATATGGAAATAACATTATGAGGTTCTTAATTCAATGCATCCAGTATTGGTATATGGAAGTGAAACCTGGACTAAGACAAAGAGTTCTGGGAATTTAATTAACACTTTTGAAAGTAAGCTTTTGAGAAGGATATATGGACCAGTAAAAGAGAACGGAAGATGGAGAATGAGGTATAATAAGGAAATCTATGACCTTTTTAAGGAACCTGATTTATCAACTCTTGTGAAACTAAAAAAAAAATGCAATAGACCGGACACGTTCAAAGAATGGACAAAGTATGCATACCTAAGAAAGTGATGACGGAGGATATGTTTGGGAAGCGGCCAATGGGAAAACCTAAGAAAAGAGGATGGACTCAGTGAAGAAAGATTGTCATCAAATCCTGAACTGTAGGAACTGACAAAGAGCATTGGATAGAGAAGATTGGAGGTCTTGCATCAAGAATGCCTAGGCCCGCAATGGGCTGTAGCGCCATTGGAAGAAGAAGAATTCAATTAATGAGTCAAATCTTACTTCATATTTCATGTTTTTTTTTAAACACGGGAACTGCAGTTTGCAAGAAGACATCCCTTTCATATTATGACTACCGGATTTTCGTTTGAATCTTCATTGATAATGTTGCCATCTCAAAGTTCATCAAATCAGCACCAGATGGCAACATTATAAATGAAGATTCAAACAAAAATCTGATAGTCATAATATCGGCTGAAGATAAGAGGGACTGAAAACTGGAGTTCCCATAATTATAAAAACATGAAATATGAGGTAAGGTAAGAATTGACTCATTCATTCATTCATTGAATTAGTTTTGGTATATCATGTATACCATTTTCAGCTTTTCCAGACTGTTGAATTTTATGTTGTCGGCTCCCACTCCATATTTTGGCTGACTGAAGAACTTGTAAATCAAATCTTTTTCCTCGGGAATTTCAAAATTCATAATCTTGTTTTTGTTCTTCTGCATGTAGATTTTATCCCAAATGGTAAGTTCTTTTGTATTATCCAACTGTTTTAATATAATTTTATGTTTACATAAGACCAGTATTAAGATATGGTAGTGAAGCATGGACAATACGAAGAAGAGATGAAAGCCGAATAACAGCAAATAAGATGTGATTTATGCGCCGAACCGGAGGCTACACAAAGTGGAACCATAAAAGAAATGAAATTATGGAAGAGTTGGACGTAGAACCCATTCTTCACCATATACAAAACTACCAGAACAACTGGAAAACCCATCTTCAATGAGTGCCGTCTCATAGAATTCCAAAAGCCATACTTTGCTACTGCCCCCAAGGCAAAAGATCGCTGGGACGTCCAAAAAAGTGCTGGATGGAAAATTCCTCTTTGAGACCATAACAGGCCACATGGCCTAATACTTGCATGGATGATGATGATGTTTACATAGATTTTTATGCTTTTCCGACCAAAGTTGATGTAATCCCAAAATTGTTAAAACAGTTAGAAAATAAAAAGAACTCACCATTTGGGAAAAAATCTACATACAGAAGAACAAAAACAAGATTATGAATTTTGAAATTCCCAGAGAAAAAGATTTGATTTACAAGTTCTTTGGTCAGCCAAAAGATGAAGTGGGAGCTGACATCCAGAACTGACAATATAAAATTCAACAGTGTGGAAAAACTGACGATGATATACATGATATACTGAAACTATTGACGATTTAATTATTAATTTAACACTTCTCATTGAAGGATAAATTATATTTGAAGAGAAAAATGCCCGGAAAGCCAGGTGTCCCAGGTTCAAGTCTCGGTCTAGGCAAAAAATTTTCTCTTCAAATATACTGGAACTAGTTCAAATAGAACACAACTATTTGAGGTAAAATGAAACTAGATTCACCTTATTTAAGAAGAACCTCATAATGTTACTTCCAAATGCTATTTATTAATTGTGTATGTTTTACAGGATTCTGAAAAATATGTTGAAAGATTGTTGGAACTTTTCAATCAGTTTAGCCAGTTAGTTAAAGAAGCTTTTAACGATGATCCCAGGTTTCTGACTGCCAGGGATAAAGCCTATAAGCAAGTTGTAAATGATACACAAGTGTTTAGACTAGAACTGCCAAGTAAACAGGTATGTTTCACCTCATCTCATATCCTGTCTTCTAATTATATATATATATATATATATGAAAGTTTTCTTGGGTTTTCCGCATCTTGGATTCAAGTTCGGCCTCTGGCCACTGATTCCGACGTTTTGGCATGATCCCATATGTCATTATCATTCCTTGATATGTAGGATCATGCAGAATCAGTGGCCAGAGGCCGAACTTGAATCCAAGATGCAGAAAACCCAAGAAAACTTTCATATTCATACTTATATCCGCAAAAATTTGCAATATAACATATATATATATATTATATATATTTTTATTTATTTATAGTGATATTTCCTGTATAGTTCATTGTTTAACATTCATTAAATTAATCAGATTTAATGCTCACCTCATATTTTGTATCCTTTCAAGGACGAGTTTCAAAGAATTTTTCCTCATTGTCAACTGACACCTGACTTGAACTATTATAGGAAATATCACTAAAAGGTTAGATTTAAAGTTTAAAAATGGAATTTTTTCCATTATGCCTCATATCCTGTCTTCAAATTATATCAGTTTCTTAACCTCAATTAATGAACTTTGAAATTTCTGGATAAGTTGGTTTGTTAGGGAGGTTCATCAGTTCACCAACAGACGGTGTAAGAAGCAGTGATTTGGATGACAGACAGAACATCATTAGTGTAACTACTGAAGATGTAACCACTAAGATTATGAAACCGGTCTAATTAGAAGACAGGATATGAAGCGAGGTAAAAATAATTTTATTTTAAATTTGACTGTTGATATTGTTTGCTTCTCCTCCTCTGTTGGTGGATTGATGAACCTGGAATTCAAATATTTTTTCTTGGGATTTCAAAATTCATTATTTTGTCTTTGTATTTTTTAATGTAGATTTTTTTTCCCAAACTCTGAGCTCCTTAATTTTTCCCAATTATTTAATTAATTTTATCTTTACTTCAATTCTGTGCATTTCTGACAAAGCGTGAGCAACTACTGCACATTTTTCTACTTCCACATTTTTTTTACATTCTGATGTTCATGTTTCTTTTTTGTTTTTCCTGTATAGATTTTTTCCCCCCATGATCCACATTTTATATGATAAATTTCTGATATTTTATCTTTGTTAATTTCCTCATTTTTATTATAATCAATGGTAAAGGGAAAAATTTATACCTGAACCAAAAATTGAACGCCAAACCTTCAGCTTTATGTGCTGATACTCTTAGACCACTGAGCTAATTCAGGATTCCTTTCTGTCTCAGCACAAATTCTCCCTTTACCCTACTGTATTGTACTCATGAAGTTATATTTTCTGTTGCTATGTTTATTATGGTATATGGAGGATGGAGAGAACAACATCATGGACATATACAATTGAATAGAAATTTGAATTAACGTACATTAATTTTTGCAGACGATGTAGCATTAGTGGTACCCTCAGAGGACGAATTACAATATTCAGTATATAATTTTAAGAAAATGCCATCAAATACAATATGAAAGTCAATACAGAGAAAACAAAAGTAATGGCTTTTCAAGGAAAATACCCTGTACATAGCAAATCAAAAATACTAGAAAGAGTAAATTGATTTACCTACCTTGGATATACATTAACATTATATTTGAAAAGATAAATATATGCCTAGACTGGGGTTTGAACCCAGGACCTTAATGTTTAAATTCCCAATAAAAAGTCTTCTTAATAAAGAAGCCACCATTTGCAAAAGTTCTAGCAACGGCTCGTAGCATTTGGAGTTAGGGAATTAACTATGTGTAAGAGAAAAATATGCATTTAGATTGGAGGCCTAGGTAGCTCAGATGGAAGAGCATTGACATAGATAGTCAAAGGTCCTGGGTTCAAACTCCGGTCTAGGCGTATATTTTTCTTTTCAAATATAATTTGTCCATCATTAAGATGTTTAAAAATGAATAATATTAACATACATGAACATATTTGGATGAAGTAGACATAGCAAATAAAATTATTAATTTTAATAAACCCATGGGAATAATAAATTGAGTAATGAAACCTTCGCTAGTCCAGAGAGATACCAGAGTACGGTTATACAAAACCTTAGCAAGACCTGCACTTTGCTATGGCAGTGAGGCATGGACTTTGAGGAAAGGAGAAGAGAACAGGATAACTTCTAGTGAAATGAGATTCATGGGATATACAGCAGGATATACCAAATGGGATCACAAACACTATGATGATGTCTTGAAGGTACTACTTTTAGAACCGGTCATTGAATACATACATAGATACAGGAACAACTGGATGAATCATTTGCGATGAATGAGTTCAGATAGAGTTCCCAAGGCCATGCTTCGTTATTGTCCAACAGGGAAGAGATCTCCAAGGAAACATTGGATACAAAATTCATGAGTGAGATCGTAACAGGCCTATAGGCCTAAGATTGGTTGGGTGAAGAAGAAAAAGATTGTGGTATATGTTCTTTCTGTTAATTGTAATTATCCCAGTAAGATTTTCATTCTTTTTTCTTTATTATTGTGTCTGCTGCACTAGCTCAGGTGGTAGTGTGCCTACTTCCTGATTGGAGTTTGAATTTAAGTACAATTTTATTATTCCTCTTCTTAGACTGATTTTAGGACTTTATTCAGTTCAATTCTTAGTATTTTCATGACCGTTGTTGCGTCGTCTTGAAGAGCCTCCTCCTCCTCCCCCAGAAGATAAAACCATCTAGATTTTGAAACCAGTTTAATTAGAATATGAGGTGAGATATAAAGAATTTTAGTTTAAATCTTAAAATAATACTCATAGAGATTTTCCATTTAAAAGTTCAGTTCAAATAAACAATTTGTTGTTACTGAAAGTAATTGGGTACGAATGTTAACAAGAATTAAATGAATTCTTCTTACCTCATATGTTGTTGTTGTTGCAGAGTGCAGGTATGAAGTCGCAGCCGGAGTCCAAGAGTCCTGAACTGTTAGCTAACTACTGTGATATGTTGTTAAGGAAAACCCCTCTTAGTAAGAAACTCACATCTGATGAGATAGAAAGCAAGTTAAGAGACGTGGTAAGATCATCTTATTATTACATCATATTCAGAGTTTTCCAGGCATCTGGGCCATTGTGTTTCATTACAGCTGAGTTCATTGTGTTGAAAAGCTGGCTGGTGTAAATTATACAGCCTTAATAAATTACAATAGGAAGCAACATTATTATAATAAATAATGTGACTCAAGAATCATTTTACCTCATAAATTGTTGTATTCTATTTGAACATGTATAGAGTGTGGACAAGCTGATGATGGTATGCATGGCTTAAAGAAACATTTACCCTCTTACTAATAAACACTGTATTAGGTGTTCAGTGTATAAGAGGTGTACAACTTTACATGGGAATCATTATACATGCCTCCAGCCTTGTTTAAGGATTGTATAACTAGACAAAATGTCGGACTTCAAGATCAACTGATTGTTTTCTTACGATATTGATGAAAGTTTCCTTAAATTTAATGCAAAATGCAACACTTTAACGACTGTTTGA
The DNA here is from genome assembly GCA_030220185.1 of Diploptera punctata. NCBI lineage: Eukaryota > Metazoa > Arthropoda > Insecta > Blattodea > Blaberidae > Diploptera > Diploptera punctata. Next base: position 4,561,431 of record JASPKZ010007797.1, on the reverse strand, counting down.
TGGATGCACAGGACATAAATAATATTAATAAAGCTCTGGGTAGGAAAATAAAGGCATCATAAAATGCCTTTTGTTACACTCATTCTCGATTAGGCCTATAAAACAAATAATAATATTTTTAAACTGAACATTGATTCACAAAAGAATATGTTCTACAATAATTGCTGTAGACAAGATTTAACTTGAATGTAGTTTAAATGCTTCATAATATTATTTTATCAAAACTCTCTTGCATCATTAAAACATAATACACATACCGATATAAAAATATATTTAATTATAGAGGTACTATTATCGCAGCAAACCACATGTTAGCTTGATAGTCTTGTGGTTAGAGCTTCTGACTACAGTACGTGGGGTCCTAGGTTCGATTCCCGATCAAACTGCAATGATTTTTTTTTCCGCCTAAAGCATTATTCTGTTGTCGGTAACATTTTCTACTATTTTGAACGTTTTCTAAACGCATCTTAAAACACTGCATATAATTCATAAGTAATGGGAAAAACTTTTATTAGTTTCCAAGAATTGTTCAAAATTCTTGACGTTAGATGGCAGCACATTATCTGTGAAACTAATTCTTCGATATATTTGACATTGCGTAAAGAAAAATGTAAATAAATTAAAACACATTTATTTTTTCCGTACCTCCCCAATTAGGGAATCTTTATTAATTCTTATCCATACTCATTTCTTACACAATCACTAGTTGATGTTGTTTTATATCTGTTACAAACTGCGCGTAATATTGTTCTGACGTCATAGTGATGACGAATATGTGACGTATTGTGTATAACGGTTGTATTGTTTTATAGCTCTGGTACAACGTTTATTAGTAAGGAAATTATTCATGATGTACATAAGGCTTATACATTGTATAACTAAACAACTGATGAAAGCCTGTATATGTCAGTGCTCTTCCATCTGAGCTACTTAGCCTAGGTAGCTCAGATGGAAGAGCATTGACATAGAGAGTCAAAGGTCCTGGGTTCAAACCCCGGTCTAGGCGTATATTTTTCTTTTCAAATATAATTTGTCCATCATTAAGATGTTTAAAAATGAATAATAATAACATTATTAGTCTGTGTCCTGGCTGCAACACATTTTTTCCTTTTAATTGAAGAAAAAAAATATGCATCTGAATATGGATTTGAACCCGATGTCTCAGGTTCAGAATATCCCAATTCAGGCATTTATTTTCTCTTCAAATAAAATTTGTCTTTTGGTGAGAAGTGATAAATTTAATATGTAAGTTAGAACAAACTGTGTTTCCTGCGCAGTCTGTTAAGATATATATTATTTAATATAAAGTCATTGTGCAGTCTCAGGGGCTCAGAACTGTCTCTTACTAAAGTTAGTTTCTCTTTTTTGTTTCCAGTTACTAGTGTTGAAATATGTTCAAAATAAAGATGTTTTCATGAGGTACCACAAAGCTCACTTGACCAGGCGGCTCATTCTTGACACCTCGGCTGATTCAGAAAAAGAAGAAAATATGGTTGAATGGTAAGTATATTTGTTAAACATTCAAATAATGAAGTAAATCCTCTACTTGTGTATTGCATAATGCCAGGTTGAGGATGAGGTGAGATGAAGCCCCTATTATTGTGTCCTACATTGTTCTTTGTTCAGACCACAGCGGTGGACTTACTCCAAATATTGTTTCAAAATAAATTCTGGCTGCTAGAGTGTTAACAGACATACAGCATGATATGCATCTACACTGGTGTAACCAGCCCAATATTGGGCCTTAGCTTCTTCTTTGTTAGGAGATACTAGACCAAGTTAATATAGTTATTAATAGTGAGTGGACAACATATTTTTAACGACTCATCTCATATAATTTCAAATTTCTTTGATACCGGCGGTTTCAGACAATATCTTGTCCCTCTTCAGTCATGGCTACAAAGAAATTTGAAATTATATGAGGTGAGTCGTTAAAAATATGTTCTCCGCTCACTATTAATGATATAACCTCATAATGTTTACGTCCCAATATTAAGTTAAATATAATATAGTTATTGACGATTTTATTATTAATTTAACACTTCTCATTGAAGGATAAATTATATTTGAAGAGAAAAATTTTTGCCTAGACCGAGACACGAACCCGGGACCCTTGGCCTTCTCGGTCTAGGCGAAAATTTTTCTCTTCAAATATAATATAGTTATGCTTATTTCCCAAAGATGCCGTGAATAGTATGGAGTTAACATACTGACCCAATGAGACATCTGGTAGGAAACTAAGGTATTCATCATCATCATCATCATCTTCTTCTTAAGGCACTACAACTTCAAAATGGAATGTTTTGGTCTCCTCTATCTTCTGCCAATTTCCGGTTTGTCACCCTCATCTTCTTCAAATACTCCCAAATATCGTCCTGCCATCTCATCCTAGGTCTACCAACAGCTCTAGTTCCTGTTGGTTTCCATTTATATAGCTTTTTAGCTAATCTCTGTTGATCCATTCTCATCAGATGACCAAACCATCCAATCCTAAGAGATCTGATATGATTTATTATATTTTGATTTTTAATTATATTATTTAATTCACTATTTGTTTTTATTTTCCAAGTTTGGTTTCGTCCTGGACCATAAATTTTTCTAAGTATCTTTCTTTCAAAACTTGACAATTTTTGTTAAACTAAGGTATCAGTAGATGAAAAAGAACAGTGAATTTTGCTTATAGGCCTCTTTATTCAGGCTTAAGGTTCTTTTACAAGCCTGAAAATCTTCAGATTCAGGATCCATGGTTTAAAGTCCCTCCCGGAGGACTTGCTCCTTGGATTTTTTGTCCTAAAAAGATCCATCGATTGCGGTTGGTTTGAATCTGCAACCCTCGGGACCAGAGGCAAGGAACATAACCACTAGTCCACTGCAGCCGACACAATGTAATATATATATATACATATTTCTAATGTATAGAATTTTTAGTCATGGTCATTTTCAGTGTCTGCTAGGTACAATTGATGAAGATGCATAAAAATAAAAATAAAATATTTTCATGAGATCATCAATATCTTCATTCAAAGTTAAAAATGGGAAACACTTTATGAGGTACTTAATTAATAAATTAATGAGTCATTAATTTATTAATATCTTCATTGTTCAGAATTAGTTAAAAAATAAATGAATTAAAAAAGTCATTATCATCAACATTTTTTGTACAAGTATAAAGATATCTGATGACCATGTTACAATCTGAATGGTTTATTTTAGGAAGTAATATTTTAAGGTTCTTTTAATCAAGTTTTTTTGAGACTAGAAACATCTTACCTCAATTTAATGTTGATTTGTTCTCGAACATGTTTCAATATAATCTTCTATATCATCTTCAGCTTGGCCAGACTGATGAGTTTTATGTTATGAACCCTGGATGTCGATATTAGTTCCCTCTTGCGGCTGGCCGAAGAACCTCCAAACTAGGTCACGTTCAGCAGGAATTTTGTAATTCATAACTCTTAGTTATAACTACAATCTCAAGCTAGGATTTTCAATCCATTTCTTCCCCGGACAGTCCAAACATCTCTTTCTGTGTGGGTAATACTGAAACATGGCTTTAGAGATTCTGTTCATGTACATACATTGTACATGAGTTTTCCAATTGCATTGGTACTTGTTTATAAAATGTATAACTGATTCTAACTGAAGTTTTTACAGGACCCCTTAAAATGAGAATCCCATCAATTGTATCCCTGTAGGCCAGGAACCCATTGGGTGTACTAATTTATATTGCTTTCAAGTCACAAGAGAGACCAGAGAAACAGGCTAAAACTATATAAAAAAGTAAAAGGAAGAAAATTTATACAAAATAAAATAAACATTTCTTACGATTTTTAAGTATTTATATAATTATGCAAATATTGTGAATTGAGTTCTATAGACATGCAAATACTTAATGTAACATCCACTAGATGGCTCTCAAATCGTTGTTACCAACATTCGCAAATAATTCCAAACCATATTTCAAGAAATTAACTTCATTTTGTTAAGTTCTGATAGGACAAGTTAGTGTAGTTAAAATTAATTTACAGTTTATTAAATAATATGCGTGTAATTTGTTTTGATAGTTAGGAAATGGGGAAAGTTGGTTTATGTCCATTTTTTAACGTTTGGGAGTTTATTCCAAAAGTTGGTAATGCCGACTTCAGAGCCATCTAATGGAAGCTATGTTAACCATTACAGCAACTCGCGCATGTGCATTGCGTTTCTGTAGAACTTAGAAGAATTCATGGCAGACAAATAGTGAACTTTTTCCAAAAATTCTTAAGTACTTCTGCAGAAGCCACAACTGATCAGTCACTCGACATTCACTTTTGGATTCTGAGTTCATGTCTCCATGTGAGGTTTGTTGTGCACGAATTGGAGTCAGGGCAGGTATTCATTCCACTGCTCCATATTCATATTATCTGCTCCTGTGATGATGCGACAGACCTGTCATTGTATATCACACACCTTCAATCTCATCACATACCTTAATATTTCTCCAGAATAAATGTAGTAGTAGTTCCTCTCACTCCTCTTGGAAGCATAGGGCATTTGTAAAAGTATGCCACCAGACTTTGTTTTTTTGCCAAATTCCTGAATTCATTCCAACTTTTTCCTTGTTTATTTAGATAAACTTTTATCGCTTACCTCATATTCTTCTTCTTCTTAGAACTAGTTTCGGCACAATCTTCTGTATCATCATCAGTATTTCTACGACTGTTGTTCTATCATCCTGAAGAGCCATCTCTTCAGGACAACAGAACAAAGGTCATAGAAATGCTGACGATGGTACAGAAGATTGTGCCGAAACTAGTCTAAGAAGAAAAAGAATATGAGGAGTGATAAAAGTTTACCTAAATAAATAATACCTCATAGTTTGAATTCCTAAAAATGTAATTTTTCCTTGTTCAATTTCTTTTATTACAGTGCTGTGCCATGTATTTTTTGATCTTCCTCTTTTTCTAGGCAATCCCTGTAGATTCCATTCCAGTACTCTCTTTGGAACACACTCATTTGGGAATGTGTTCAATCTATTTCCATTTGCGATATTTAATCTCCTTCCAAAATCTCATCCTGTCATGTTACATAATAAATATGATTAATATAAATGTTTAGAAAATGGAGGATAAGGTTATTGATATAATAAAGTTGGGAATTTTTACATTATGAGGTTTTCTTGATAAAAATCAAATGAATCGTGAATTCATCTTACCTCATACATCTATGTTATTTAACACAGAACTGCGGTATCTCGCAAAAAAGGACACTTAAGAAATATAAAAAAAAGGTGAAATTGAAAAATGAGCAATAGCAGCACATAGTTTATTAAAGAATCATAGAATTGAAAAAGAAACTAAACTTTTGAAACATGTATCTAAACCTTTGGAATTAACAGTTTGGGAAAAGATATACATTAAAAAAAATTTATATTAGAACCATGAATTTTGAGTTTCCGGACGAACCATCATCATCATCATAGTATATTCATGAATTTAGACCATTTGTTGACCTGTTTCTGCCTCAAAAGAAACACCATCCAAAAGTCTTTTGAGTGGACATCATGGTCTTCTTCTCAAATTTGATTAAAAAGTTCTTGAAATTAACACCACATGGCAGTTTAGAAAATGACTGGCATAATGAAGAATTGACAGTCATGACAACAGCTGAGGTGGGAATGATGATTCCTGATACTGCAGTTCTATGTTAAATAACATAGATGTATGAGGTAAGAAGAATTCGTGATTCATTTGATTTTTATTAGGTTATTGATTTAATTCCCACCGCAGGATTTTTTATTAAATGTTATTAAAATTTGTGTTTATTTTGTCAGGCTGCGTGAAGTTGGTATGCCAGCGGATTATGTAAATAAATTAGCCAGAATGTTCCAAGATATTAAAGTTAGTGAGGACCTGAATCAACAGTTCAAAGAGCAGTACAGGAGTTCCAAGGGCAGCATAGCAGGTAACTTCACTTATTCATGTTATACAATTTAATTACTGCAAAACATGTCTCATTTACTTACTGATTCTGATCTCAAAACTGTAATTATTTTTTTCCTAACATAAATTTATTATAATTACCAATTTTTATAGATAATATGTTTTTAACCCTTTGCTGGCCCTAATGCTCCGAAGCGCTTGATATTTAAATGTCTCCTGCCGGCCTAAACGCTCTAAAGTGCTCTTGATGAAAGCATCTAAAAAATATTGCTTCGTGCATACAGAACAAGTGATCTCTTTATGCGGGTGTGATGAAATCACTTAGTAGGCATTCCTGTACGTGTGTAAATATGAACCAAGGATAAACACTTATATAGGTCACAGATAATGAAGTTCAAAAGTGGCGAGTCCAGAAAAATGCAGTATGAAGATGTACGGCGGTAATGTGGCAAGACAAACGTGTTGTTCTTCTCCTTTCCACGAAGTCAGTCACAAAAAAAAACTGAAAAAGGCAATGAAGAAATGGAAGTTCCATGTCCTAATGCCGTCATAAATTACACGAAGCACATGGGAGGCGTGGATATAGGTGATCAGAAACGTAAATATTATGGTGTTGGCCGATCTTCAAAAAAGTGGTGGAAGTTTCTATTACATTTTGCTCTAAATGTGTGTATTGTGAACTGTTTCATCTTATATAACCTGACAAACCAGCCCTCGAGTACAGCACACGGAAACAGGTAAACAGACAACATTTAAGTGTAAACAGTGTGACCTTCCATTGTGCCGTGCGGGTTGTTTTTTTGAATACCACCAGCAGCGAAATGTGGAGGTGCAAAATTAGGTGAGTATGTTATTACATGCGTAAATATATTAGGAATTAGATAAAAAAATAATTATGATCCTATCTTTTTCAGTTTAATTTTTATTATTATTTTTCTTAAGGGGGAACATAGATCCTGCTATAGGTATTTAAATTTAAATGCCCATTTAAAAAACCCGGCCATCCTGTCCTAGTAGGAGGATGGTAAATGGGATCGGCAAAGGGTTAATGTAGTTCTATGTATAGCTGTTGTTCATTTGAAGTCAGCAGATATAAAACATTTGCACATTATTCAAATGTAACCGATTGATTATGAAATATTTTATGATTAAGTGTGTTGTGGACAGTATTAACTTACAGTTAACAATAACATAAATTTGACAGGACCAAGAGTAAGAAAGTTTTTTTTTACCAATGCCACCAGGTTGTCTTTATGACATTTCTGGTATTCTCTTATTCCCTCCTGGCATTGGCGGAATTATAACCCTCTTCTTAAGTTGGGGCGCTTAGAAGGGAGAGTTATGTTACCTCAATGATATGGTAGGTGATGAATGATAATAAAGCACTAGGAGAGTCCTTAAATCTATTGAAATTCATCGGAGAACATTTTTTTGACAACTCACCTCATAGATTTCATGTTTTTCGTGATACCACTGTTTCAAACAGTAATCACATTCATCTTCACCCATCTTCAGCGCTGCCATCTATGGTTGAATTCATGAACTTCAAAATCAGATTTCAATGAATTTCAATGATTATATCTCATAAGTTTACTTCCCAACATTAATTTAATATACCTTAAATATATATTTAACCTAAATCCAGACCGTGGGCGGGCACTGGAATAATTCCCTTTAAGAAGAAAAAGCCTATGGTCTGACCGGGAATCAAACTCGGGAGCCTATGAACTGTAGTCAGAAGCTCTGACCACTAGCCCATGAGGCTGGTCATTTCAAGAGAATTGGGGACAATGTTTAAAAAATACAATACAAGAGTAAGAAAGTATATTTTAACATTTCTCATGTTTTGAAAAGTGGGTATGGGATGGAACAAAACAGAGTTCATGTTTAAGTTCAACAGGGTTGTCTTAGGCCTATTCACATATCACAACAGAAACTCCAGAGGAAAAGTTAAAATTTGCATTCCAGTTTTATTATTTCAGGTGAAAAATCAAAATTAATGGCTTTTTGTTGTAAAGGATCTTTGTTAATTGAGTTTATTTGGAGGACCCAACATGCTGATCGCGTCACCTATACATTGGCTGGATGATCATCTACCTCTGTGTTGAACACATGTGGATGTGAGGCCAACAACCAGCTGGAAGGCCAAGGGCCTTCTATGCCTATTGTGATGTGGAGTGTGGTTTTTTTTTTCACTGTTCATCTTACATCATAAATCATTGTGTTCTTTTGAACATGTTTCAATATTTAACTTTTATAGGAATTAATCACTATGAGGTTTAATTTATGGTGAAATTAAATGTTTCTTACCTCTCCTCATATAAATCTTCTAAGTAATCAAAACATCAAAAATGGAGAAGTGGAAAAGTCAGCAGTAGCTGCTCATGCTTGGTCTGAAAAACATTTTATTGAATCAAAAGCCAGTCTAATTAAACAAATAGACAAACAAAAGGAACTCATGGTTTGGGAAAAGATCCACATTCAGAAAAACAAAGGAAAACTAATGAACTTTGAAATTCCCGCAAATTTTGACCTGATCCAGAGGTTCATTGGTCCACCAACAGAGGGAAGAAGAAGAAGAAGAAGAAGAAGAGTTTCTTCCGATCAACATAACATCAGTCACCAAAGAAGTACTGAAGATGAGACTGTTATGGTCTCGAAATCGCGATCTTTTTACGTAGAAGATTTATATGAGGAGAGGTAAGAAACATTTAATTTCACCATGTTTCAATATGCTTGCATATTATCTACAGTTTGGAAAGACAGTTGAATAATTGATTGTCGGCCCTGGATACCAACTTCCCCTCCATCTTTTGGTTGACTGAAGAACTTGCAAATCAAATCCTTTTCCCTGGGAATTTTAAAATTCATTCTCCTTCCTCTGTTCTTCTGGATGTAGATCTTGTTCCAAATGATTAGTTCTTTTGTGCTTTCTAACTGTTTCAATAATTTTGTATTCAAGAGTATTACTACCGCCGTGGTCTCGAGGTAGTCTGCCTTGTCACGCAGCAGTCTTGGGTTCGATTCTTGGTTAGGACAGGCTCCTGGGTGAGGTTTTTTCAGGGTTTTTCCTCACCTGTAAGACAAATGTTAGGAAGCTTAGGGCCCAAGAGTCCTCGAAAATCATCCAGCCATCATCATCATCATCCTTCAGCTGTATGGAAAGCAACGAGAAGCTACTACACCTATAATTCCTAGTAAAGCTGCAGAGCATAGCATGAAAATGCTATGATTGCAGTGAAAGACATGCCCTCGGGCAGAATTACTATGGATGCAGTATTACTAACTTGAAAAGCTGAGTTGTGATATGTGGTGATCATGAACACTAATTGAGTTTATTAAATGAATGTTAAGAAGCTATGACTGAAATAAGTAAATTAATACACAACTAAACTATTGTAATCAGTTGTAAAGAGAATTTTTTTTTTTGTCTTAACTGGCATAAATCCTCCCTTTACTGACTCTCTTGGTCCCACATTTAATGCAATGAATCATCATTCACAAACACACATTGAACGGCTTCTATATTATGAAGACATGAAGGAGTTATTGAGTTATATAACATTAGATAGATAGATCATTGGTTGATTAATGTTTTTGACATCATCTGATTCCTAATAGCCAATTTTGTCGGTCCAATCTTCTGGTTGTAGATGTTTCTCCTTCATTATAAATATATTCCCTGACTTCAGGAGATTTTAGGACTTCCTCTGCTTCGTCTTCCCTCAGATTTCCATTCCTATGACATTAGATGTAAGTTTATTTTTTTAATGTAGTCCTGAATTCAGCATTCTGAATATCCAAAACTGATTGCAAGTTATGTGATTTGTAGATTCAATAAATATAAAGATTTTGAATGCGGGTGCCTGGGCGAGAGGAAGTGAACGTGTGACTGTCTCTCTACCTCTGGAACTCGAGGACTACATCCCGGAAGTGGAAGACTTCTACAAGAAAAAACATAACGGCAGGAAGTTACAGTGGTACCATCATATGTCGAACGGCACGGTTAGTATAACACTCTAATCTTTATTTCACGCTGTTTTGATATGTTTAACTAACTACTAACTCAGTGGCATTGCTGAATCCGTAGGTTCATGGCCACATGGACTTAAGCTCTGCAAACATCCCTATCCTGAGCTAATATTTTTCAATCATCCCTTGTATAATCTACTTCCCTCAAATCATGGTAAATGTTATTTTTAAGAATAAAATGAATTGTGAATTCTTCTTACCTCATACTTCTATGTTTTTTTAAACACAGCACTGCTGTATCAGTGACCATCGTCACCATCATCAGCTGTTTTCACGACTGTCATTTTTTTTTTTGCCGGTAATTATCCAAACTTCAGAAACATAAAGAATGGAGAAATTGAAAAATCAGCTATAGCAGCACATAGTTTATTAGAGAATCATAGAATTGAAAAAGAAGGAGAACTTTCGAAACATCTATCCAAACCTTTGGATTTAACAGTTTGGGAAAAAATATATATTCAAAAAAACCATACTAGAACCATGAACTTCGAAATTCCAGACAAACCAAGCTTGATTACAAAGTTCTTCAAAAATATAACAGATGGCAGTTTAGAAAATTATTCCTTCAAAAGAACACCAGATGGCAGTTTGAATAATTACTGGCAAAAGAAAAAATTGACAGTCATGAAAACAGCTGATTATGGTGACAATGGTCGCTGATACTGCAGTGCTGTGTTTAAAAAAAACATAGAAGTATGAAGTAAGAAGAATTCACAATTTATTTTATTCTTGTTAATAAAACCTCATAATGTTAAAAATTCCCAAATTTATTATATTAAATGTTATTTTCCCTTCTCATTCTTGGTGTACCAACTAGGTATTTTCCCTCTAGTTTTCCTACAAGAAGTTTCCATGCCCCTCTTTCAATCTTCATTCGTGCCACATGTCCTGATCATCACAGTCTATGGTATTTAACTGTTCTTATTATATTGAACTTTTAGAACTTAGAAATGTCAAAAATGATGAAGTGGAAAAGCCAACAGTTGCTGCTCATGCTTGGTCCAAAAAAAAGTCTAATTGAATCAAAAGCCAGTCTAATTAAACAAATAGGAAAACAAAAAGAACTCACGGTTTGGGAAAAAATCCACATTAAAAAAAACAAGAAAGAAAAACTTATGAACTTCGAAATTCCTGCGGATTCTGACTGGATCCGAAGGTTTATCGGTCCACCAACAGAGGGAAGAAGTAGTTCTTCTGATCGACCTAACATCAGTCAAAGAGAAAGTACTGGAAATGAATCTGCCAAGGCTTTGAAACGGCAGTCTACGTAGAAGACTGGATATGAGGTGAGGTATGAAGCATTTTAATTTAAATCGTATCTATGAACGCATTAGACCATAAAAGTCGTTCTCTGCTGAGAAAGTTGCATCCAAAGATGTTTTTGCGTACTCAAAAATCTGTTCATGCGATAATAGTTGTCGAAATTCCTAATCTACCTGGCGAGGTGACTTTGCAGAGAACGAATCTTGAGCAACCCGATGGGAACTGATGGTAACCGATGTACTTTAAAACCTTGCTGCGTACCTTGCTGCTTTATCCAAGATGTTGAACCTTGAAGACTTCGATCATGTTTTTGGTATATGCGGAGAAGAGGAATTTGATAGAGTCTACCAAAGAATTCAACTGGAAGAACAGGAGAATCAGCGTAATATCGCACGATGCAGACATCTTCGTATATGGTATTATTTGTGGGACGCAAGCGTAAATGCATTCCTCTAGCAGGCGAAAATAATGGAAGTGGTTTTATCGCTGAGAATTCTGGGTAATTTCTTTCCAATATTACGAAAAAAATTACTTTCATGCATGACCAGTCGGCGACTCGCTAATTCGAACTTTGCACGTTCTCACGGAAAACTCAACTCACCAGAGACTAATAATGTATTTGCATGTGGCCCTTAATCTTGTTCTTATTATATCTGGTTTCCCATAAAGATCATGTAACTCCGTTATGTAGTCTTTTCCATTCACCTGTCTGTTCAGCTCTCTTCGATCCAAAAATCTTTTTAAGCAATTTATTCTCAAATGCTCATTATTTTTTCACCTCTCTTAAAGTAAGAGTCCATGTTGTGAGCTTATAAGGAAAAGGTATTAACCCAAAAAGTATCAGTGTGTTCTAATGTCAGTCACTGCACTTCTTGTGGTTCAAGTTCTGCACAGGATGAATAACTAACTTTTATCATTCTAAGACTCTCAAAGGAACTGTCAATTATTATATGCCGAAACAACATTGAAATTTCTCGCAGAGAAGCGTTGTGATGTACCAAGGTCGTGTCCAAAAAATTATCTGCTGCTTTTAACTGCATGATATAAAAATCAAAGCCAGAATGCAACAATGGTAACCCACTGTGCGAGGCAGATGGACTCCCTCCTTGAATAGACCAGTGTGGAGTGCGGCGGGGCCTGACACGGATGGCAAGTGAGGAGCTGTGGTACTTTCCTTTAATTATTATAGAGTTAATACTAATAAAATTCATATCAAATTCCATTGAGGTGAATAGTCATAAGATAAAAACTTAAAATATGTACCTTTTGGTAGGTGCCATCATCCTCAACTGTGTTAAAATATTATCTGGAGGCCTTTCAGAAGTTAACTTCCATCATCAGCAGAATGAGTATCTGCTACTAGTTGTTGTTGTTTAAGACGTTGTAAACTCGGGGTGTCTTTAATGAGTTGGTTAGTTTGACTCACCTCATATTTCTTGATTATATTCATCCTTGAAGACAGAGATTATAAAAGAAGCAAGGAATAAGACCTACTCAATGAGAACATACCCACAGACATTTTGTTATCCAACCTATATAACACCATCAGTTCCAGTTAAAATGCAGAAGATGAAACATTTTCGAAAGGCCTCCATACTGGAATAACTTGAAGAAGTTTAACCCTTTAAGTGTCACGAGCCGATTAGATCGGCTCAGGTGCTACTGTCCATTACCTGCCAGACAATGTACTTAAACTACTTGCAAAGCCGATCACATCGGTGGGTGCGATTTAAATCTCTTACACAAGAGATTTTACCAGTGGAATGCAAAGGGTTAATAATTTAATTGAGGGTGACTGACTTACCAGGTAAAAATTTTGTATATAATTACATTTACAGTGGGAGGAAATAGTATGAGGTATTTATATTAATAAATGAGTTGGAGAAAATGTTTTAGCATCTCACCTCACAAAGTTGCATGTCTTCACAATACCAGTTTCAAAAGTATAGTATTACTTCCATCTTCAGTCAAATTCCAACTGTTGAAATTTCGTCAGTTGGAATTTGACTGAAGATGGAAGTAACACCATACTTTTGAAACCGGTATCATGAAGACATGCAACTTTGTGAGGTGAGATGTTAAAACATTTTCTCTAACTCGTTTATTAATACAAATTTTATAATTAACATCTTATTACATAACCTCAATGATGCTTTAATATGAATTTCAAAAATATAGTATACTAGTGTATTCTCAGTTGGAGTTTGAAACCGGTATCATGAAGACACACAACTTTATGAGGTGAGATGTTAAAGCATTTTCTCCAACTTATTCATTAATCTAAATACCTCATAGTGTTTCCTCCCACCGTAATTTTGATTAAAACCTCATAGTGTTATTTCCTACATATATTAAATACTTTCCTGTAGTTTAAATGAGAGATTTGGAGCTGGATTTCTGTGTCTTGTAGTTAAAATTGGCAGATAATTTTTTACATGGCATGCAATGGTTGTCAGTTTCCTTGTAAGACCAGAATGTTATAATTTTGTTTTCAGATAACATTTGCGAATGCTGTAGGGAGATTTGATGTTGATGTGACGACATTCCAAATGGCAGTTCTGTTCGCGTGGAACCAACGTCCACTGGATAAAATTTCGTATGAAAATTTAAGATTAGCTACAGAATTACCTGACCCAGAACTCAGAAGGACGTTATGGGTATGTTTTACTTTATTTAAAATTTTATATAGTTGGGTTGTTCCGTGACGCAAAACATCAATAAATCCAAATTCAATGTTAGATATTAAATTTATTACTTCTCACTAAAAGACAAATTTTATTTGAAGAGAAAAATATACCATATTTGAAGAGAAAAATTATATGCTCAGACTGGGACTTGAACCTAGGACCTTTAGCTTTCTAGACTAATGTTCTACCGAAAGAAGCTAAAGTTTCATAGCATTTGGTGTGCAGGAATTGACAATGTATATAAGAGAAAAATTTGCATTTAGATTGAAGCTCGCCCAGATAGCTCAATCGGTAGAGCATTGTTCTAGAAAGCCAAAGGTCCTGGGTTCAAGTTCCAGTCTGAGCATATAATTTTTCTGATGATGGTTTCAAAAGCATTTGGCGATAGGGAATTACAACGTATATAAGAGAAAAATTTGCGTCTAGATCGTAACTCGCCTCGGTAGCTCAGTTGGTAGAGCACTTGGCCCGGAAAGCCAAGGGTCCCGGGTTCGAGTCCCGGTCTAGGCGAAAATTTTTCTCTTCAAATTTAATTTATCTTTCAATGAGAAATGTTAAATTAATAATAAAAACATCATTAGAAGCCTTACTAGCTTATAAAGTAATGTTAAATTCCCAATAAATGTCTTCTTAACTAAGAAGCCGCCATTTGCAAAGATAGAAGCAATGGTTTCAAAAGCATTTGGCGATAGGGAATTACAACGTATATAAGAGAAAAATTTGCGTCTAGATCGTAACTCGCCTCGGTAGCTCAGTTGGTAGAGCACTTGGCCCGGAAAGCCAAGGGTCCCGGGTTCGAGTCCCGGTCTAGGCGAAAATTTTTCTCTTCAAATTTAATTTATCAAAAATATAATTTTTCTCTTCAAATATGATTTATCCTCATTGAGATGTATGAAATGAATGACAAAAAACAGAAAAATGTATTAAGTTATGTAGATAGGAAATAACACTATGAGGTTTTTTAATATTGTTTATTTTTTATTATTTCACTCACCTCATACTTCATATGAAGTATGAGGTGAGTGAAATAATAAAAAATAAACAATAGAAAAATGTATGCCTAGACTGGGGTGTGAACCCAAGATCTTTAGCTTTATATGCTAATGCTCTGCCATTGAGCTATCCCTGGAGTTCAAACCCCTGTCTATGCACATATTTTTCTCTTCAATTATAATTTGATCTTCAATGAGAAATGTTAAATTATAATAAAAATATAGAAAAATATATGGCTGAATCAGGATTTGAACTCAATTCTCTGGTTCTGCACACTAGTGCTCTAATTCTGTACTCGATAGTCAGGGCAATAGGGTACAGAACCAGAGACATCGGGTTCAAATCCTGATTCGGGTGTATATTTTCCTCTTTAAATAAAACTCCAAATTCATTTAAAATGTAATATTTAACTCTTTTTGTCATATATATATATATATATATATATACGTATATATGTGATTAATGCGCAAAAAATGTTTCTGTCAGCTATGTTTAAATGATATTCTATTCTATAGTGTTCTGCCTTAGGGCATGTCTTTCGCTGCAATCATAACGTTTTCATGCTATGCTTTGCAGCTTTACTAGGGAATTTTAGATGTGATAACTTCTCATTGCTTTTCACACCGGTGAAATGATGATGGCCAGATGATTTTCGGGGACCGTTCGGCCCTCACCTTACTGACATTTGTCTTGCAGGTGAGGAAAAACCTCACCCAGGAGCCTCTCCCGACCAGGAATTGAACCTGGGTCTACTGTGTGACAAGGCAACACACTACCTCAAAATTACAGCAGTGGTCTTTAAATGATATAGACAGTTGAAATACTGATTATTTGAACACACAGACTTTTCTATTTTTTCTGGTCATAAGAAATCACAGAAAAGTTATGGTATTCTTAGATAGAGGTTATTTTGAGAAGCCGTTGAAATTAGATTAGAAGATATTTAAGAATATATTTAAAAAAATATAATTATAGAAAACTGAATAATTAAATTGATATATAAACATTTTACAGAACATTTTCACTAGGTTGTAAAATTTTCATAATGTAATCTTTAGAAATAAAGAAGTAGTAAATTAGAACAACACATTGTTGCAAAAGGGGTGAAGGAATTTGCTCTTAAGCTATGCTGCTGCGCCATCGGTTGCTGTCAGCCATTGTGAGGTATATCTACATTGGGTGGTTTATTTTTAGCATGCGACTTACATTACATATGACTTTCAGCAATAACAGCATATTGTTTATATCACTTTAAAATGATAGAACACAATAAAAAAATTGTGGAGTTTAAAAATAATAATATTTCCTTATCCTTATATATATAATTCTTCTGTACATGTGTTTGTCACTGAACTCCTCCTAAATGACTGGATTGATTTTGATGAAATTTTTTGTGTGTGTCTCATTGCATCCCTCGATGATTTAGATTCACAATTGAACCCTCTAAAACCATTAGGTGTAGGAATTCACCTGAATTGAAAATTGAAAAACTGCACTAGTGATCACATTTTTCAGTGTTTTGCATCGAAACTCAGTATATCATATTAAAATAAACTGAGATAGGTATTAAAAAATGAGCAAAATCCGACAATTAGAAGTGGAGGTTTACTTGAAATTCGAAATTAAAAAATGCCTGTATGACTGGACTGATTTTGATGATTTTTTTGTTGTTGTGTGTTTGAGTGGGTCAGTGGGCCCTGGATGGTTTAGATTCATAATTGGACACTCTGAAACCATTAGTTGTAGGATATCACTTGAAGTGAAAATTTAAAAATCACTCTAGCGGTCACAATTTTTAATGTTTCATGACGAAACTCAGTATATCCTATTAAAATAAACCGAGGTAGTATTATCAAAAAATGAGCGAAATCAGACAATTAGAAGTGGAGGTTTACTTGAAATCCAAAATTAAAAACTGCCTGAAAGACCGGATTGATTTTGATGAAATTTTTTGTGTGTATTTGAGTGGGTCTCTGAATGGTTTAGATTTACAATTGGACATGGTAGATGGCGCTGA
This sequence comes from Diploptera punctata, assembly GCA_030220185.1. Lineage (NCBI taxonomy): Eukaryota > Metazoa > Arthropoda > Insecta > Blattodea > Blaberidae > Diploptera > Diploptera punctata. The sequence goes on along the minus strand of JASPKZ010007797.1, from coordinate 4,544,518 downwards.
GATTGGGTTTTAGGAATTTTTTTTTGTCAGATGTGTAGTCATCTGCTTTACTGATATATTCTGCCCGACAACAATGTGATGTCATAATGCACAGTTCTTGAGCTACAACAAATAGCAGTGGGAAGTTTTCTTGCAAACTTGTTAATTAGTGAATTTTATAGTAAAAAAGTAACTTATATTTTTATCTTAATTATATTTGAGTTGGAAATTTTGACTCATCTCATATTTCTTGATTTTTATGCAGACCTAAGTTTCATCGCTTCTGTGCGATATTGTCGATGCCTCCCAACTGTTGTTTTGTGGCTGTCCAAAATTTAACATTAAATTAGCACTGAAAAATGATTACAGTTTGAATAAATTAATCAAAGCCAACAAAAATGAAGAGATTGAAGATGGCAACAAATCAAGGATTTATTAAATTGATTGTAAAGATTGTGAAAAAAATATACATAGGAAAAACAAAAAGGAACTTAAATATAAGATTGAAAGAACACCTTAAAACTCATGGCGCAACAGGCCTAGAAGGCCCTTAGCCTCACATCCACATGTATCAATCATAGGGGTAGATTGATCATCCAGCCAGTATAGGGGTGACATGTGGTCAGCATATCGAGTCCCCCAGCCATTATAGCTGATTTTCTCAACCTGGAGCCGCTACTTATTGTAGCTACCCAAATGCCTCATGATACTGGGTGGGCACCGGTCCCATACTAGCCGAAATACCATGAGAAAATTTCTTCCTCCATGGAGACTCGAATCAGTTCAAGTCCCGAAGCTCTGCACCAAGACTTTCTGCCTTAACCACTCGGCTAAGGCGCAGGACGAAAGAACACCTTAGAAATGTTAAAAATAGAGAAATAGAAAAATCTGCAATAGCTGCACATGCATGGTTAGAAAACACAGAATTGAAACTAAGGCCAAATTACTAAAACAGTTAGAAAAATCTAAGGAACTCACAATTTGAGAGAAAATTTACATCTGCAAGAATATAAAAAAAACATGAATTTTGAAATTGCTGGAGAAAAAGAAAAAAAAATTGATTTGGAAGTTCATTGGTCAGCTGGCAGAGGGAGCAGAAATCAACTTACAGGATAGACAGTTGCAAAACGATAATTGGAGGCATCGACAATGTCACACAGAAGCGACGAAACCTAGGTCTGCATAAAAATCAAGAAATATGAGGTAGGTTTCAAATTTCCAACTCAAATATATTTAAAAGAAACCTCATAGTGTTATTTCCTACATATATTAAATTATATTTTTATCGTAATCAAATGGTAAAGAGAAAAATTTATGCCTGAACCGGGAATCGAACCCCGAACCTTCAGCTTTCCGTGCTGATGCTCTAACCATTGAGCTAATTCAGGCTTCCTTCCCATCCAAGCACAAATCCTTCCTTTACCTTACTCTCTTGGTCCCACATTCAAATGCAATGAATCATCATTCACAAATACACAATGAATGGCTTCTACATTAAGAAGACATGAAGGGACTCCACATAGCTAAAGCATTACAATAATTTAGTTATGTACATTAATTTACTTACTTCAATCATAGTAACAGCTTTAGCTTCTTAATATTAATTTAATAAATAATGCTTTAGCTATGTGGAGTCCCTTCATGTCTTCTTAATGTAGAAGCCATTCATTGTGTATTTGTGAATGATGATTCATTGCATTTGAATGTGGGACCAAGAGAGTAAGGTAAAGGAAGGATTTGTGCTTGGATGGGAAGGAAGCCTGAATTAGCTCAATGGTTACAGCATCAGCACGGAAAGCTGAAGATTCGGGGTTCGATTCCCGGTTCAGGCATAAATTTTTCTCTTTACCATTTGATTACAATAATTTAGTTATGTACATTAATTTACTTATTTCAATCATAGTAACAGCTTTAGCTTCTTAATATTAATTTAATATATTTTTATCGTCCAGCCATGACACGAGAATTGAACGTTCGGGCAGGGCAACATTCCCTTAATGCTGGAAATTACAGTGCGTGAGAGGCAAGAAAGTGGGAGATTGTACACATAAAGAGGCTCACCTTACTGATGACCAATTACAATCCATGTTTATCACATGGTTTCAGGGATCTACCATTCTGTGTTGACTCAGTTCCTGTGTCGCGCTTTCAGTTCACTGCATGAAACAGAGATTTGCATGTTAATCGTAACAACAGTTTTAATTTGCATGAAGTTATTTAACTTTCACAGGGAAAAAACACTATGAGAAGAATTAAATTAATGTTTTTATTACCTCACCTCATATCCTTTTTCTTGTAGACTGCAGTTTTGGAGCTTATCACCATCATAAGTAGCCTCTGGTCGACCGATGTTATGTCGTTTCTTGCGGCCAAGAAACGACCAGAGGCTACTGATGTTAAAGATAAGCTCCGAAGCTGCAGTCTAGAAGAAAAAGGATATGAGGTGAGATAATAAAAACATTAGTTTAATTCTTGTATGGAGTTACCTGTATCAAAACATCTTTCACATGGCACATGTGTGATAACATATCATCAGTAGTAAAAAAAAAAGAAAATGGTTTGGGTGTAACACCATTAGAGACAGCGAGTAAGAGGACATTTGACAACACTGTGATTTTCGCGCCACCTGGAAGAATCACTTTCTTGCATCTCGCACATTGTAGTAAGGTGATATGATGAATTATAAATTGAAACATGTTTTATTTTGATTTCAGTCTTTAGTAGCATTTCCAAAGCTGAAACGTCAAGTTCTATTATTCACACCTGAAGTTCAGTCACCGAAGGACTTCGATGAGAATACAATGTTCTGGGTCAACCAGGATTTTGCTCTTGTGTAAGTTTAATTTATCTAATAAATAAGTTTTGTCTTATATATTAAATTTGGGAATTTTTAACATTATGAGGTTTAATTCATAAGAATTAAATGAATCGTGATTTCTTCTTACCTCATACTTCTATGTTTTTTTAAACACAGCACTGCAGTATCACCAACCTCAGCTATTTTTACGAGTCGTGAAAACAGCTGAGGATGGTGACAATGGGTCACTGATACTGCAGTGCTGTGTTTAAAAAACATAGAAGTATGAGGTAAGAATAAATCACGATTCATTTAATTCTATGTTTTGTCTTTATTATTCTTATCTCATATAATAAACACATAATTGAAGTGGCAAAGTAAAATGGTTTTGAAGAGAAAATTATATACAAAAAAATTGATAAGTACAAAAAACAAAAATTAAGGAATGAAAGTACTCTTCGAATAGAAAAACGAAGTGAAATACAGAAAATTCACATATCACCCATGGGCACACATTAAATTCCAAAAGTTTTTTGAAAAATTTAATATCAGATTAGCATCAAAGAGTGATTATACCCAAAACAAACTAATAAAAACCTAAGATTAAATTAAAATACTTCATACCTCACCTCATATCCAGTCTTCTAATTATACTGCAGTTTCAAAGCTTTGGCAGCTTCATCTTCAATAATATTTCATAGACTGATGTTATGTCGATCAGAAGAACTGCTTCTTCCTCCCTCTGTTGGTGGACCAATAAACCTCTGGATCCAATCAAAATCCACGGAAATTTCGAAGTTCATAAGTTTTTCTTTTCTTGTTTTTTTGAATGTGGATTTTTTTTTCCCAAACCTTGAGTTCTTTTTGTTTTTATATTTGTTTAAATAGACTGGCTTTTGACTCAATTAGATGTTTTTCTGACCAAGCATGCTGACTTTTCCACTTCATCATTTTTGACATTTCTAAGATGTTCTTTCACCCTTGTTTAAATTTTTTTTTTCTCCTGTATAAATTTTGCGCTGTGGACTAGTGGTTATGCTCCTTGCCTTTGGTCCTGAGGATCGCGGGTTCAACCCGGCTGGGGTCGATGTATTTTTTAGGATGGAAAAATCCAAGGAGCAAGTCCTCTGGGAGGGACTTTAAGCCGTGGGTCCCGAGTCTGAAGATTTTCAGGCTCGTAAAAGATCCTTAAGCCTGAATGAAAAGTTCTCTAAACAAAATTTACCAAATTTTCCCGTCCTAGTACTACCTTGGTGTCCTAGATGTCAGTATGAGGTGGAACGCTGACCATGGACCACTCAAATGGCATCTATACGAAAACAAGTGTAACTAAATTAGTATGGTTCAAATTCTTCCCTATAAGGGGAGAATGCCTAAATCTCTGTTAAGGGAAACATGGGCTTACAAGAACAAGAAAGATAAATTTTGTCGCAATCCCTGTATTTGATCTGATAAATTCAATTTTTTCATTTTTATTGGTTTTAATTATCCTATTTAGGCTGTTCAAAGTTAAAATTGGGAAACACATTATGAGGTTCTTAATTAATAAATTAATGAGTCATTTTAACATCTTACCTCATATTTCATGTTTTATCAAACACGGTAACTATAGTTTTCAAATGATCTTGTCATTCATTTTCATAATGGCGGTTGAAAATGAATGACAAGATCATTTGAAAACTATAGTTACCGTAAATTAAATTTGAAGAGAAAAATTTTCGCCTAGACCGGGACTTGAACCCGGGACCCTTGGCTTTCCGGGCCAAGTGCTCTACCAAATTTAATTAAATTCAAATTTAATTTATCTTTCATTGAGAAATGTTAAATTAATAATAAAAACATCATTAGAGGCCTTACTGGCTTTTAAAGTAATGTTAAATTTCCAATAAATGTCTTCTTAACTAAGAAGCCGCCATTTGCAAAGATAGAAACAATGGTTTCAAAAGCATTTGGCGATAGGGAATTACAACGTATATAAGAGAAAAATTTGCGTCTAGATCGTAACTCGCCTCGGTAGCTCAGTTGGTAGAGCACTTGGCCCGGAAAGCCAAGGGTCCCGGGTTCGAGTCCCGGTCTAGGCGAAAATTTTTCTCTTCAAATTTAATTTATCTTTCATTGAGAAATGTTAAATTAATAATAAAAACATTATAGTTACCGTGTTTGATAAAACATGAAATATGAGGTAAGATGTTAAAATGACTCATTAATTTATCTATTTAGGCTGTATTCGTTCTTCGGTGCCAATCTTATATTAAACTTTTTGAAAATTTTTTGAAACTTGTGGTGTTTCAATGGATGGTAAGTGAATTTCTTGAATTTTATTTTCTCCTATAAAAGTTTAATAAAAATCTACAAAAATGAAAAGATTGATGATAGTAAAAAGTCAGTAATATTTCAGAATGTGATAATATATACATAAGAAAAACAAAGAGCAATTTAACCATTACAACCAAACAACACATACATAAGAAATGTATAAAAAGGGGAAATAGAAAAATCTACAGTAGCTTCTTACGTTTGGTCAGAAAAATACAAAATAGATGTAAACACAAAATTATTAAAACAGTTAGAAAACACAAACAAACTCACAATTTGGGAAAAATTCTACATACAGAAGAACAAGGAAGGAATTATGAATTTTGAAATTCCTGGGGAGAGGAACATAATTAGCAAGTTCTTGAAAGAGTCTGAGCATATATTTTTCTATATTTAATTAATGTTGGGAAGTAAACATTATGAGGTATAATCATTAAAAATCATCGGAGAACATATTGTTTAAATAACTCACCTTATAGGATTCATGCTTCCATGATATCGCGATTTCAAACATAATCATGTTCATCATCAGCCATAACTCCGACTGTTGAAATTCAAATGGCTGACGATGAACATGATTATGTTTGAAATCGCGATATCATGGAAGCATGAATCCTATGAGGTGAGTTATTTAAACAATATGTTCTCCGATGATTTTTAATATATTTTTCTCTTCAAACATAATTTGTCCTTCAGTGGGAAGAATTAAATTAATAATAAAAACATCAAAAAGAAGCCATCATTTGCATGATCGAGCAACTGTTCATAGCATTTTGTGCTCGGGAATTAACAATGTATAAGAGAAAAATTTGCATTTAGATTGGAGTGCTCAGTTAGCTTAGTTGGAAGAGCATTGGCATAGAAAGCCAAAGGTCCTGGGTTCAAACCCCAGTCTGAGTGTATATTTTTCTCTTCAAATATAATAGATTTTTCTCTCTACCATAGAATATCATGTATTTGTTTATCCGATGATGGAAGTGTTATTGGTTAATGATAGGAATTGTGCTTCAAAACTAATTGAGGTTAATTTTTCAGTAAGAATGGTAAACTTCAGAAGCGCGGTAAGGTTAATCTAGTAGGCAGATTGCAGCTGTCAACGGAGAGGAGTAAAGAAGAGGACAACGAGAGTATTGTTCAACTCAGGATACTTAGAGTACAAGTAAGTACTTAACTAATTATATTTAAATTAATATTGGGAAGTAAACGTTATGAGGTTATATCATTAATAGTGAGTGGAGAACATATTTTAATCGACTCACCTCATACATTTTTAAACTTCTTTGATACCGATGGTTTCAGACAAAATCATGTCCTTCTTCAGTCATGGCTTCCACTGATGATATTCCTTGATTGTTGATTTCTTTAGTGACATCACTTCTTGTGCTGCCATCTTTCGTTGGGATTATAAACTTTGTAATTAAATTTTTATCCACTGGAATATTGAAATTCATAGATCGATATTTATTCTTTTGAATGAATATCATTTACCAAATTGTCAATTCCAACGGTTTATCCAATTGTTTCAAAAGTTTTGCTTCTTTTTCAATTTTATGATGTTCTAGTAAACTATGTGCAGCAATTGCTGATTTTTCAATTTCACAATTTTTAATATTTCTAAAATGTTCTTTAGTGCGTGTTTCCAAATCCTTTTTGTTTTTCCTATATATACTTTGCTACAATCATTACAATTAATTTGATAAATTCCAGATTTCTTACTGTTTGGGATGTTGATTTTTTTATTAGTATTTAGAAGTTTTTCCAGACTAAATTTATTTATTGGTGCCAAAGTTGTGTTTGTCAAATATTTTTTTGAAATTTCCCATGTACTATTGGATGGTAAGTAATTTTCTTGAAATTCTTCTTTTCTTTACTAACAATTTGTAGGGTAGAGCATTCTTTAAGTTGTTTTATCTTTCTGAATTTCTTTAATTTTTTAGATATTATACTCTTATTAAAACCATTTAATCTGGCTATATTTAGGATAAAGAAGACCAGGACGTCCACTCAAAAGACTTTTGGATGGTGTTTCTCTTGAGGCCGAAACAGGTCAACAAATGGCCTAAATTCGTGAATGTACTATGATGATGATGATGATGATATAAATATGAGGTGAGATAAAATAACTAACTCATAATAATTAAAATAAACATCATAGTGTTATTTCCTACAAATATTAAATGAAAAAAAATAAGAAAAAAGATTATGAGTATTTGAGAATAAAGTTAGGAAAATTTTTGGGCCAAAAAGAGATGAACAGACAGGAGAATGGAGAAAACTACATAATAGTGAGTTATGTGATATGTATAGGAAGCCAAATATAATAAAAACACATAAGTCTTGTAGACTGTGATGGGCAGGAGATGTTGCATGTATGGGGGATGAAACAGGTGCATGGAAGCTTCTTGCAGGAAAACCAGAGGAAAAACACCCAGTTGGTAAACCAAGAATGAGGTGGGAGAATAACATTATCGATGATTTCAGGGAAGTAGATAATACAGGGTTGATTGGAAAATATTAGCTAAGGATAGGGACGTATGGAGAGCTTATGTCCTTGTTGCCATGAACCTAAGGGTTTGATAGAGGCAGTGAGTTAGTTAGTTACCATTATGAAGTTTTCAAGTTAATAACTAATAAATAAGAATTAATATTTTTAATACCTCACCTCATATCCTTTATTCTTCTAGACTGCAGTTTCAGAGCTATATCTCCATCATCAGTAACCTCTCTTTGACCGGTGTTTTGTAATTTTTTTGGCGGCCGAAGAGAGGCTACTGATGATGGAGATATAGCTCCGAAACTGCAGTCTAGAAGAATAAAGGATATGAGGTGAGGTATTAAAAATTTTAATTTAATTCTTAAATTAAACCTAATAGTGTTTTTTTTTCTGTGAAAGTTAATTAAAACTAATAAATAGTGAGTTGTGAAATCTCACCTCATAACTCCGTGATCTTCAAGCACAGTACTGCAGTTTCTGGGGCATCCATCTCATCTTCAGCCATTTTTACGGCTGTTGAATTACCATCTACACTTACATCTTCAAAGTTGCCATCTGGTGTTGATTTGATGAATTTTGAGATCAAATCTCGTTTGCTGGGAATTTCAAAATTTATGGATCTAGATTTATTCTTCTGAATGTATATCTTTTCCCAAACTTTCAAATCCAAGGATTTTTCCAAATGTTTCAAAAGTTTAGCTTCTTTTTCAATTTTATGACTGTCTAGCAAACTATGAGCTGCAATTGCTGATTTTCAATTTCACCATTTTTTATATTTTTAAAGTCTTCTTTTGTGTGTTTAAATTTGTTTTTGTTTTCCTGTATATACTTTATTGCAGTCTTTACAACTAATTTAATAAATTCCAAATTTTTTTACTATCTGGGGTATTAACTTTCTTAGTTATTAGCTATTAGTCCACCACTGTGGTCTCGAGGTAGCATGCTCCCTTGTCACGCAGCGGGCCCGGGTTCAATTCCCGGTCAGGACAGGCTCCTGGGTGAGGTTTTTTCAGGGGTTTTTCTCACTTGTAAGACAAATGTCGGGAAGCCTAGGACCCAAAGGTCCCCGAAAATCATCTGGCCATCGTCATCATTCTTATCATTATCATAATCATCCTTCACCGGTGTGGAAAGCAACGGGAAGCTACCACACCTATAATTCCCTAGTAAAACTGCAAAGCATAGCATGAAAATGCTATGATTGCAGTGAAAGACCTGCCCTCAGGTAGAATTACTATGGATGGATGGATTAATTATTAGTTGACGATTTTATTATTAATTTAACACTTCTCATTGAATGATAAATTATATTTGAAGAGAAAAATTTTCGCCTAGACCGAGACTCGAACCCGGGACCCTTGGCCCGGAAACCCAAGGGTCCCGGGTTCGAGTCTCGGTCTAGGCGAAAATTTTTCTCTTCAAATATAGTTTTATTAGTTGATTACCCAGGCCAAATTTGTTTCATCATCATCATCATCATCAACAATCACGGATTAAGCCCATGTGACTTGTTCTGGTCTCATAGATTCTCATTCAAAAGTTGGATCCATCTCTTCTTCGGTCTACCAACATTCCTGCGTCCTTTTGGTTTGTATTTAAGTATAATTTTGGGAATGCGATCATCTTCCATTCTTTGAACATGTTCTTTCCATTTTTTTTTCTAGATTCTTTTATTCTATCTAAGAGTTTAAAAATATTTAGCTCATTTCTAATATCTTCACTTCTTCTCTTATCTAGAAGTTTGCAACTAGCCACACTTCTCAGAAATCTCATTTCAGCTGCTTCTATGATCTTCTCTTCTCTTTTAGTTAAAACCCAAAATTCACTACCATACAATAGTAAGGGACTGCCACTACTTTATAAAATTTTAGTTTTGTTTCTTTTCTTGTGCCCAAATTTATTTATTGGTGCTAATATGATATTAAATTTCTTGAAGTGTTTTTCTTTCGTGGAATCAGATTGTAGGGTGGTATATTCATTTAATCTTTTTTGTTGTCTGAATTTCTTTAATTCATTTATTACTATTTCCTTTCCAAAATCATTTTAAAGAGCTGTGTTTAAAATGTTAATAAGAAATTACTGAAGATGAAGCTACCTAAGCTTTGAAACCAGTATAATTAGAAGACTGAATATGACGTGAGGTATAATTTAAATCTTAAATTAAACCTCATAGTGATATTTTCCTATAAATGTTCAATGTTGATTTTAAGGTCCATATTTTTACAAAGTTTATGATTTATTATTGAAACATTAAAAAAAATGATCTTCTCTTCTCTTTTAGTTAAAACCCAAAATTCACTACCATACAATAGTAAGGGACTGCCACTACTTTATAAAATTTTAGTTTTGTTTCTTTTCTTGTGCCCAAATTTATTTATTGGTGCTAATATGATATTAAATTTCTTGAAGTGTTTTTCTTTCGTGGAATCAGATTGTAGGGTGGTATATTCATTTAATCTTTTTTGTTGTCTGAATTTCTTTAATTCATTTATTACTATTTCCTTTCCAAAATCATTTTAAAGAGCTGTGTTTAAAATGTTAATAAGAAATTACTGAAGATGAAGCTACCTAAGCTTTGAAACCAGTATAATTAGAAGACTGAATATGACGTGAGGTATAATTTAAATCTTAAATTAAACCTCATAGTGATATTTTCCTATAAATGTTCAATGTTGATTTTAAGGTCCATATTTTTACAAAGTTTATGATTTATTATTGAAACATTAAAAAAAAATGCACCAGATTTCTGGATTGATGTAGTGTTGAAATAACATGTTATTTAATAAAAATGAGTAGTATCTCACTTCATACTTCGTGTTCTTCAAGCATGGAAACTGCAGTATTCAAGAGGTATCCCTGCCATCATTACGACTCTTGAATTTCAGTCTATATCTTTATCTTCAAAGTTGCCATCTGGTGTTGATTTGATGAACTTTGAGATCAAGTCTTGTTCACTGGGAATTTCAAAATTCATGGAACTAAATTTATTATTCTGAATGTATATCTTTTCCCAAACTGTCAATTCCAAAGGTTTTTCCAAATGTTTTAAAAGTTTAGCTTCTTTTCCAATTTTAGGATTCTCTAATAAACTATGAGCTGCAATTGCTAATTTTTCAATTTAAAGGAATTTGGACACTCATACAAAAGAACACTTAGAAATATTAAAAATGGTGAAGTTGAAAAATCAGCAATTGCATAAAATTGAAAAAAGATGCTAAACTTTTGAAACATTTGGAAAAACCTTTGGAATTAACAGTTTGAGAAAAGGTATATTTATATATATATATTATATATATATATATATATATAACAAATTTAGATACTTATTTTAGGAATTCTCACTATGAGGTATATTCATTAAGGTAGAATATGTTTATCACTCACCTCATATTGTTCTTCTTATTTGATTATAAACTAGTTTCGGAACATAGTTTCTGTTCCATCCTCAGTATCATCATGATTTTGAGTCCCGGTCTAGGCGAAAATTTTTCTCTTCAAATTTAATTTATCTTTCATTGAGAAATGTTAAATTAATAATAAAAACATAACTAACTAATGTTAATTAAAAGAGTGGAAGATATTAATCATTAACGTAAATTAGAGTTAGTTATTTTCTTAAACATTGAGTTAGAATGGATTGACAATGTCGCATAGATGCAACGAAATATAGTCTGCAGAATATAAAAAAAAATATATGAGGTGAGTCAAAATAACTAACTCATAATAATTAGATCCATGAATTTTGAAATTCCCGGCAAGTAAGATTTGATCTCAAAATTCATCAAATCAACACCAGATGGCAAAATTATATTTGAAGAGAAAAATTATATGCTCAGACTGGGGTTTGAACCCAGGACCTTTCGCACTCTAGGTGAATGCTGTATGAATAAAACCACCAAATAAAAACACCAGATGACAACTTTGAAGATGAAGTTGTAGACCAAAATTCTACAGTCATAAAGATGACTGAAGGTGGGAGAGATTCCTCTTAAAGACTGCAATTTCCATGCTTGAAGAACACGAAGTATGAGGTGAGGTAGATATAATTTTTATTAATTGAAAACTTCATAATGTCATTTCCCATAATTAATTTATGAATGTTGTTATTTTTCAGGAAGCAATTATCAAGATCTTAAAAATGAGGAAAAGAATAACAAACGTTCAGCTCCAGACAGAGTTGGTGGATATTCTGAAAAACATGTTTTTGCCGAGTAAAAAAATGATAAAAGAGCAGATCGAGTGGCTTATAGAACATAAATACATGAAACGAGACGAAGATGACATTAACACATTCATATACATGGCCTGAAAACGTGTTCTTGTCTCGCAGCTTGCGAGGCAAATCAAATGCATCCTGGGTATAAAGCGTGTGAAGAAGAAAGTGACAGAAATCAAGTCAAATTACGTTTGCTCTCATTGTTGAATGAAATCTTCCAAGAAGAGGTGCGTTGTGAGAATGAATTTATTTATTAATTAGTTTTCACTCGGAGACAAATGATACAGTTTTGTTTGGTCGGCTGCTAGTCCGATGAGGGTGGGAAGAACTTATCATGTGTTGTTTTTGTTAAGGGGGGTCAATGGGTGAAATTTCTATTTTCTACTTAAGGAGAGGTGTGATGCTCGAATGCTTGTTTATACTGTTTAGTGTTTTGTAGGTTTTGTTTGAAATAAAATTGTAAATTTCAGAGGAGGATGTATTATAAACAAAGAGAATGTTGTGTAAATAAATAGTGAATCATATTTTGTTAATTTTGGTTCGTTCTCCGCCTGAGCAGTGTGTAGACATCATCTACATTTATAAACCTTGTTTCTTTCTTTTTTTTTTTGTATTTTGACCAAATGTTAATTGAAAATTTATAGCAAGTAACACTCAGATATTAATAATTTATTTATTTATCAGGTTTCACAACATGTTCCTGTGCCCAATTAATCTGTCATTCTCCTCCACGTCTCTCTGTCATTCCAATCTCCATTGTCTAGTCTTTTTTCCCCTCATTCTGCTCAAAACACCATCAATCCATGTTATTTTTTTACCGTCTTCTTCTTCTACCAAGGGGCACCCATTCTAGTATTCTTCTTGGGGATGTCTTCCACCATTCTTGGTATTAATAATTATTAAATATTATTAAAATTACACCTCTCTTCGTTGAACTATTATTAGAAATATCACAATGAGATTTAATTTAAAATAAAATTCTTTACACCTCACCTCATATCCTGTCTTCTATTTAAACCAGTTCTGTAGTGCTTATATCTTCAATAGTTACATGACCGATGTTCTGTTATCCAGGAGCACTGCTTCTTGCTCCATCTGTTGGTAGACCAATGAACTTCCAAATCAAAATCATTTTCCCAAGGAATTTCAAAATTTATTAATTAATCCCTTTCACAAACTGTGACTTCTTTAAGTTTTTGTATTTGTTAATTAATGTTTGCCTTTCTTTCAATGGAATAATAAAATCCAACAAAAATTATAAAATGGAAGAAGAAAATAAATCAGGGATTTTTCAACAATTTCCCACAGTTTCATTTTTTTTCCCCCCAGAAAAAAGTAATTCTTTACACCTCATCTCATATCCTGTTTTCTAATTAGACCTGTTTCATAACCTTAGTGGTTACATCTTCAGTAGTTACACGACCAATGTTCTGTTATCCAGGAGCACTGCTTCTTACTCCATCTGTTGGTAGACCAATGAACCTCCAAATTAAATCACATTCCCTTGGAATTTCAAAATTCATTAATTGCTGCATTTTTGAATATAGATCTTTTCCTGAAATGTGAGTTCTTTAGGTTTTTCTATTTGTTTAATTAATGTTTGCCTTTCTTTCAATAAAATAATAAAATCCACCCGTTCCGAGGCTCATGAGTTCAAACCCAACCGCGATTGATGGATTTTTTTTTAAATCCAAGGGATAAGCGCTCCAGGAGGGACTTTAAGCTGTGGGTCTCGAGTCTGAAGAGTTTCAGGCTTGTACAAGAACTGCAAGCCTGAATAAAAAGGCCTCTATACAAAATTTAACTTCCATCCATCCATCCATCCTATTAATAAATACCTTAGTTGCCTTCTAGATGTTTTTTATTATTAATTTCATACATCTCAATGATGGATAAATCATATTTGAAGAGAAAAATTATACGCTCAGACCGGGACTTGAACCCGGGACCATTGGTTTTCTAGTCCAAGTGCTCTACCATCTGAGCTACCTTAGCAAGTACCGATCTAAACGCAAATTTTTCTCTATATACGTTGTAATTCCCACCGACCAAATGCTTTGAAGCCTTTGCTTCTATCTTTGCAAATGGCGGCTCCTTTATTAAGAAGATATATTTGGGAATTATACATTACATTATAAATGCCAGTACGGCTTTTTTCAATGTTTTTATTATTAATTTCATACATCTCAATGATGGATAAATCATATTTGAAGAGAAAAATTATATGCTCAGACCGGGACTTGAACCCGGGACCCTTGGTTTTCTAGTCCAAGTGCACTACCATCTGTCTTCTTAATAAAGGAGCCGCCATTTGCAAAGATAGAAGCAAAGGCTTCAAAGCATTTGGTGGGCGGGAATTACAACGTATGTAGAGAAAAATTTGCGTTTAGATCGGTACTTGCTCAGGTAGCTGAGATGGTAGAGCACTTGGACTAGAAAACCAAGGGTCCCGGTCTGAGCGTATAATTTTTCTCTTCAAATATGATTTATCCATCATTGAGATGTATGAAATTAATAATAAAAACATTGAAAAAAGCCATACTGGCATTTATAATGTAATGTATAATTCCCAAATATGTCTTCTTAATAAAGGAGCCGCCATTTGCAAAGATAGAAGCAAAGGCTTCAAAGCATTTGGTGGGCGGGAATTACAATGTATATAGAGAAAAATTTGCGTTTAGATCGGCACTTGCTCAGGTAGCTCAGATGGTAGAGCACTTGGACTAGAAAACCAAGGGTCCCGGGTTCAAGTCCTGGTCTGAGCGTATAATTTTTATCTTCAAATATGCCTTCTAGATGTTTCATTGAGTCAGAATGTTACCATGTCTGACATCTGTAGGGAAACAAGTGTAACAGAATGACAACTGCAAAAAACAACAGTTAGAATGCATCAACAATGTTCCATAGGTGCAACAAAACTGTAGTATGCAGAATAAAAAAAAAAAGTGAGGTGAGTCAAAATAACTAACTTATTGTTTATTTAACTTTCGCAGGGAAAGAACACTATGAGGTTTAATTTAAGAATTAAATTAATGTTTTTTATTACCTCACCTCATATCCTTTTTCTTCTATACTGCAGTTTCGGAGCTTATCTCCATCGTCAGTAGCCTCTGGTCGACCGGTGTTATGTCATTTCTTTGCGGTTTTCTTCTTCTATCGGATAGAAGTAAGAAGAAAACCGCCAAGAAACGACATAACACCGGTCGACCAGAGGCTACTGATGATGATGATAAGCTCCGAAACTGCAGTATAGAAGAAAAAGGATATGAGGTGAGGTAATAAAAACATTAATTTAATTCTTAACTTATTGTTTTTATTATTTGTTTTTAACATCTTAATGATGGACAAATTATATTTCTCTTTTCAAATATAACTAACTCATAATAAGTGTAACTAATGAATGAGTTGGAGAAAATGCTTTAACATCTCACCTCATAAAGTTGCGTGTCTTCACGATACCAGTTTCAAAAGTATACTATTACTTCCATCTTCAGTCAAATTCCAACTGTCTTTTTTCTTAAAATTTTCTTCACTTAATGGGATGTTTGTTAATCTGTATATTAAACTGTTGAATAATGCATGTTTATGAGCAATATGATAAAACCTGAAAATTTAATGTAATTGTCTGTATGGGTATCTTTCCTGTGTATATTGAATTCAATCTTTTGTTGATGTTCATTCCTAATTATCTTAAAGTCCAAAAATACAATCACATTTTAAACATAGCTATGTCAAATAGTTTTGGAAAGGAGATATTAATAAATAAGTTAAAGAGATTCAAACAACAAAAAAGACTTAGGGTCGTATCTATGAACGCATTAGACCGTAAAAGTCGTTCTCTGCTGAGAAAGTTGCATCCAAAGACGTTTTTGCATACTCAAAAATCTGTTCATGCGATAATAATAAATTGTCAAAATTCCTAAGCTACCTGGCGAGGTGACTTTGCAGAGAACGGATCATGAGCAACCCGATGGTAACCAATGTAGTTTGAAACCTTGCCGCGTACCTTGCTGCTTTATCCAAGATGTCGGACCTTGAAGACTTCGATCATGTTTTTGGTATACGCGGAGAAGAGGAATTTGATAGAGTCTACCAAAGAATTTAACTGGGAGAACAGGAGAATCGGGGAATTATCGCACGATGCAGACGTCATCGTATAAGGTATTATTTGCGGGACGCAAGCGTAAATGCATTCCTCTAGCAGACGAAAATAACAGAAGTGGTTTTATCGCTGAGAATTCTGGGTAATTTCTTGCCAATATTACGAAAATGACGACTTTCATGCATGACCAGTTAGTGGGTCGCTAATTCAATCTTTGCACTTGCTCACGGAAAGTCAGCTCACCGGTGATTGGAAGTAATTTGAGTAGAGACTAATGTATTTGCATGCGACCCTTAATGAATACACCACCCTACAACCTGATTCAAAAGAAAAACAATTCAAGAAAATTACTTACCATCCTGGAACACACAAAACATTTTAAAACATATTTAACAAGAAGTATGAGGTGAGTCAAGAAACAACTAAACAAAATTAAAATAAACCTCATAGTGTTATTTCCTACCTACATAACTTAATATTTAACAAATTTGATATTACATTAGCACTGATTAACAAATTATTTAGTTTGGATAATCTATTATAACTAATAACAAAGTTAATGTCCCAGATAGTAAAAAATCTGGAATTTATGAAATCAGTTGCAACACCTGCAATAAAGTATATATAGGGAAAACTAAAAGGAATTTAGAAACTCATACACTTTAGAAATATTAAAAATGGTGAAATTGAAAAGTCGGCAATTGCAGCTCATAGTTTGCTAGAGAATCACAAAATTGGAAGAGAAACTAAATTTTTGAAACAATTGGAGAAACCTTTGGAATTGTCAATTTGGGAAAAGATATACATTCAGAAGAATAAATATAAAACAATGAATTTTGATATTCCCGACGAGATTAATTTAATCTCGAAGTTAATAAAATCGACACCAGATGGCAGTTCAGAAGATGATGTTAACGATGAAATTTCGACAGTTGGAATTTGACTGAAGATGAAGTAATACCATATTTCGAAACTGGTATCGTGAAGACACATAACTTTATGAGGCGAGATGTTAAAGCATTTTCTCCAATTTATTTATTAATGTAAATACCTCATAGTGTTTTCTCCCACTGTAATTTTAATTAAAAAAAGAGTGTAACTAAATTAGCATGTTAAGATACCTCCTGTTGCCCAATTAAGGAATAAGGGTATACGAAGAAGAAGAACACTAAGGTTTTATTTCAAACAAACAAATTTAACACCTCACCTCATTTTTTGTACCTTTTATAGAACTAGTGTCCACCGCTGTGGTCTTGAGGTAGCCTGCTACCTTGTCATGCAGCGGGCCCAGGTTCGATCCCCGGTCGGGACAGTTTTTCTGGGTGAGGTTTTTATTGGGGTTTTTCCTCACCTGTAAGACAAATGTCAGGAAAACTTTAAGGCCCAACGGTCCCCGAAATCATATGGCCATCATCATCCTTCTTCACCGGTGTGGAAAGCAACGAGAAGCTACCACACCTACAATTCCCTAGTAAAGCTGCAAAGCATAGCATGAAAATACTATGATTGCAGTGAAAGACCTGCCCTTGGGCAGAATTACTATGGATGGATAGAACTAGCTTATTTCAATGGCATTTGACAGTTGGCATTCCTACTCTTATTTTCTCTGTTGGTGGATCAATGAACCTACAAATTAAATCCTTTTCTCTCAGAATTTCAGATTCTTCTATTTCTGGATTTAGATTTTCTCCTAAACTGTGAGTTCTTTATATATATCTCTAACTTATTTGAGAAAAATTTTATCACCTTATATTCTTCTTCTTCTTAGACCAGTTTCGGATCCTTCTTTGGTTTCATCATCATTATTTTCACGAATGTTGTTGTGTTGTCCTGAAGAATATGAGGTGAGGTGATAAAATTTTACATACATAAATAATAAATTATTTATCTTGTGGTGATGAAAAGAAAGATTTAGTTTTGGAAGATGGAATGGAATATAATTACCTGGGGATCAAAATTAACTCAAAATGTACCCAAGAACATGACATAAAATATAGAATTCAAAAAGGCAGATTGGTAATAACAATGTTAAATGGAGTTTTGTGTGATAACATAAGAATAGATACCAAATTACAAATTTATAAATCCATAATTTGAAGTACGCTAACATATGGTGCAGAAACTTGGCAGTTGAATAAAAATTTAAGTTTAAAGTTTGTGTCTACTGAAATGGATTGTTTTAGACGCTCAACTAGACATTCTAAATTGAAAAAGAAAATCAGAAATACAATCATCAGACAACAAATGGAAGTCCAAAATTCAATATTAGATTTTTGTGAGATACAGACAACTAGAATGGTACGGTCATATATGTAGGATGCCAGAGAAAACATTACCCAAACAAGCTTTGGAATGGATCCCACCTGGGAAAGGAAAGATAATAATAATAGCTTTATTTTACCTGGCAGAGTTAAGGCCTTAAGGCCTTGTCTACCACTCAACCAGGTTTTAAAAAAGATACAAAAAAAAATAGTCTTACATCTAAATTACAATATGTTTTGAATACAATACAATTAATATTTATAATGTATTTTGATTTACTCTAAACATAACGAATTAAGTATATAATATGTACAAGATATATAAAAAAACAATAAAAAGATTAATGACATAGTATAAAATTAAATAAATAGAGAAAAATTAATTATTAGACAACAGGTTACTGTATAAGCGTGACTTAAAGGTGCCAAGTGTGCGGCAACCCCTGAAAAAGAGAGGTTGACCTAGATTTAAACGGATGGATGATGTAAGAAGAGATATGAGGGAACTAGGTCTAGAAGAATTGGAATGGGAGGATAGAGAAGAATGGAGAAAGGAGATAAAAATTTAAAATGCTTTCGGTACAGGAAGATGTTTTATTACATTGTAAATCTGTGTATAAATAAATAAATAATACCTCATAGTAATCAATAGTAAAGAGAAAAATGATACAAACTTTTTTCTCTTTACCATTAATTACAATATTTTAGTTGTGTAAATTAATTTCCTTATGTCAATCATAGTAATGGCTTTAGCTTCTTAATATTAATTTAATAAATAATGCTGTAGCTGTGTGGAGTCCCTTTATGTCTTCTTAATGTAGAAGCCATTCATTGTGTATTTGTGAATGATGATACATTACATTGAATGTGGGACCAAGAGAGTAAGGTAAAGGGAAGATATATGCTTGGATGGGAATGTATCCTGAATTAGCTCACTGGTCAGAGCATCAGCACGTAAAGCTGAAGGTTCGGGGTTCGATTCCTGGTTCAGGCATAATTTTTTTCTCTTAACCATTGATTACAATAGTTTAGTTGTGTACATTAATTTACTTATTTCAATCATAGTAATATCTTTAACTTATTAATATCAATTCCTAAAAAAAATTAATTTCTCTAACTGTTTAATTATTTTTGCCTTTATTTTAATTGAGGCGCTCAGAATAATAACGGCAGATCCCAACCAACATCGAATTTTGAGATAGAAGCATGACAGTGCACAGCTGCCATCTACCTTTCATGTGATGAAGTATCAAACAAATTGGGATATGCCAAAAGCTCTCATTTTCCACCTTTAAAATTTGTCTGTAGTGAAATTGAACAAATTCTCAGCAAAAAATTGACATATCCCAACTATGAGTGCTTTACTTTATGTCTGCTACACATTCATGGCATTGTGGTGAACGGTAGTGAATATGGCAAAGACATATGGAAAGATTTTGAAATTCATTGGAGACCATTTTTTGACAACTCAGCTCATAGATATCATGTTTTTCATGATACTGCCAGTTTTCCCAACATTAATTTAATATGCATATGGGGAAGACTTTGTTGACATACAGAATAGTATCACTAAAAACTTTGTAATTAGAAGAAAAAAATGCTTTTACGTAAGGATACATTGATTATTGTGAGATCATGATAATCCTGAGATTGTTAAATTAGGTTTATGTTATTCTAACTCTGAAGCGTATCAAAAAGTTAATTTTAGGAAAAGAGGTAAAAGTTCACATGTTTCATTGTTTAAGTTACAGTGAACAGAGAAAGCTAATTACAATGACCAGAACTAAATATTTAAATCAGGAAAACTATTAATCACAAAGATTCAAGCATTTGCACATAGACTTGAAATTCCTTAATTTAAATACCCAGAAAATATCAAGTCGTAATGTTAACTACTTTCCACGTTTTGGAAAAAAACAGAAATTGACATTTATCTCAAAATGAACTTTGGTAGGTATCTGCCGTTATTATTCTAAGCACCTCAATTCTTCTCTAACCAAGCATGAGCAGCTATTGCAGATTTTTTTTACTTCCCTATTTTTTTTTATATTTCTAAGATGTTCCTTCATATTTTTATTATTACACTTATCACTAAGAATAAATTATATTTGAAAAGAAAAATTATACACTCAGACTGGGGTTTAAGCTCAGGACCTTTAGCTTTCTAGGCCAATGCTCTACCACTGAGCTACCTGAGAAACTCCAATCTAAATGCAAATTTTTCTCTTATACACTGTTAATTCCCGATCACTGAATGCTACGAGCATTTGCTTGATCACACAAATAGCAGCTTCTTGGTTAAGAAGACATTTATTGGGAATTTAAACATTACTGTATAAAGCCAGTAGGGCTTCTTTTGATGTTTTTATTATTAATCTGACACTTCTCACTGAAGGATAAATTATATTTGAAGAGAAAGTATAAGTCTGAGTGTATAATTTTTCTCTTCAAATATAATGTTCCTCCATTCTGATATTCAAGTTTCCTTTTGCCATCGGTCCAACAACAGAGGGAGGAAGAGTACACCTATAGTCAGATGTCAGTTGAAGATGAGAAAAAAGTTCTTAGAAACTACCAGGGCATTAGGTAAGTAATGGCAACACTGTTGTAAATCAGCGATCCTAGTGGTGACCATTGTAATCTTTTATATTGTTGAGCAGTCTTTATTGTATAAATCTGTAATATTAAAAGTCTTGAAATAACTATTTTTGTGAATATTCACCGTTTCTCACATTTAGTAAAGTAATACTACCCTAAAAAGTTGTTCAACAGAATTTGTTTAGGTGGTGGAATTGGGAAGTACTCGAACATCCACCAAATTCACCAGATATGAGCCCTTGCGACTATAAATTATTTTCAAAGATCAAAGAACCTCTACATTGCATATGATTTCAATCAAGAATTGATATCCAGAAAGTTCTTGATCGATCAGATGAGAGAAATATCCAGAAATGGTACTGCAGATGGAGTGTGCCATATTCCAAGGATTTGATAATAAATAGTTGACTTGCCAGGAGACTATAAATTATGTTCATAATGTCAAAAGTAACCTAAATAAATTTTTTGTGATGTTATAGCAATGTTGCCATGACTTATCGAATACCCTAATAGTCCTGGAAGAGATAGAAAATATGAGGTGAGGTGTAAAATGTGATTCATTTACTGGTTGTTAAAAGTGACTTACCTGTTTTTAAATATTTAGTTACCATTAGAACTTCTACACACTCAATAGAGACCCTTCGAAGCAAAGGGTACAAGTGACAAATTGCTAATTTTGCAGTTAAGTGTTAAAGCAGATATTAATCTGAGTGGATACAAGTAAAAATATGTCTGGTGCTGAAATCTATCATATTCTGCATTGTGTGTGCATAAGAATTACACAATTGAATGCTATTTATTTAATCTGTTAAAATTGTAATTATATATTTTAATATTTTCCCATATAACTTATATAGATAAGGACTAGATAATATCCGTCCATCCATAATAATTCTGCCCGAGGGCAGGTCTTTCACTGCAATCATAACATTTTCATGCAGTGCTTTGCAGCTTTACTAGGGAATTGTAAGTGTGGTAGTTTCCCATTGCTTTCCACACCTGTGAAGATTGATGATGATAATGATAAGGGTGATGATGATGGCCAGATTATTTTCGGGGACCGTTGGGCCCTAAGCTTCCTGACATTTGTCTTACAGGTGAGGAAAAACCTCACCTAGGAGCTTGTCCCGACTGGGAATCGAACTCGGGTCTGCTGCGTGACAAGGCAGCATGCTACCTTGAGACCACAGCGGTGGACAGAAAATATGTATTTTTATTTGTTTATTTTGAGTGTTAGAGAATTAATTACATTTTCTTACACATTCAAAGGTTAAACATCTGACCAATGAAAACGCAGTCATACATCTGGTTTGTTTTACAACTGGAACTAGCTCGGAAGAGATATAAGACAAACACATATGAGTGTCTCAAATTTGAACATCATTTACTCAAAACTGAGCTTTTGTTACTTATACACCTTAGCTTATCATCATCCATGCAAGTATTAGGCCATGTGGCCTGTTACAGTCTCAAAGAGGAATTTTCCATCTGAGGCTTGGTTTGAGATTTGAAAGCAAATTCAAATTTTTAGCCCAAAGGGTTGCTGACCCAGAGGAGTATTATTGTGGGGTTCCAACTAATTTAGCATTTCCTCTACATTAAGGTGTGGTTATACTGCAAGTACTCGGTCCTCAGAGCCTTATTTGTAATAGCAGGTTGCATCACGAGCAGGTTGAGGATGAGGTTTGGATAGGAGAGGTGATTAAATGCATGTCACTATCCCTTGCAACCCACCTTAGCTTATAAGGGTCTCAATTTAAATGTAAATTCAAAATGTTCATCATTTCATGATTCATTTAATCGTTTTTCGCATGATGTTGCCCAAAGTCTTTACAACATGCAGTAGAAATTAAAACCTTTTACTATTAAAAGGAAATGTTGTGTTTATATCATAATTTAGGCAAACATTTTTCTTATTAATGAGTTGTATATTTTGATTCACCTCATATTTCTTGATTTTTATGCAGACTAGTTTCGTCGCTTCTATGCAACATTCTCGACTCATTACAACTGTTGTTTTGCGGTTGTTCATTCTGCTAGTTGATTTCTGCTCACTTTGCTGGCTGACCGATGAACTTTCAAATCAATTTTTTTCCCCTTTTTTTTGTAAGTTCATTAGTCAGCCAGCAGAGGGAGCAGAAATCAACTTGCAGCATGAAGATCACAAGGCAACAGTTGTAATGCATAGAGAATGTCGCATAGAAGCGATGAAACTAGTGTACATAAAAATCAAGAAATATGAGGTGAGTCAAAATATTCAACTTATTAAATAATTAAAAGAAACCTCATAGTGTTATTTCCTACATATAATTAATAAACATTTTTCTCTTCAAAAAAATAATTTATTGATCACACTTAATGTTTAAGTTTACATATAACATGATAATATGTCCTGTGCCATAGTCAAGTGGTTAAGGCAAAAGGCCTTGGTGCAGGGCTATGGGACTTGCGCTGGTTCGAGTCTCCATGGGGGAAGACATTTTATTTTGGAATTTTAGTAAGTATGGGACCGGTGCCCACCCAGCATCTTGAGGAATTTGGATAGGTACGATAAGTAGCGGCTCCAGGTTGAGAAAACTAGCTATAACGGCTGGGGGACTTGACATACTGACCACATATCACTGTCGTGTCATGGAGTTTATTTTATGATAATATATGTACAGCAATAATAGTAGTAGAGCATTAGCATATAAAGCTAAAAATCCTGGGTTCGTACCCTAGTCTAGGTGTATATTTTTCTCTTCAAATATAATTTGTCCTTTAGTGAGAAATGTTAAATTTATAATAGAAACATTGAAAGAAGCTCTAATGGCTTTATAAAGTAATGTTAAATTCCCATGTGTTCAAATCGGATCCCCAAAGCTGTTTATAATTATATACCAAGAGGACGAAGATCTCTGGGCCGTCCTATGAAACGCTGGAGGGAAAATTTTCTATAGGATCGTAACAGGCCTTGGCCTAATACTTGGAATGAAGTTAAATTCCCATTAAATCTATATGTATAATGCCATAGCCCTTTGTTGAGCCATAGCCTCTCCTTAATAAGGGGTTACTAGACCAAGTTAATTTTTAGTTATCTCATTTGCTCGTTGATGTCATGCTTGGCATGTGGTCAACCTACTGACCCAATGAGACATTTAGCAGGCAACTAAGGTATTACTAGGATGTTGAGGTTGGTAAATTTTGCTTAGAGGCCCCTTTATTTAGGCTTAAGGATCTTTTACGAGCCTGAAAATCTCCAGACTCGGGACCCATGTCATAAGTCCCTCCTGGAGAACTTGCTCCTTGGATTTTTCCATTCTAAAAAATCCATCGACTGCAGCTGGGTTTGAATCTGCGACCCTCGGAACCAGAAGCAAGAACCACTAGTCCACTGCAGCCAATAAATTCCCATTAAAACTCTTCTTAAATAAGAAGCCACCATTTGCGTGTATCGAGCAATGGTTCATAGCATCTGGGATCTCAGGAATTGTAATGTATGAGAGAAAAATTTGCATTTTGATTGGAGGCTTAGGATAGCTCAGATGGTAGAGCATAAGTTTATAAAGCTAAAGATCCTGGGTTCAAACTCCAGTCTAGGCATATATTATTCTTTTCAAAAATAATAATAATTATTGTAGTGTTATTAAGTTTTAATATAGTTATGTGTTCTGGAACTGTAAGCTACCCAGTTGCATTGTGAACTATGGTTCACTGCTTGGGTGGGTATGTGAAATTAGGAGAATTTGAAAAGTAAAGTCTGTTTTTTTTTTCTGAAAACACTCTATTGTGTGAATGTTTTTTACATACCAGTGAAAAGTACACCTTTCAATTATTTTTCATAAGTAATGTCACGAGTGATTTCCTAATAATCGATAAATTCACGAAGTGATGAGTGGATTTATCTAGAAGATTTGGAAATCAAGAGTGGCATTTGTTAGGACTATTTAACGAATAAAATTAAGCTGTTTACTCACAAATCATTATTTAAATATAGTTATTTTAAAATATTTATATATGTAATATAAAAGGCAATGTTTGAAAACAAATCAGAAATGTGGGATTATGTTCATTCACCGCAACTTGATCATATTATTTTTTTTTGCCAAATAGGATCACAATATTGTAAGAATACACCCTAGTGGAGAAATAATGAAACACACCAACTGTATATTATAATCAACATTATAGGTTATTCATTAATTGTTTTAGTAAACAACTCAGTAAAATCAAGGAATCTGTTCATTATTTACTATATTCAATGTATTTGTTGGAGAAAAATAATGCTCAGAGCTGTTCAGAATATTAAAAAGGAGAAGCATTCTTTATCACAAAAGCAGGAGCTGATAAAGAGAAATCGATAAAGAGCAAGGTGAAACACGACTATCATTGGTTGTAAAACAAAATTCATTGAAATGTGATTGGTCATTGAGTACCATTTGGGTCATGAGTTTATATAGTCAATTTAATTGCAAAATTTTCAATTTCGAGGCCAGGAGAGGTGGTGGTGTACAATTTTTAATCGCTAGATTGTGCACCTGATTCCTGCATTAAATGCCAAACCTCTCCCCAGTACATTTTCATTCTATAAGATATGGATAGATAATTTTTTGTTTATGCAAAGATACTTTATTGCAGAAAAAGTGAGCATACTTTGTTGTGAAGTTATCATCTCATAATTTTAAAATGGTGAACTTTAAATGGGAAATGTTGATGAAATTATTACTTTCTATTTGGTTTATCTTGTTAGTGTTTGTGCTAACAATGTATGTTTATACATTACTAACTAACTCACTGACACTATCTAACCCA
Organism: Diploptera punctata; assembly: GCA_030220185.1. NCBI lineage: Eukaryota > Metazoa > Arthropoda > Insecta > Blattodea > Blaberidae > Diploptera > Diploptera punctata. Next base: position 4,518,964 of record JASPKZ010007797.1, on the reverse strand, counting down.
TAGGCTTATGATGCACAGACATAAGCTCTCCATACATCCTTATCCTGAGCTAATGTTTTGTATCATTCCCTGTATAATCTGTTTCCCTCAAATCATAGTTAATGTTATTCTCCCACCTCATTCTTGGTCTACCAACTGGGTGTTTTCCCTCTGGTTTTTCTACAAGATCCTTCCATGCACATCTTTCATTCCCCATTTGTGCCACATGTCCTGCCCATCACAGTCTACGAGACTTAACTGTTCTTATTATATCTGGCTTCCTATAAATACCATGCATTTCACTGTATGTAGTCTTCTCCATTCACCTGTCTGTTCATCTCTCTTTGGTCCAAAAATTTTCCTAAGAATTTTATTCTCAAATACTTGTATAATCTCCTTTCCTTTCTTAAAGTAAGAGTCCATATTTGCATCCATAACATATAGCAGGTAGAATAATAGTTTTATATGTTTCAGTTTAACGTTTTTTGAAGGGAGTTGGGACATCAAGAGTCCCTGTAATGCATAATAGCACACATTTCCAGAATTGAGCCTATATATAATTTCTTTGTGCATCTCATTCCTATTTGTGATTATTGTTCCAAGGTATTTGAATTAAGCCACTTCCTCAAAATTTCTCTCATTTGTCATTAGCTGTCAATTTCCATTATATAATGTATTTCTATATGTGACCATATATTTAGTTTTATTGATATTTACTTCCAGCCCCAATTTCTTAGTTTTACTCAATAGTGTGTGCATGTTGGCCTTTAGTATCTCTTTGCTATCGGCCAATAGTACTACATCATCAACATAAACTAACAGCTTGTTAATACCATTGAATTGTAGACCTTCTTCATCCTCTGAAGATTTGATGGCATGGTCTAGTACAAAATTAAATAGTAAAAGAGATAGTGCATCTCCTTGCTTCAATCCATTGTGGATTTTAAAAGTATCCAAAAACTGTTTGCCTACATGCACCCTACTCTTTGTGCCAATTAGGCACATTCATATAAGTCTAACTAACTTTTTAGGAATTCCGAACTCCAGCAAGATCTTCTGTCACTTTTGGTGCATCTGCGATGGTGTATTTAAGAAAAGATATCCTAAATAATTCCATTGTTGTCCAACGTGCTGGCTCAGGTGTTAGTCTACTCACCGAGTTTGATTCCTGATGGGGTTGAAAATTTTAATTGTGAAAGTATTTAAATTGCAAAGTTTTCAATCTCTGGGCCAGGAAAAGTGGTGGTGCACAATTTTTATTCACTTGATTGTGCACCAGATTCCTGCATTAAATTACACACCTCTCCCCAGTACATATTTTGAGAAGGCATGTGGTACTGTTGATAGTGATTCATTCATCGGTACTTTTCAACAGGGGTTGGTTATGTACTGGCACTGAGTTTCACATTCTATCTTCTCTTCATCATCATGCCTCACACAACACACTTTACACTACATAAACATACACTCATCCTACACTCCTCTCAGTACACAATACAAGAATACATCATCTACACAAAGTAGTGTGCTGAAGTGGTACGTAAATTGGAAGCAGACCACGTTAATGCCGTATATCCGTCTAGTGAGGAACCCAAAGCATGCACAGTGCAATGGGTGGCATTAGAACACACACACATACATACTTTCATAGTATACAGGTGCATGGATAGTAAACCCTGATGGAACCGGCATAGGTCCATACCTTATAGAAGTTTCTTAAATGGATTTCTGGCTATTTTACTTTATTCTTCTTCCATTCAGCAGGATGTTGTTTTCTTTACAAATAATTATAATCTTTCTTATTCTTTCTTTAATAAATACAAAAACAATAATTATATTTAACATATTAAATAAATAAAACATTCATAAAAATAATATTCCATCCATCCATAGTAATTCTGCCTGAGGGCAGGTCTTTCACTGCAATCATAGCATTTTCATGCTATGCTTTGCAGCTATACTAGGGAATTATAGGTGTGGTAGCTTCCCTTTGCTTTCCACACCGGTGAAGGATGATGATGATGGCCAGATGGTTTTGGGGACTGTTCAGCCCTAAGCTTCCTGACATTTGTCTTACAGGTGAGGAAAAACCTCACCCAGGAACCTGTTCTGACTCGGAATTGAACCTAAGCCCACTGTGTGACAAGGCAGCACGCTACCTCGAGACCCAGCGGTGGACTTAATAACAACAATATAGTAGAACAAGTTAATAACATTATTTATCTTGGTTGCAACCTTTCCTATGACACACGTAAAGACATAGACATAAAATTGATCAAATTCAAAAAAACTTATAGAAATAATGAAAAACACTCTTCTCTGTAAAGTATACCCAGATACAATTCTAAAATTTTATAAAACATGGCTCTCCCAACTCTACTTTATGGCTCTGAAACCTGCACTCTTACTACAGTCAATTTAAATATGATAATAGCTGCAGGAATGAAGTTATTAAACCTTTGTGATCACATGCAAAATGAAGATATCCACAAAGCTCTCAACACACCAGCAATAACAAACCATCCAAATATACCAAAATAATTGGTATGAAAAACCTCCTTAGAATGCCAAACAAGAGACTACCTCTGAAGCTATTCAACTACAGACCCACAGGGTGAAAAGACCAGGAGACCTAAGAAGCGATGGAGGGACCAATTTCTATCCTGAAGCAGAACAGGCCAATGGCCTAATCCCTGATTTTTATTGATATTGATTAATAAAATAGTTATAATCAAAATATATGAAAATCAACATTAACAAAACAAGACATGAAAATACCTAGTTACAAGGAAAATCTGCATAAACAATGAATTAATAGAAAGGGTCAATGAGTTTACATACCTTGGATATAATTGAACGTTTTTTGATGAAACAAACATAACTTCTAAAATTTATAAATATAATAAAACAATAGGAATAATTGACAAAATCATGAAGCCTTCTCTAGTACAGCGATACACAAGAATATGTTTATATAAACCTTAGCTAGTTACTATGTTACAGGAGCAGAACAAGACTGTGAAATGAGAACAACACTCACATGGACTGCTATCATGTAAGCACTTCAATTACAATCAATCTCACAGTTTATAAATAAATACCAGTTACAATAGAATACTCACGTGCAACAAATGAATTGTAACAGATTTCCAAAAGTCATGCTTCAATACCATTCTCAAGGGAAAAGATCTTTGGGATGTTCCAGAAAAAGATTAACGAAGAATGTTTCACTTAAACTGTAACAGGCTTTAGCCTTAAACTTGTTTGGATGATGATGATTATTAATTATATTGTTACTTCCCAAAGTAATTTTATTAAAGCACAAAGTTTGCGATGGTTTGGCCACATTAATCAGATGCAAGACGATAGATTGATCAAGAAATTTTGTAAGTGAAGACCTCTAGCTACAAGAACAAAAAGAAGATCTAAAAATAGTAATGGAAGATATAAAATTATTAGGAATTAAAAATATGCCAAAATAGGAATTAATGGAAACAAATTCTTGAGAATACCAAAACTTCTGTGAAGTTGTAGCACCTTTTGAAGATGAGGTAAAAATTATATCATCAATTTTTTTAAGGTTATAAAAAAATATAATATCAAAATGATAGGTATCCTTTCAAATTACGTTGTTTATTATATAAAAGTATGTATTGTGCATAAGATTTATTCAATAAAAAATGTTAGTTTGGAAGAACAAATTCAATAATGATTTTAGCAACTTTTTGATTTCATAAAATATTCTCCCACCCTCTAGTAAAATAAGTCACTATTTTTTATGGATTCTTAAAACAATAGCATTCCATAATTAATTAAATTATGTTTTAATTAAATTATAAAAAAATATGTCTGCATGTGATTAAAATTATTTTATACAATTTATTAAAATATTATAATTAGTTATTAATTCGTTTTAATTTTTATGACGTAATCAAGGGTAGTGTTACCTTATTGGTCAAAAGTTCGTGACCTTGGTTTTATCACCTTATGTCATAGGGAACCCATTGAGATTAGAGGCTGCAAGGTATGAGGATGTTAACCTGGCACCGTTACGGTACGGTAAGTTATAAATCTGCAATGTTTTCTTATTAAATATCAGGTGACATTCAATAAATACCCAGTTTAATTAATGCAACAATATTTCGCTACCTTTATTTCCGGGATATAATTCACGTACAATGTATCTCCTAAAATATAAATCCTCGCTACCGACCGCATGGCCTTGGGCGTCCGAAAAAGAGATGGAGTGAAAATCCAGGCTTGAGATCGTAATATGCTTACATTTGTATGGATGATTATGACGATTTTTTCTTATATAAATTTCCATCTTTCAATTTTCATTACTTCTACCGTATTATGTTACTGCTGTTGGCGTACCTTTTTTTGACACGCTAAATGAAAGCATTATTCATATCATAGGGAAAGTATCAATAACAAGGCTTATTTTTCTTCTTTTAAAACTTTTTTCGTAATTGTCTTAATAGTTTAGCATTTGAACATTGAATTCATTATATTAGCGTGTAAGATTATTTGCTTCAACCAATGAGAAAGCAGTAACGAGTATCATTGCCGTAGTACTATCTTATATTGAAGAAATTGTTAAAAATATCAAGAATTAATGTAAAATATTAAATGTAAGTTTAATTTAGTGAAATGTAAAATGGGAGAAACAGACATGAAAATATTAAAATAAGTTGCTCGCTTTATTAAAGTAGGTAAGATGGCAGTCTGTGGTATAGCTTAAATTCGACCAATCAGGATGCATTGTATTTTGAAAGCGGGAATATTGAGTTAGGGTCAATGACCTCTCGTCCCTTTGCCCAATCAGAGAATAGATTAAAAAAAGGCGGAATATTTGGGATGTCGATTCGAAGCTATGAGGTGACGGGATCAGAATCGGTAGGTTTTTTACTAGATTATTTATTGATATTTATGTGTAGAGTAGGACTTTTTAAATTATGTAATTAATTTAAGGTTGTGAAGCCCTCCATAATATATTTCATATTAATTAGGACATCCTGTTGAAGTGCAAAACATACTGCAAATTGTAGAATCAATTTCAAAGAAGTATATTGAACTATTTAGATCCATAGTAAGTTATTAAATATTATAATATTAATTCCAACATATTATATTTGTTTCTTGATGAAAATTGGACCAATAGTTCTGTAGTCTCTGATGACACATTATTCTCCTACTTTTGAGAGAGGTGATTTATACAGATAATAATTGAAAACTTTAGCTCAGGATATGGATGTATGGTCTGCATGACCATGAACCTGCGGGTTTGATAGTACTAATGAGTTATTTGAATGTTAAAGTTGTTGACTTGTTGTCTGTATGATAAAGCATATCTAAATAAGAATTGAGTTGCAATTGTTTAATTTTCAGGTAATTTGACTGCAGCCGGCAGTTGAATGGGTGCTAAAGATGTCAAAAGATGAGTATATTTGTTTTTAGTTGAATTTTATAAAATCAGTTTATATAAATTTGAGGAGATAGGTGTTTAGGAAAACTTACATATTTTAGTTTTGGGGCCCATATTCCAAAATTCTTTACTTTCTTACATTTAGAAACTTTCAAGATTAAAATTAGGTTTAATAGTGAATTTTTCATGTCTAATTTTATCTTACATTTTCAGCTGACATCAATATCTTTAAACATTTTCTGGCTCTGGAAGAATTTTAAATTCAAAAATAAATTTAAATATTTAATAATGGAATGATAGTGTGTGTTATTTATGGTACAAGCACTTGAAGATGCAAGTTTCCGCAGCGCGTAGAACAAATAACACATGTAGTTACTAACACTTGAAATTTGTATCTTCAACAGAAATTTCAAAATTATTCTTCATTCCATTGATAACTTCAAATAAACTCAAAGCTTATTTTCCCTCGACTAAATGTAGTTTATTCATTCAGGCTCACAGAAAAATTAATTGCTTTTAAACATACATTTGTTAGGAATTAACACTATAAAATTATTTATTTAAGTAAAATTTTTATTAACTCACTTCATAATCTCTTTCTTTGTATACTAGTTTAGGATCCTTTCTTGGTTCTAATGATGGAAGCAAAGAAGAATCCAAAACTAGTCTAAGAAGAACGAGAAGATTAAGAGGTGAGGTAATGAAATTTTACTTAAATAAATTCATTACTTTCTTCTTCCACATTTTCTCTTTTTTGTTGAACCTCTTATTCTTTTCCTTCTCTCTATTTATTTCCCATCACCTTCCTCCTCCTACTTTTATTTTTACTTTTTCTTCATATTCTGTGCTTTTCTTTTTCCATTTCTTTTTTCTTCCTTTTTCCTCTTCTATTTCTCCTTTTTTTCTTCCTATTCCTCCTAATTGTCTCCTTTCTTCTTTTCCTTTTATTTTCCTTCATTGTCTACGTTTTCTTATTCTTATTTTTATTTTTTCCTTTTACTTCATATTCTTTGCTTTATTTTTTCAGTTTCTTTTTTTTCACTCTTCCTCTTTTCTCTGTTTTTTCTTTTCTTATTCCTCCTAATTGTCTTCGTTTTTTTCCTCTTCATTTTATTTTCCTTCCTTCTCTATTTTTATTTTTCCTCTTTTCTTTCTTCCTCTTCATATTTCTCTAATTTTTTGTTTATTTTTTCTAATGTCTGTTATTTTTATTTTTCTTCTTACTTTTCTTCTTCTTTTTCATTGTTTATACTTATTTCTTTCTCTTTGTTTTCTTTTTCGTTCTTCTGTAAGATGTTTTCATTTTCTATATGGATAATTTGACTTAGCCTTTTCCAGAAATCTCTAAACACAAATTTTTGTTTAAAAAATTTTCCTCGGGCTTAGGAGATTAGGAAATTACTAATCTCCTTGCTAAAGTACAGGGAATGTGGTAATGTTTTCTCAGTACTTCAGCTCTGAACAAGAGGGAAAGTCAGCTTAAATACTGAAACCTAAGACCTTAATGTACCAGAATAATCAACAAATCCTCCATGAAACCTCCGTTATATTCTAAAATATTGGAGGATTATTAGACTTATTTAATTACATTTTTAAAGAGTGTAAATACACCAAATAATTCTGAAGGGAGAAAGTTCTGGCTAAACTGGGATTTGAATGCAGGACCTCCAGCTTTATGAAATTATTCTCTAACCACTTGAGCTACTTAAGCAACCCCAGTCCTGAAACAAAATTTTCTCTTATAATCCTGCATCCCAGTAACTTTTCTCTTCCGAATTATCGCTTAGCCTGACCCTTTGACAGCACCAAACAATGATTAATGCTTTCTTTATTAATCATTGTTAAATATAGCAGCACTAGATAATTGACATTTCCACTTGTCATTAACATTTGATGTCATATTATCTGTACTTGGTGACTTGACATATATCAATAAATATGTGTTGAGTGATGAATTCTGAGTTGATATTCTGGTAGAATTAAGGTTGAGAACATGTTTAGTGGCTGCTGATATTTTGCAGGTGCGGCCACGACCTTGTGTGGCCATACCTGCTTTGTTGGAGAGAAATCAAGGGACAGCGAGGGACAGTAAAAGGTAGGGAGTCAGCAAAACTTGTCACTGGCCTGGGATTTTAACCTGAAAGAAAGCAGAATGTGTAAAGTTTCTTTTTCAGGTTCAAGATTATACTTCATCATTTTCAAGACGTCAATTTCTACGTGAACAGGAAGTTTTGCAGGTCCTCAAGGCCTGCCATTCAGGAGTTTAGGGTTGCAGTTCTTCATGGCTGCCTACTATAGGAATTTATTGTTCAGGTCCTTCTGGCCTGAAGTTTAGGGATGCAGTTCTTCATGGCTGCCTTTTACTATAGGAATTTATTGTTCAGGTCCTTCTGGCCTGAAGTTTAGGGATGCAGTTCTTCATGGCTGCTGGCTATTTACAGGAATTTATTTTCAGGTCCTTCTGGCCTGAAGTTTAGGGATGCAGTTCTTCATGGCTGCAGACTTTTATAGGAATTTATTTTTTCAGGTCCTTCTGGCATGAAGTTTAGGGATGCAGCTCTTCATGGATGCAGGATATAGGAATTTATTGTTCAGGTCCTTCTGGCCTGAAGTTTAGGGATGCAGTTCTTCATGGCTGCAGGATATAGGAATTTAGTTTTCAGGTCCTTCTGGCCTGAAGTTTAGGGATGCAGTTCTTCATGGCTGCCGTCTATAGGAATTTATTGTTCAGGTCCTTCTGGCCTGAAGTTTAGGGATGCAGTTCTTCATGGCTGCAGGATATAGGAATTTAGTTTTCAGGTCCTTCTGGCCTGAAGTTTAGGGATGCAGTTCTTCATGGCTGCAGGAATTTATTGTTCAGGTCCTTCTGGACTGAAGATTAGGGATGCAGTTCTTCATGGCTGCCATCTATAGGAATTTATTGTTCAGGTCGTTCTGGCCTGAAGTTTAGGGATGCAGTTCTTCATGGCTGCAGGATATAGGAATTTAGTTTTCAAGTCCTTCTGGCCTGAAGTTTAGGGTTGCAGTTCTTCATGGCTGCAGACTACAGGAATTTATTGTTCAGGTCCTTCTGGCCTGAAGTTTAGGGATGCAGTTCTTCATGGCTGCCTTCTATAGGAATGTATTGTTCAGGTCCTTCTGGCCTGAAGTTTAGGGATGCAGTTCTTCATGGCTGCCGTCTATAGGAATTTATTGTTCAGGTCCTTCTGGCCTGAAGTTTAGGGATGCAGTTCTTCATGGCTGCAGGCTATAGGAATTTATTGTTCAGGTCCTTCTGGCCTGAAGTTTAGGGATGCAGTTCTTCATGGCTGCAGGCTATAGGAATTTATTGTTCAGGTCCTTCTGGCCTGAAGTTTAGGGATGCAGTTCTTCATGGCTGCAGGCTATAGGAATTTATTTTTCAGGTCCTTCTGGCCTCAAGTTTATAGATGCAGTTCTTCATGGCTGCTGACTAATAGGAATTTATTTTCAGGTCCTTCTGGCCTGATGTTTAGGAATGCCGGCTTTCCTGGCGTACAGACTATAGGATTTTATTTTTTCAGGTCCTTCTGTCCTGAAGTTTAGGGTTGCAGTTCTTCATGGCTGCCGTCTACAGGAATTTATTGTTCAGGTCCTTCTGGCCTGAAGTTTAGGGTTGCAGTTCTTCATGGCTGCCGTCTACAGGAATTTATTGTTCAGGTCCTTCTGGCCTGAAGTTTAGGGATGCAGTTCTTCATGGCTGCAGGCTATAGGAATTTATTGTTCAGGTCCTTCTGGCCTGAAGTTTAGGGTTGCAGTTCTTCATGGCTGCCATCTACAGGAATTTATTGTTCAGGTCCTTCTGGCCTGAAGTTTAGGGTTGCAGTTCTTCATGGCAGCTGACTATAGGAATTTATTTTTCAGTTCTTCTGGCCTGAAGTTTAGGGTTGCAGTTCTTCATGGCTGCAGGCTATAGGAATTTATTGTTCAGGTCCTTTTGGCCTGAAGTTTAGGGTTGCAGTTCTTTATGGCTGCTGTCTACAGGAATTTATTGTTCAGGTCCTTCTGGCCTGAAGTTTAGGGTTGCAGTTCTTCATGGCTGCCGTCTACAGGAATTTATTGTTCAGGTCCTTCTGGCCTGAAGTTTAGGGTTGCAGTTCTTCATGGCTGCAGGCTATAGGAATTTATTGTTCAGGTCCTTTTGGCCTGAAGTTTAGGGTTGCAGTTCTTCATGGCTGCAGGCTATAGAAATTTATTGTTCAGGTCCTTCTGGCCTGAAGTTTAGGGATGCAGTTCTCCATGGCTGCAGGCTATAGGAATGTATTGTTCAGGTCCTTTTGGCCTGAAGTTTAGGGTTGCAGTTCTTCATGGCTGCAGGCTATAGAAATTTATTGTTCAGGTCCTTCTGGCCTGAAGTTTAGGGATGCAGGTCTTGGCCTGTCGACTATAGGGTTTTATTTTCAGTTTTTTATTCTTGTCTAACATTTTGCTTTCTTCAGGTTAAAGATAATTATTGATGTAAAATTTTCTTCTGTTTTTCTTTTTTAAATTAAAATTTTTCTTCCTGGTTTTTATAATATATTTTGTCAATTATATTTCCTGACAGTATGTTCCCTTATTCTACTTTAGTGGTAGAATATTTGTTTGAATTGCAAATCCCTCTACAGTATATATGTTGAGAAGACATGTGGTACTGTTGTTAGCAATTCATCTATCAGATGGGGGGCACTATAAGCCTGGTGAGCCACATGCTGCTTCTTGATAGAAGTGGGCTATGTACCGGCACCAGACTTTACCTTCTCCCTTATCATGCTGCATACAACACACTTTACAATATGCATACACACAAACATACACTCATGCTACACTCCTTTCTGTACACAATACAAGAATACATCATCTATGTAATGTGGTGCATAAATTGAAAATAATCCACATTAAAATCATCTATCTGCCCAGCACAGAACCATTGTGCAGTGGGTGGCATTGGAACAAACACACACAATTTCTTCCTACATATATAATAATTACATTTATAGCTTTTTTTTAAAAAAGCTGCATTTTGAATTTGATGTGGATAGTAAACCAGGCCAGTGCGGCCACTTCAGATTTCATTAGTAGTTAATGTAGGTGCAGTAGAAGCGGCTAGGGCTGAGGTGGCCATATAGCAACAGTCCTAAAATCAGCGTTGTTGTTACAATCCTCATATTGGGATTGTTGCTGAAGTACACGTGCATGATGTATCTGTGGGCCTCACAACAATGTTACTGTACATTCATAGTCTTTATTGTGTGTGTGTCTGTATGCACACATGCACACACAATAATCATGTTTCAACTGTTTTCATTATTTGTTTTTGTATTTCATGTTTAATCATATTTTGTGTGTTTCAGGTTTAATTATTGATTTATGTTTGTTCATTGTTTAATTACTGATTTTTATCTGTTCATTGTTCAATTATTGATTTTTGTCTGTTTCAAGATCGTTTGTTTGTCTTATCTGAATGTAGTGTTGTTTTTTTACTTGAGGTCCACATTTATAATTTTTCCTAGTCACATAGATTCTGTAGTGTCTCTTTCATGAAAACAGTAGACTTAGTTTTTGGTGTTCGTGGTTAAGTAGTTAGATTTCTTGAGTGTATACATGTATGTCTAATAAAATACTTCTATTGCAGGTTTAGAGAAACATTGTAGAGGTTGGAATCAAAGCAGGTTGAATTGCTGTTCCAGCCCCTACCGACGCTGCAAATGGCAGCTGATAGAGATATTTATTAGTTATTATATTTTCCCTTGCCCCATCTCTAATTAATTAGAGATTATTTTGGAAGAAATGTGACATTCAGATCCACGTTCTCTCGTCCAGTACCTCATTGGCACCTTCAGTGTATTAGGGAGGGAAAAGCAAGGAAGAGTTGGACACTTGTCATTGAAAATTACATTCCTTCTTATTTAAAGATTTATTTTTATAAATATGACAGCTGGATCCACGTTCATTCGTCCAGTACCTCATTAGCACCTTCAGTGCAGCAGGGAGGGAAAATTGAGGAAGAGATGGACAGCCGTCATACAAAATTATATTTGCCGAGTTGGCTTTTGATGGAAGTAATAATGTTTACATTATTACTTCCAGGTGTGAAATTAAATTTTGGCTTTTCTTAATTTCATGCCCCCCCTCCATACCCTGTGCCTCATCGTGGCGAGGGGGTGAAACAAACAATGTCACATTTAAAAAAAACTTAAGACAGTTCACAATTCCATTGCATGCAAGTTTGTAAATCAGTGGCGGCTCGTCACCTAAATTGTTAGTTAAGCTATTTTACTATATTTTACCAGAAGAAAAATTCTGATAATAAAGTGGTTTTGTCCATGTAACTTGTATTTATATTTGAAGAGAAAAATATAAGCTCAGACTCAGTTTTAAACCCAGACCTTTCACACTTTAGGCAAATAACTTCTATTTATTTTATATGCGATTGATAGTGTTTTTACATTTCACGACATAAAGTTCCATGTTTTCACAATACTGGTTTCAAAGGCCATTTGACTTTTCAGTCAAACTCCATACGTCAAATTTGCCATTACCACTAACTCTCCAACTGCCATCTGGTGCCTGTTTTATGAACTCAGAGATTAAATTTTGCTTGCTGGGAATTTCAAAATTCATGGTTATGTATTTGTTCTTCTGAATAATGTCAATATTTTCCCAAACTGTTAATTCCAAAGGCTTATGTGTACCCTGCTGTTTTTCTTAAAATCTCATCTCGGCTGTTTCTATATTTTGTTTGTCACTTTTGTTTAGTACCCAGTATTCACCATTGATACAGCCATTACCTTATAAAACTTCATCTTCGTATGCTTTGTAACTTTATCTTTTAATGTTCTTTGTATGGTTCCACTCAGTTGTTGAAGTTTATGAAATGTATTTTATAAATCTTCATCTTAACATAGAGTATCTATATTTTGTTTTATGGCTCCTATAATGAGCATTGGTGATATTTATAATGAAAATACAATAGGAAGTTACATTATGAGGTTGTACTTAAGAAATAAGTTGAGCCCGATGTGATGTGACCTCATATTAGTTGTTTCTTGTAGAACATGTTTCAGAGCATCTATGCTCTATCTTCTGTGTTTACAGACTGATGATCTTTAAGTTGTTGGCCCTGCTTGTCGACTCCTGCTCCCTCTTTTTTGTGATCCAAAGAACTTGTGTATTAAATTTCTCTCCCTGGGAATTTCAAGATTCATAATTCTTCCTTTGATCTTCAGTATGTAAACTTTTTCCCCGTATGGTGATTTTATTTGTGTTTTTTAACTGCTTTAATAATTTGGTGTTATCAATTTTATGTTTTTCTGGCCAAACATGAGCAGCTACTACTGATTTTTCTACTTCCTTTTTTTTTACATTTCTTATGTGTTCCTTGGACGTAATGGTTAAATTTCTCTTTGTTTTCCCTATGTATTATGTCTTATCACAATCTGCACACTTTATTTAGTAAATTTTTGATTTTTTGCCATCAATCTTTTCATTTTTTTTTTTTTTTGGTTTTTATTAGTTTAACAAGTAAAATATCTTAATTATTTAGGTGTATCTTAGGTTGTAATAGAGAAAAAGACAAATAATAAATTACAAATATTTTAATATTAATTTATGTGGCACCCTTAAAAGAAGACTGGGAAAGAAAGAAAGAAAGAAAAGGAACTCATTTAAAATTTTATGAAGTACTGCCTGTGCCAGCAATATTGTATGGCTCGGAAATATGGACTCAGAATAAACAGTCAATTAAAAGAATAGAAGCTGCAGAAATGAAATATTTACGATTTGTGGCAGGATATACTTTAATGGATAAAAAACGAAGTGAAGATATCCATAAAGGACTACAAATATTCAGTTTGGCAGATAAAATAGAAGAGTATAGGAGAAAATGGTATGAACATGTCTGCAGAATGGATTCCGACAGTTTGCCTAGGAAAAGTCTAAACTATCAGTCAAGAGGAGGAAAAATAGATTGAGGATGCCCATGAAAGAGATGGCCACAGCAGTTATAATACTTGGAGCCAGAATGAACCAAAAGGTTTGATCCTTGCAAGAAGAAGATAAGTTCACTTAGTCTAATTATTTTTTGGTGCTAATCTGATATTGAATTTATTGGTGATATTTGTTTTCATTGTTTGAAATCAAAACTTGGAGAGTCAAATTTGCATACCAAGTTTGTGTTTATAAAATAAACTCAATACAACTATGAGAAGAATGTTTCGTTTTGAACTGCCCTGAATGTATATACAAATAGTAACAAGCAATCTGATGTAGAAATTAATTAAGGGAAGAGGTTCAAGCAAGGATTACAATGTGCAATAGATGCTTCTATGCATTAAAACAAATTTTAAAGTTAAGAACAATGAGTAGGATAGCAAAAATTAAAACATATAAAACAATATTAAGGAATTAAATGAGAACAAATACATACTTAATTTATTATTCGCAGATGATCAAGTGGTAGTCATTTCAGAATGCGAATATGCAAACTACATGGGTAGGAAACTAGAGGAAGAATACTCAAGACGGGGTTTAACAATTAATTGTAATAAAACAGAATATATGAGCACAGATCTTTCCGAGGAATTAGAAGTAAATGGAACAAAGATTAAAACAGTGTAATATTTTTAGTATTTGGGATCAATAATTCAAAAAGATGGATCATCTGAATTAGACATCGAAAAAAGAATAATAGAGACAAAGAAATTTGTTGGCATATTAAATTCTATTTTATGGAGTAGGAATATAATCAAGAGAACTAAATTATTAATATATAACACAATTGTGAAGAGTATTATATGATGCAGAAACATAGATATTGAAGCAAAAACACAGAAATAAATTATTAGTCACAGAAATGGACTTTTTAAAAAGATTGGCAAGAATATCAAAATTAGACAAAATAAAAAATAATACAACAAAAGAAATTATGAGTGTAGAAAAGGATATTGTACAAGAAATTGAAGAAATCCAACTAAGATGGTATGGGCATATAATGAGAAGAAACACAGAAGTAAACAAAGAAGTATTGAAATGGATACCTCCTGCAAAAGGGAAACGAGGTAGACCAAAGCCAATGTGGATATAGGAATTCAAGGACAACATGAAGAGTAATATGACAGAAGCAGACACAGTAGACCGGGAAGTGTGGAAGAAAAATATTGTATATTTTGGTTGAGGATACCTGTGTACATAACAGAAACAATCCTCAAATAAAAAAAAAAAATATATATATATATTAAATTTGAAGAGAAAAATTTTCGCCTAGACCGGGACTCGAACCCGGGACCCTTGGCTTTCCGGGCCAAGTGCTCTACCAACTGAGCTACCGAGGCGAGTTACGATCTAGACGCAAATTTTTCTCTTATATACGTTGTAATTCCCTATCGCCAAATGCTTTTGAAACCATTGTTTCTATCTTTGCAAATGGCGGCTTCTTAGTTAAGAAGACATTTATTGGAAATTTAACATTACTTTAAAAACCAGTAAGGCCTCTAATGATGTTTTTATTATTAATTTAACATTTCTCAATGAAAGATAAATTAAATTTGAAGAGAAAAATTTTCGCCTAGACCGGGACTCGAACCCGGGACCCTTGGCTTTCCGGGCCAAGTGCTCTACCAACTGAGCTACCGAGGCGAGTTACGATCTAGACGCAAATTTTTCTCTTATATACGTTGTAATTCCCTATCGCCAAATGCTTTTGAAACCATTGTTTCTATCTTTGCAAATGGCGGCTTCTTAGTTAAGAAGACATTTATTGGAAATTTAACATTACTTTAAAAACCAGTAAGGCCTCTAATGATGTTTTTATTATTAATTTAACATTTCTCAATGAAAGATAAATTAAATTTGAAGAGAAAAATTTTCGCCTAGACAATATATATTGAAATCAATAGTTATGTTTGGAAGTGAAACATGGACATTATCAGAAGAAGATAAGTACATGTTAAATACATGGGAAAGGAAAATATTAAGATATATGGAGCAGTACAGGAACAACATATATGGAGAATTAAAACAAACCAGGAGTTGAAAGAATTATATAGGGATTTAGATCTGGTAGGAAATATTAGAAGCAAGAGACTGGAATGGGTAGGACATGTTTTGCGGATGGAGCAAGAAAGATTTTAGAAGGGAAGCTGGAAGGAAGGAGAAAGGTTAGAAGACAGAAACTAAGGTGGTTAGTTAAGGTTGAGGAAGACTTAAGCCAATTGAAGATTAAAATATGGAGTCAGAAATCTTAGGAATAGGAAAAATGGGCAAATGTTATAGAGGAAGCCAAAGTTCTTAAGGGACTGTAAAGCCCAAGGAAGAAGGAGAGAAGAAGAAGAAGAGAAGGTCTGATATAGATTCACTTTTCCCCCTGTTATTTCAACTGAAGATTGACAAAATAATTTTTTAAGAGGCAAGCAATATTACGCACAGGTATGGTGATATCCTTTAGTTCTTAGACATTTTTTTTCTTGTTCTTCACCTCAGTACATGAGTGGAGTGGTTATTGTTAAATTAATATAATTATAGAAAACCCTCATCATGACTGAAAAATGAATGTATGCAAGAGAAAGTTGCCTAGTTTACTTTCACTTATTTTTTGTGAGAATTTTTCTTATGGGAAAAAAGTATAGTAAAACATCATTCACTTATAATTGAATGATGTTATGCATCAACTGGCCATGCACAATTATGTTAATGTCAAGAAAAATATGTTTAAAGTTTAAGTCAATCTTCACTATTTATTATAGCGCCAAACTAACAATACTGGATATTGCAAGTTATTTTCCTTGTTTGATAGTTATGCTTCAACAATCTAAGAGCAGGAACATTTGGCACTTAGCTGTGTGATGCAAAATTTAAATTAGCATTTATGAAGATCTGGTTTCGTAGCTGTTTGTTGCAAAATCTAGAATCTCTGATAGGACTGATGGCATCTACATTTTTCTTTAATAATAAGGCTAGAATTAAATATTTGGTGCTAAAAGTGTGCGTACACTTACTTCATGAGCCAATGCAACAGATGGCATCAAAATACCAATTTTTAAGAAAGGCATTTAGCTGGTTGATGCATAACATCCTCCAATTTAGGTTAGGAGCTGCCTCTGTTATGTGGTAACACAAGGTATTGTTCTATTGCTGAAATAAAAAAAGAAAAATATTGTATAGAAATGAATGCACAGAGATGAATAACTTTTCATTATCTTGATTTATCATTTACATGACCTTTTGACAAGGGAACTGTCACCAATGCATCCTGAAATCTACCTTTAAATTTCTCCCAGAGAAGCTTTGTGATGTACAAAGTATGTGCCCAAAAAAACTGTCATTTTTATCTGCAAGGTACAGAAATAGAAGTCATAATCCAGCAATAGCAACCCACTGTACAGAGCAGATGTATGTACCTGTGTGAGTAGATTGGAGTGGAGTGAGTTGAGATGCGGTGCAGAGGCAGGTTACCAGAGTCCAATTCACCAAGATCAGGAGTTATATTATTTTCCTATAGTTTAAATGAGAGATGTGGACTGGATTTTAGCGCCTTGTAGTTAAAAATGGTAGATCATTTTTTGGACATTGCCTTTGTAAAGCAGAGCACTTCTCTGTAAGAAATTTCAAGGTAGGTTATGGCATGCAATTGTTGACCCCTCTCTTGTAAGTGGTGTTTATCCTATGAAACTGATGTGACATTGTTTGGCTAAAGCAGGGTTGACAGGCCAAGATGGATCTTGGCCTACCAGCTGGCTGCTGGTCTTGCATCCACATGTGTTTATCACTGAGGTGGACAATCATTAGCCAGTATAGGGATGACTTGTGGTCAGCATGTCAAGTCCTCTAGCCATTGTAGCTGGTTTTCCCATCCAATAATAATAATGATGATGATGATGATGATGATAATAATAATAATAATGATTTGGCTCCATGGCACAAGTTGTTAGACGCTTGCCTCTCACCGCTGGGGTCCCGAGATCGAGTCTTGGTCACTCCATGTGGGTTTCGTGGTGGATGAAACAGAGCTTGGGCAGATTTTTCCCCAGTTTTCCCCTGCCACAATTTCATTCCACCATTTCTCCATACTCATCTCAACCATTTCGTTTCATTTCATTGATCCACCCCTGTGACGGTGTGTCAGGAGTGGTCGGCGGCACCCTTGTAGTTCAGACCTCTATAAATGTAGGGGCTTCATCTCATCTCATCACTCGACCCGTCCCTGAGTTGGACATGAATTGAGGATATTTATTATAATAATAATAATAATAATAATAATAATAATAATAATAATGATGATGATGTTTTTATTATTGATTTAACATTTCTCAATGAAAGATAAATTATATTTGAAGAGAAAAATTTAATAATAATAATAATGTGGTGACTGTAAGAATGGAATGTAAACACAATTCATGTTTGAGAACTTCAGATTTTGTTTTATCCACACAAAAATAAAAATGTGTATCATTTGTCCTTGAAAATTAAGTGAAATACGAGTAAATCCTACAGATAACATTTTGAAGCTATGAAAAGATGGTTTTTACTTTTTGCTGTCACTTCAACTGTCTAGCATAATTGGATACTTATTAGTAGAAAGGTGCAAAGTGCCAAATTAAAAAAAAAAAAAGATAATACACAACAATATGGGAGTAGTGTTAAGACCCCAAGCTGTTTCACAACATTGGGTGCAATGTGCCATTTCCCTCAGTTTTCGTTGTGTTGTAAACAGTGAAGTTGCTTATTTGTGATCACTATTAAACAGTAGGCCTATAGTTTGCCACAGAAGGGATTTTTAATATAAAGAATACTATTTGCAGATATGTTGAATAATGAATGGAACATAGTACCTTTGAAATGTTTGCAGGACTTTGCACCTTTCATAATAATTTTTTGTGTTAACCCTTAAATTGGCAAAGCACTAATTTCTTGTGTCAGTGATTTGAACGTTGCAGTCTGCACTGAAAACAATATCATACATAATTATTATTATTCGGTATATTGTGTAATTATACACACATTTAAGTAATTTATACTCGGAGAATTAAATTAATATTTTTATTACCTCACCTTATATCCTTTTAGACTGCAGTTTGAGCTGTATCTCCATCCTCAGTAGCCTCTTATCGATTGGTGTTATGTGGTTTCTTGGCGGTTTTCTTCTTCCTTCTATCGATGGACTGATGAACCTCTGGTTCAAATCAAAATTTGCAGGAGTTTCAAAATTCATTACTCTAGAAGTATAAAGGATATGAGTTGAGGTAATAAAAATATTAATTTAATTCTTAAATTAAACCTCAGTGTTTTTTCCTTGTGAAAGTTAACTAATTTATACTCATTTGTTTTCTTGCGTTTTATTAAAAAATGTTAAATAAAATAAACTAAATGATGTATCCTATAGAATATATTGCAAATTTAAAGTTAATTATTAAGCTATCATAAATCAACTGGTAAAGGTTGGTTGCAAGTTGTAATTTATATTAAATTATGGAATATTCACCTGAAAGGTCCGTCTCAACTTTATTAATCATTTAACTGTAGCGCTTTCGGGACTTTCCCGAAAGCGCTACAGTTAAATGATTAATTAAGTTGAGGAGACGGACCTTTCAGGTGAATATTCCATAATCTTATATTAATGAATAATACCTCAACGGAACACATCATGAATCTTATAAAAGTTGAAATTTATATATATATATGATTTTAACAATGTTGACACATTTTTCCGACACCAATGATTTATCTTTAATTTAATTTAATAATTTTCTTCCATTCGTCTCTATTATAACACGATTCTTTATTTTCCAGTCCTTCAAAGTTTCTCTAATCCCTTCGATCCACATGAGATTTGGTTGTCCTTTCCTTCTCGTTCTTGATGATGTCCATTCCATTATTTTTTTTTATAATCTTTCATCCTCCATTCGCTTAATATGCCCGTACCATTTTAGTTTCTTTTCTTGGATAAATTCTAAAATTGAGTTTTACACATTCATGTTCTCTTTTATAACATAATTTCTAATATTCTCTCTCCTTGATATCCTAGCAGATATTCTCCAATTGTCCATTTCTGCTACCAATAGTTTTCTTTTCATTTGATAATTTATAGTCCAAACCTCTGAACCATAGGTCATAATACTTCTATTATTTAAAAAAAATTAACTTTAGTTTCTTTTTTGATATGTTTATCTCATAATATTCCATTCAGGGCAGATATTACATATTTTTCTGAATTTATCTTTGATCATATTTCCTTTTCCTGCTTCCCATCTTCTGTAATTTTTATTTCCAAATATTTGTATTCCTCTATGTGTTTAATTACCCCCATTTCATCTTCCAGTATCAACTCTTGATGAATGTCTCCTATGGTCATATACTTGGTTTTTTCCATATTCACCTTTAGTCCCCATTTATTATATTCTTGAATCAATTTTCGGGTAATATATTTTATGTCTTTATACTCTTGTGTTAAAATAAGTTGATTTTCCACAAATGGGAGGGAATATATTGTTGATTCATCTATTGGAATTCCCATGTAATTTATACCTTTGATTAAATTTCCAAAAATAAATTGTTTCTTCGAGACAATTTTTTATTAATAACTTACTGTTCATAAATTTGGCAGTTTGCACCTTTCTACTGATAAGTATCCAATTTTACATGCATCATGACACTGGGCCTTACAGTCTGTTGGAAAAGGTATTTTAACTATCTACTGTACCTGTGATCAAACTGGGCCCACTGTGTACAAGGCAGCGACACTCTCTTGATACCACAACAGTGGACTAATGACAATATGAATTACAGTGTCAATAAAAACCCAAATCACGAATTAAAAAAGTTAATGCATTTCAGTGGCGATGCTATTATTATTAAGACTTAATATTGATATCGGTCATTATTAAGTCTTGATAATGGTAGTGTCACTACTGCAACACATTGACTCTTAACTTTTTAAATTGGTGATTTGGGTTTTTATTGACTTTGTGTAATACTAATTTATCACCAAGGAGAGTCTATTTATTAAAGACAATATGAAATGTTTCAGCTCTTCGAAAGATGGAGTGGGTTCAAAGGTAGCCATGCAGCATGTGGCCTGAGGATGCAGAGCAGTATTTCTCCCAGAAGACAGTGCAGTGCAAAATTAAAACAATATGGATGTTGGACAAAATTTAAATTAAGAATTGTTTTTTTTTTTTTTGCAGCTGTAAATGTAATTACCTACAAATAAATAGTTTGCCTGCTCCCTGCCATACAAATCCCACAGTTGGCAAAGATCCACAGACCAGCTATTTATATTGAGTGGTTTCCCCAGGTACAAAAAGGAAATAAGTCCCCACAGTGGCCCTTGCTGAAAACTAATAAAATTATAATTCTGCAATAATACCTCGTTGGCACTATTGAACCCGTAGGTTCATGGTTGTGTGGATGTAAGCTCTCCATATATCCTTATCCTGACCTAATGTTTTTAAATCATCCACTGTATAATTTACTTCTCCCACCTCATTCTTGGCCTATCACCTGGATTTTTTCCCTTTGGTTTTTTCTAAAAGAGGGTGTACACTGTAGTGGTAAGGCAATGCACTACAAGCTGGAAGGTCGAGGGTTTGAGTCCTAGTGGGATCAAGATTTTTAAACTGATCCAAACCTTCTTGCAGCACTGTGGCCCTAGGGTCGATGCAGCCTCTAATGGAAATGAGTACCAGATGCTTGTTCTGGGGGTAAAGGTGGCCGTCATGCCTGATGTCAAGTGCTGATTGTCCAGAATGTAGTGGGAGCCTTAATCTCCTACTACCCCAAGGGTCTCCTATGGTCTGTAGTGGGATCACTTTACCTTTTTTTTTTTTTTTTTCTCTTTACAAGAAGCTTCTATGTCTCTTTTGTGACACATGTCCTGCCCATTGCAGCCTATGAGATTTAATTCTTATTATATCTGGTTCCCCATGAAGATCATGTAGCTCAGTTATGTTCTGTTCATTCACCTGCTTGTTCATCTCATTTTAGGGTAAACATTTTCCTAAGAACTTCATTCTCAAATACTTATATTTTCTCCTCCCTTAAAGTGAGATACATGTTTCACTTCTACATGACAGTTTTATATATTTTCACTTTATTTTTTTTTTTTAGATGGGATTACGAGAGTCTCTGTAATACACAATAGCATGCATTTACAGAATTTAGCCCATGTTTAATTTTTTTTTGCACATTGTTCCCGTTTGGAATGATTTTTCCTAGGTATTTGAATTTAGTCACTTTTTTTTTTAATAAATTTTCCTCATTTATAATACTGTTCATTTCCATTATAAAAAAATTAGAGGAATACATGTTTAAACCAAAACATGAGGATGAATGTTGATACGATTTATTGGTTGACCTTTTGTAATTATAAATTGAAGATTTATGTAAAATTAGAATAGACATTCAAGCAATATTTGCTTGTACAGTATTAGCAATACGAACAAGTTATCATTTGTAACAGAAAACAAAGTGGAAATTTGAGATTTTCAATTTTTGGAATCGATGTTTCCATGGTTATTTCAACACTCAGTACTTAGTGTGTCCTCTGCGAGCCTGAATGACCACATTACACCTACGAGGCTTTGCAGAAGCCTTATTACAGAAATTTTAGAGATTCTCTCCCATTCAGCGGTGAGTGCATGTGAAAGTTCAAGGTTTTGAGGTACAGCAGGATGCTTACGAACAAGTTTTTCCAACTTGTCCCTCGTATGCTCCATCGGATTAAGGTCTTGACTGCATGCAGGCCAGTCCATCACCTGAATTTAGTATTTTTGCAAGACATCTCTGGTAGCCTGTGCTGTTTTACATCTAGCATTATCTTGGATTAGAAGAAAATTATGGTCCATACCATAAGCAAAGAGTACATGTTGGAGGATAATGTCATTAATGTAAATATCAGCATTCATGCGCTGTGGGACAACAAGCTCTGTCCAAGACTCAATAGTAATCCCAGCCCTAACCATAACCGAACCACCTCCAAATCTGTCATGTTCAATAACTGTGGCTGGATCAAAACGTTCACCAGGACGTCTCCATACACGTATACAACCATCAGAATCTGTTAGACAATCTTGATTCATCTGTGAATAAAACACCCTTCCATTGGCTGAGCTGCAAGTTGACATGATTCTGAGAAAATCACAGCCGGGCTTCTTTGTGCAGACATGTTAAATGAGGGGCTTTAAAGGGGATTCTAGACCTCAACCTTGCATTTCTCAGTCTATTCCTTACAGTCTGATCAGAAATTACCATCCCAGTTGCTGTGCATAAATGATTTTGTAGATCTCTGGCTGTAGATTTTCTTCTGTGCAAACTGTACCACAGTTCCCCCAATAGATGGAGACAGCAGAATAATACCTTATGTAAGTTTGTTTACAGTCATGGGTTCAAACCCAGTCAGGGTCGATGGACTTTTTAGGATGGAAAAACCTCAAGGAGCATCTCCTCCGGGACTTTAAGCTGTGGGTCCCAAGTCCGAAAATTTTCAGGCTTGTGAAAGATCCTTAAGCCTGAATAAAGGGGCCTCTAAGCAAAATTTACTGATCTTAACAGTTTAATACCTTAGTTGCCTATTAGATGTCTCATTGGGTTGGTGTGTTGACCACATGCCATCCATGACATCTCTGAGCAAATAAGGTAACTAATTTATCCATCATTGAGATGTATGAAATGAATACTAAAAACACTAAAGAAGCCATACTGGCTTTATAATGTAATGTAAAATTGCCAATTAAAAGTCTTCTTAATAAAGAAGTCACCATTTGCAAGATAGATGTGAAGGTTTCATAATATTTGGTGCATGGGAATTAACGTATATAAGAGAAGAATTTGCCTTTAGATTGGAGCTTGCTCAGGTAGCTCACTTAGAGCATTCGCCTAGAGTGCAAAGGGGTTCAAGCTCCAGTCCGAGCGTGTAATTTTTCTCTTCAAATATAATGTTTTTATTATTAATTCAAAGAAAAATTATATTTGAAGAGAAAAATGATATGCTCAGACTGGGGTTTGAACCTGGAAAGCCAAAGGTCCTGGGTTCAAATCCCAGTCTGAGCATATAATTTTTCTGTTCAAATATAAAGAACAGACAAATTCATTTATTCTTACAAGCTTGTGCAATCTTTCTGAGTTCGAAAGAAAAACTTTTGTTGAACACCAAACCTGCGCAAAGCTCTAAGTTTGAGTAAATTCTGCATTTGGTCAGTGACTAACTGGTCTCCAATGATCCGTTGCTATCCTAGGAAGAAATAAGCAATTATGTTTACAGTACAATTGGAACTTAGTACTAATTAAAACAAGACATAATAGTTGTTAACATATTTATATTCTGAAACCATAAATTTTTATAACAATTTATAAATTTACAGTCAATGTAATGAAGTTGAAATAATGACTAAGTATAATAAGACTAAGAACAAGTAGGAAGAGAAAATAAATAGAACAAACACAGATGATAACATTTAGCACACAGAGTACAGCTAAGTCAAAATTATTTATTTACACGAATGAGCAACTGTTCTCCATCACCTCAACTTTCTTCTTCCACAAAATATAGTTACGTCCTAGTATCACATAATTAGAGCAAGTAGAAATATCAACAAGTTTGTCAGAATATCAAAAAACAAATTGCCAAAGTCTTCTTCTTGTGCCCTCTGCAAAAACAAACTCCACGGTGCAACAGACCTATACCTTATCCGCTCTTAGAGTGGTCCTAACATAAACAAAGCCAATTGTATCCTCCTGCCATTCATGCCACAATTACTGTCAACATTGACACATCTGAAGTATATAAGACGCATGATCATTGAATGGGGTACATTACAAGAAAGCTGGTGGATATTTCACTGAACTTGTGAAATACATTTAATAAAACTGTTTTTTGAACACTAGTCAAAGGTTTGCCAGACTTGTGTTTTAAAAATTTAGATGGCAACACAGCAAGAGAAGACTTGACACCTTCGGCCATTTTGTTGCATCAGAATCAACTGAAGCAGGACTCAAATGCATCACCCATATATCCATCCATCCATCCATAGTAATTCTGCCCGAGGGCAGGTCTTTCACTGCAATCATAGCACTTTCATGCTATGCTCTGCAGCTTTACTAGGGAATTATAGGTGTGGTAGCTTCCTGTTGCTTTCCACACCAGTGAAGGATGATAATGATGATGGCTGGATGATTTTTGGGGACCGTTAGGCCCTAAGCTTCCAGACATTTGTCTTACAGGTGAGAAAAAACCTCACCCAGAAGCCTGTCCTGACCGGAAATCAAACCCAGGCTCGCTGCATGACAAGACATCACGCTACCTCAAGACCACAGCGGTGGACCACCCATATATAATAAACTATTTTATGTTGTAATTATTGATTAGGTATATTTTAGAATATTTTCTGTTTTGAATATTTCTATTCACGAAGAATAAAAAGTATATTCAGAGTACATATTTTTTATTTAATGAAGGGAACTACTTTTTTGTGTACTTATTGCTTCTACATCAGACGTTGGTGTCCTTAACCAATGAAAAGCGAGCAGGTCACATGGTTTTGTTTTGATGAGGATCACTTTAAGAGTGGATAGTCTTTAGAAAGACCTTGGTTACCAGCCAGCCTCACTTCCACATGTGTTAATCATAGAGCCAGTACAGGGGTGACATGTGGTCAGCATATCTTGTCCCTCAGCCATTATAGCTGATTTTCTCAACCTGAAATTGCTACTCATTTAGCTACCCAAATTCCTCATGATACTGGGTGGGCACCAGTCCCATACTCGCCAAAATTTCTTCCTCCCATGGATACTTGAAGCAGCACAAGTCCCATAGCTCTGCCTCAAGGCATCTTGCCTTAAACCACTCGGCTATGGCACAGCACACAGGCTAGTAAAATGTTTAATTATAATGAGTTGAATAGCGTTCAACAATTTCAACCAAAATGTGATCAGTCAGTCACTTATCCTCCTGCATCCTAAAGAAAACTTTAATCAGATATATATCGTCGCTTAAGAAACAATGCCGCATTACTGACAATTTTATTTGAAATTGACATTTTTATACTGTTGGCATCACTGAAGTAGTGCACTCAGTTCAAACATAGATTAGGACGAAATTTTTGTATCGTTATCTCGCTAAACATGCAGACACAATGGTTTCAATCTACAAGTACTAAGAAGAAAAAAATAAACAGTTTTTTGTTTCTCCTGTAAAATTTGTATTTTGTTAGTTATGCGGTATTGTTCCTTAAGCGATGATATGCTTATTTTTTTTCTTAATGGGGTTCCAGGGAAGCAAATAAAACAAAATTTTTTATGGATTTAAAAAAAAATATGGAGATTTTTAGGGTGATCCTGAAATTGAAATTTTGTCAATTAAAATTTTACTTACACTTTTATTGGGTCTTAGGGTTCAAAATAAGAAATTTTGAAGAAACAAAAAAAATGTTTATTTATTAGAGAGGGGGGGGGCATTTAAGGGGGTTTTATGCAAAATGTCTTTATATTTATATTTCTTTTGTGTGGGTCCACTGGACCGATTTTGATGGAATTTTGTGCGTGTGTTATAGTGGGTCCCTGGGTGTTTCAGATTCACAATTGGACCCTCTAAAACTATTAGATGTAGGAGTTCACCTGAAGTGAAAATTTAAAAATCATTCTAGTGGTCACAATTTTCAATGTTTCACAACGAAACTCAGTATATCCTATTAAAATAAACCGAGGTAGGTATTATCCAAAAAAATGAGTAAAATCTGACAATTAGAAGTGGATGTTTACCTGAAATCCAAAATTAAAAACTAGCAACCATCATGTTTGACTCGTCTCAGCATATACAATTTAGTTAACCTTTAACATTTCATTCATTTAGGCATAGCAACACACGCTGGATATTAGCCAGTATACATATGTATATGATATGTTTGGTTTCAACCATGATTTTGGCCTTTAATTGATGTTGCCATCTAAAGACTGGAGTTGGAGAGAAGAAAAAAAGCTTGATGCTGTGAAGGTGTCGAATATGATACAGTGAGTTGGGAGTTACTACCGAAGCGTGGAAAAAATAAATGCCGAATTTATCAAATATGATACCTAGGGATGGAGGAGGATAAAAATTATTTAAAGAAAACAATACAGGCTCAATCTATATATAGGAAAAACTAAAAGGAATTTAGAAACTTGTACAAAACAACACTTTAGAAATATGTTTTTTCTGTTCATGCCACGTCATTTTGACATTCAGGTATTCTCTCCTGGCATGGAGTTATTGTAACCCACTTCTGAGGTTGGGGAGCCTGGAAGGCAGAGTTATGCTGGCCCAATGATATATGATAGGTGATGATAATGGTAATGATGCGCCAGGAGAGGCCTTAATCCTAAACTTAATGAATATGTTAACGATGATAATGATGGCCAGATGATGTACAGGGACCGTTTGAGCCTTAAAGTTTTTTGACATTTATCTTCAGGTGAGGAAAAACCCCAAAAAAATCCTCACCCAAAAATCTAGTCCTGACTGGGGATTGAACTCGGGCCTGCCGTGTGACAAGGCAGCATGTTATCTCGAGACCACAGCAGTTAAAAATGGTGAAATTGAAAAATCGACAATTGCAGCTCAAAGTTACTAGAGAATCATAAAACTGGAAGAGAAACAAACTTTTAAAACATTTAGAGAAGTCTTTGGAATTAACTGTTTGGGAAAATATATACATTCAGAAGAATAAATATAGAGTCATGAATTTTGAAATTCCTGATGAGAATAATTTGATCTCCAAATTCATAAAATCGACACCAGATGGCAGTTCAGAATATGGTGTTAATGGTGAAATTTTGACAGTTGCAGTTTGACTGAAGATGGAAGTAAAGTACAATTATACTTTTGAAACCGGTATTGTGAAAGCATGCAACTTTATGAGGTGAGATATTAAAAATATTTTTTCCAACTCATTCATAAATATAACTCACTCTTACAATAACCAACTCACTTTTTATTTAAAAATATAATAGGAAGTAACATTAAGAGGTCTTAAGAATTAAATTAATCGTGATTATTTCATACTTCTATATTTCTTTAAATACAGCACTGCAGTATCGGCAATTTCTTATCACCATCATCAGCTGTTTGCCAATACTGCAGTGCTGTATTTAAAGAAATATAGAAGTATGAGGTATGAAATAATCACGATTAATTTAATTCTTATGAATTTGAACCTCATAATGTTAAAAATTCCCATATTTAATATATAAAATTAAGAGGTCTGTTCAATAATTAAAACATTTTGTCTGTTCATTCTTACCTCTTAGAGTTGTTTTTGTCGAACATATGTTTCAGAGATTCTTAGAGTCTGTAATTGGTGATGATGGGGCTAAGAAGCCCTGAAACATATATTCGACAAAAACAACTCTAAGAGGTAAGAAGGAACAGACAAAATGTTTTAATTAATTAATTATAACTCACTTTTATTGAGCTTTTATAGGAATAAATCACTATGAGGTTTAATTTAACATTTAATTAAACATTTTAATTTATTTTAACAAACTCACTGTTATAATAACTGAACTAACTCAAACAAAAGTAGTTCAAGGTGAGGGGCTGAAAATAACCACCCTCGATTTGTTTTATTAACTTCTTCCAGTTCTACCCTCCCCAGGCTTTTTTTTTGTTTCTTTAAAAGTTTGTTTTTTATTCATAAACTTGTAACTATGGTAAAAAGTGCAGGAAAAAGTAAAATAATTACAAACATCTGTAAACTACCGCTAAATCCTTGAATATGCAGAAATATTAAAATGTTCTTGAAATAATTATAAAGATATTGTCAAAATATGTTTTTTTTTTCTGAAGTGCTTTGCCATTGTTTTATAATGTAAACAACTCTGGTTCTTGCTTCATATTTCTACTCACTCTACTAATAATTAATATAGAGGGTGTTCTGCTCAAACCTGCCATATTCATTTGGTCAAATTATTTCATAGCTAAATATATTCTAATGATAAAAAATATTTAAATTAATAACCACAGCTAAGGTATTTCAATTAATAATAAAGAGAAAACATTCTGCCTGAATCTCATCATTTGATTTAGAAGCTACCTGATTGTACTGTAAATGATATTTCACTAGTCTGGGGTAAAGAAGGAATATTTCTCAACCATTTACACCCTGAATTGGGCCATATATTTTAAGTAACATCTTTATAAATGTATTCTTAATTACACCGACAAATTCAATAAAATATTAAGTGAATATTATTAATTAAGTTTAAATATGTTAACTTGGGTTTCTCTCTTTTTCATAACCTGTTATCAATGATTAAATAAAATAGGAGGACAAATTATATTTGAAGAGAAAAATTTTCGCTTAGACCGAGACTCGAAAATGTTTCTCTTCAAATATAATTTATCCTTCAGTGAGAAGTGTTAAATTAATAATAAATATATATATATATATATAGGAAAAACAAATAGGAATTTGGACACTCGCACAAAAGAACAGTTTAGAAATATAAAAAATTGAAAAATCGGCAATAGTAGCATAGTTTGTTAGAGAAACATAGAATTGAAAAAGAAGCTAAACTTTTGAAACAGGTAAACCTTTAGAATTAAAAAAGCTTGAAAAAAGATGTACATTCTGAAAAACCATGTTAGATCCATGAATTTTGAGTTTCCTGACGAACAAAAATCTAATTACAAAGTTCACCAAATCAACACTAGATAGCAGTTTAGAAGATGACTGGCATTATGATGAATCGACAGTCATGACAGCAGCTAATGATAAGAGCAATGGCTCTCAAAACCGCGGTTCTGTGTTGAAGAACATAGATATATGAGGTAACAATATTGATTTTTATTAATTGAAAACCCCAGTATAAAATTCCCAACATTAATATATGAATAGCAACATTTTTTCTTTTACATTTCAATTCCTGAGAGCGCCAAAGGCATGCGAACCATTGCTGGACATCCAAATAGCAGCTTCTTATTTAAGAAAACTTTTTTTTTGGAAATTTTCTTCTTCTTCTTCCTTCCAAGTATTAGGCCAAGGCCTGTTACGATCCTATAGAAAATTTTCCCTCCAGCGTGACATTGATCCTTCTGGGAAATTCTCGTATAAGACTTGAAGGCATAATAATAGTCCCTTCGATTGGTTGCTGGCCAAAGGAAGGCAAGACCAGTGATGGGGCTGCCATCTTATAGCCTCTGGTCAGGCTTTTCTGGAGAAGAAAAGAAAATAAAGGAAAGAAGAAATGGAAGAAGGAAAGACTCCCTAGCCCTCGGATGTCCTAATAGCGTTGGGGTCGAAAAAACAAGAGTTAACCATGAGAGGTTAGATAGTAAAGTTAAAAGAGTCTGGTATAAGTAAGTGGAAGAAAGGAAGAAATACCAGATCGGTTAAAGATAATTTTAACATTACTTTATAAAGCATGTAGAGCTTCTTTCAATTTTTTAATTATAAACAACTATATATAAAAAAAATATTTATTACAATAAAAAACATTAAAACAGAGGAGGTTTGAATGGAACACCCTTTACAATTTAAGACTAATACACTACTGTTATAAATCACAAACTAATAAGCAAAGGATCACATTCTGATCACCTAAAACTGTTTATAAATTGACGGGAAAAACACTATTAAATCACCTGAAAAGTTTCAAAGAAATTACTAAAAAATGTGAAAAGTATTGAGTGATTTAAATTTATTAGAACACAAACTTTACTATATGTGATCCTCTCAAAACAAGTATAAATTACTATAGCTAACCTTACAATTATTGGTAAAGAGAAAACTTTATTGAACTTTTAAAGGAAAAATCACTATGGGGTTTAATTTTAGATTTAAATTAAAATGTTTTATACCTCACCTCATATTCAGTTGGATATATCAAAATCCACTGGATATGAGGAGAGGTATAACAAATTTTAATTTAAATCTTGGTAAACTTTATGCCTGAACTGAGAATCAAACCCTGGACCTTCAGCTCTAAGTGCTGTTGCTCAACCACTGAGCTATCCAGACATTCCTCCTCATCCAAACACAAATTGAACACCATAACGGTACAAGTGACATTTTTATGAAAACTGAGTTAAGTTAGTTAGCAAATTATATGTGAAGAGAAAAATTATATGCTCAGACTGGGGTTTGAACCCAGGATCTTTGGCTTTCTAGGCCAATGATCTTCCCCTGAGCTACCTGAGCACTCCAATCTAAATGCAAATTTTTCTCTTATATACATTGTTAATTCCTGAGCACCAAATGCTACTAACTGTTGCTTGATCATGCAAATGGCGGCTTCTTTAATAAAAAGACCTTTATTGGGAATTTTACAATACATTATAAAGCCAGTACAGCCTCTTTCAATATTTTTATTATTCATTTAATACATCTCAATGAATTAACAGAGTATATAAGAGAAAAAATTGCATTTAGATTGGAGTGCTCTCAGTCGTTAGAGCATTCGCATAGAAAGTGAAAGATCCTGGGTTCAAACCCCAGTCTAAGTGTATATTTTTCTCTTAAAATAAAATAGAAAACTTTTGTCTGAACCGAGAATCAAACCCTGGACCTTCAGCTCTACGTGCTGTTGCTCAACCACTGAGCTATCCAGACATTCCTTCTCAAAGCACAAATTGAATGGGTAAAAACTATAGCAGTACAAGTGACATTTTCATGAAAATTGAGTTAAATGTAGTTAACATATCGTCGCTTAAGAAACAATACTGCGTAACTAACAAAATACAAATTTTACACGAGAAACAAAAAACTGTTTACTTTTCTCCTTAATACCTATAGATTTAAACCATTGTATCTATAAGTTTAGCGAGGTCATGGTACAAAATTTGATCCTAATCTATGTTTGAACTGAGCGCACTTCTTCAGTGATGCTATCAGTATAAAAATATCAATTTCACCAAAAGTGTCAGTTACGCGGTATTGTTTCTTAAGCGACGATATGTTATTGGGTCCTACTTTTGAATGGCAGAAATACAAGTGTATGCTGTCAACTACTGCAATCTGGTGATGGATGATATGACTGTTTTCATTGGTTTGATACTTACAGCAAACATTCAAACTTGTTTTTCTTTGAGTGTTTTAAATATATTGAACTATCATAGGAAATTCACTATGTATGCATGTAGTATGTAGCTAATGCTCTGGAGTTAACAACAAAGTTATTCTCCTTCTTGCTTCCCAATACTTGGATGTCACACCTTGATAATTTTGAAGAGCTACACAGTTTGTTAAATGTTTTCCATCCATTTCCACACCTTGAGAACATAATATACAGTCAAGGTTTAATTTAAGATTTAAAATAAAATTCTTTATACCTCACTTCAAATCCAGTATTCTAATTAGACTGGTTTCGAAACCTAGGTGGTTTCACCATCCCTAATTTCACGACTGATGTTCTGTCGTCCAGGAAAACTGCTTCTTACTCCATCTGTTGGTGGACCGATGAACTTCGAAACAAATAAAATTCTCCAGGAATTTCAAAATTCATTAGTTTTTCTTTCCAGTTTTTTTTGAATGTGGATTTTTTAACAAAGAGTGAACTCCTTTGATTTTTCTGAAAAACATGTAATTGAAAGGAAGGCCTGTTTAATAAAATAAATAGAAAAACCAAAAGAGCTTGCGGTTTGGGAAAAAATCCACATAAAAAAAAAGTAATGAATTTTCAAATTCTCAGGGAATTTGATTTGGAGGTTCATCGGTTCACCAACAGATGGATTAGTCTCCTGGATGATAGAGCATCAGTTATGAAATTACTGATGATGAAACCAGTTTAGTTAGAAGATTGGATGTGAAAAAAGGTGTAAAAAATTTTATTTTAAAAACTCCATGGCACGACAGGCCTAGACTCTTTGCCTACCTGCCGGCCTCACATCCACATGTGTTAATCACAGAGGTGGACTATCATCCAGCCATTGTTTGGATGACATGTGGTCAGCATATCAGATCCCCCGGCCATTATAGCTGGTTTTCTCAACCTGGAGCAGTTACCCAAATGCATCACGATGTTGGGCACTGGACCCACACTGGCCGAAATTCCATGAGAAAATATCTTCCCCCATGAAGACCCGAACTAGCAGAAGTCCCATAGTTCTGTGCCAAAGCATCTTGCCTTAATCACTCGACTATGGTGCAGAACAATTTTATTTTAAATCTGGATCTAAATGTATCTTATACTGTTATTGTTTACACCCATTCAATTAATCTATTTAACCTCTAGATAAATCTCTTCTTTTTCCAGAGCAGTCAACACTCATTTACAATACAATTGGGTTGTTTCTACACGTTGGGAGTTAACACAGATAAAGCTATTGATGAAAAATAACATGTTCAGACGAGAGGATCACATTTTATGGGAAATGACTCCATGACAATTGAATGTAAATATCACATGACAGTTGCTATTCAGTGCCAGAGGCCTTCACATCATCCAGTTTTTTTAGCAACAAAAAAAAATCATGTTGTATGATTTTTATAAATATTTATTCTTTTTTTTATATTTATAAATGAGTTGGAGAAAATGTTTAATATCTCATCTCATAAAGTTCCTTGTTTTCAAGATACCGGTTTCAAAGGCCATTTTGCATTCATCCTCAGTCAAACTCCAACTGTAGAAATTTTGCCATTACCACTCACCACCTTCCAAACTGCCATCTGCTGCCAATTTTATGAACTTGGAAGTTAAATTTTACTCGCAGGGAACTTCAAAATCCATATATATATATTTGTTCTTCTGAACGTATATATTTTCCAAACTGTTAATTCCAAAGGCTTCTCTAAATATTTGTCTGAAGAAGGTACAAGGTACTGAAACAGCTGTTACAAATTTGTACTCTAATAAATATGAAAATCATATAAAACTTTGAGTTTTATTTATATTTATAAAAATGGATTTTCATCAAGTAAACGCCAAATCAATTGACTGCTTCTCTAAATGTTTTAAAAGTTAAGTTTCTTTTCCAGTTATGTGATTATCTAGCAAACTATGAGTTGAAATTACCGATTTTTCAATTTCACCATTTTTAATAATTCTAGAGTGTTCTTTTATACAAGTTTCTAAATTCCTTTCTGAATCCCTTTAAATATATTTAAAGAAAACAAAAAGGAATTTACAAACTCTTACAAAAGAATGGTTTAGAAATATTAAAAATGATGAAATTGAAAAAGTATATTTAAAGAAAACAAAAAGGAATTTACAAACTCTTACAAAAGAATGGTTTAGAAATATTAAAAATGATGAAATTGAAAAAGTATATTTAAAGAAAACAAAAAGGAATTTACAAACTCTTACAAAAGAATGGTTTAGAAATATTAAAAATGATGAAATTGAAAAAGTATATTTAAAGAAAACAAAAAGGAATTTACAAACTCTTACAAAAGAATGGTTTAGAAATATTAAAAATGATGAAATTGAAAAAGTATATTTAAAGAAAACAAAAAGGAATTTACAAACTCTTACAAAAGAATGGTTTAGAAATATTAAAAATGATGAAATTGAAAAATTGGCAATTGCAGCTCATAGTTTGCTAGAGAATCAAGAAATTGGAAGAGAAATTAAAATTGTAAAACGTTTAGAAAAACCTTTGGAATTATCAGTTTGGGAAAAGATTTATTCAGAAGAATAAATATAGAACCATGAATTTTGAAGTTCCAGGAAGCTAAATTTAATCTCCAATTTTATAAAATCAGCACCAGATGGCAGTTTCAAAGATGGTGGTAAAGGGCAAAATTTCAATAGTTGGAGTTTGATTGAAGATGAAGGCAAAATGGCCTCTGAAATCAGTAACTTGAAATCAAGGAACTTTACGAGGTGAGATGTAAAAACTCATTTATAAATTGAAAATTACTTCATAGTGTTACCTCCCACTGTAATTTTGATTAAACTGATATGAAACAAAATTAAATATCTGTAGCCGTCAATTTATTCCCAGGCGAGGATACACATAGAAATTAAGTTAACAGGTATGAGCCGACGTGTAACCTTTCCAAGAGAAAATGAACAATCTCTGAATTAAGTACAATGAAACTTTTTGTGTTTCAAGTCCAAACAATATCAAATACAAAATAAAATGATTATCCAAATACAATCATAATAAAAATTACTTGTAAACAATTACCAAAAACTACTGTACATGTATTAACATTGAATGTCATGCCCAACACTACAATAATGCATTAGGCTCGTCCACGTCGCGACACTTTCTTTTTCTTAAAAAGCTAAGTAACAAACTATTTATTTTATTCCAATTCAACAACAGCCTTCGTGTGACATTCTGTACGATATGTAGGGGCCGGACTCGTGTGCAGATACTGTTCCTTGGGACAAGAGTATACAACTAAACAGTCTCATAAAACTTAGGTCTGGAATTAACTTTATGAGGCTTTTAAATTAATAAAATAAAATTTTATTTGAAGAGAAAAATTATACGCTCAGACTAGGACTCGAACCCAGGACCTTGGCTTTCTAGGCTAGTGCTCTACCAACTGAGCCATCTGGGCAAGTTCCAATCTAAATGCATATTTTTCTCTTATATACGTTGTTAATTCCCGCACACCAAATGCTATGAAACCTTTGTTTCTATCATTGCAAATGGCGGCCAAGCATATAATTTTTCTCTTCAAATATGATTTATTCATCATTGAGATGTATGAAATGAATAATGAAATTCAAATGAGTCATATCATCTCACCTCATACACTCCATTTTCTTCACAGCACAAGACTGCGGTTTCAGGAAGAACTGTTCTTATCTTCAGCCATACTTTTGACTGTTGAATTTACGTCTTCACCATCATCTTCTAAACAGTCATCTAGTGTTGATTTGATGAACTTTGTAATCAAATCTTTCTTTCCAGCAATTTTAAAATTCATGGATCTAAATTTATTTTCTTGAATGTATATCTTTTTCCAAAATGTTAATTCCAATAGTTTGATCAAATGTTCCAAAAAAGGAATTTGGACACTCTCACAAAAGAACATTTTAGAAAATTAAAAATGGTGAAATTGAGAAATGAGCAAATACAGATCATAGTTTATTAGAGAAACATAAGATTGAAAAAGAAACTAAACTTTTGAAACACTTGGCAAAGCCCTTGGAATTGATAGTTTGGAAAAAGATATACATTCAGAAGAACAAATTTAGATGACAGTCTAGAAGATGATGCTGAAGATGTAAATCCAACAATCAAAAAGATGGCTGAAGATAGGAATGACTACCTGAAACCGCAGTCCTGTGCTATGAAGAATACAGATTATATGAATTGAGATAATGTACAATTCATTTTAATTTTATTAACCAAACTTTATAGGTAATAAAGTTTACCAATGGTTAAGAGTAAATTAAATTACATACACCAACAATAGGTTTTATGTTTGTGTCACCTTGGGTGAGCAGGTTCAGTTACAAGTAGTTTTATTACTATAAAATATAATTTAAGTTTAAAAACACTAAAATATTATGTATAATGACTGTATTATTAAAAATAAATGTTATATGTATTTATTTAGGTAAAATTTAATCACTCACCTCATATTTTTTTCTTATTTTAATTTAAACTAGTTTTGGAACTTTAGATTTCAGTTCCATCATCAGTATTTAAAATAAGTAGTTGTTATATGTAATTCAAACCATGTTTAACAAACTGAAAAAAGCGATGATAGTGCGTAAGGATTAAAGTTCTGGGGAAATGCACAGAAATCCAGTCCCTAATGAATGATATGGTTACACAACACCGAAAAGTGAAACTTAGCGACTGTTAGCAGGGACAACTTTCTACAATCAACAGGTGTAGCTCTAAATTAGGACAAGAGAACAACTACTTCAACCCCAAACTCAAACTTTCTAAAAAAAAAAGCTTCTCCATGTCCTAATAGATCAAGTATGTTCTATAGAAGAGACCAATTAGGGTTAAACTAGCTGGAATTATGACAGCAATTGGATCAGAAAGCACTATTTCATTATCAAGTAATTCACTGTATTGTATTTATACCTGTGTTCATTTATGGAGCTAAAATGTGGACAATAACAAAGAAGGATTTAAGTAGAATTCAACAAACACAGATAAATAAATATGATGAATTTGGTACATCTTATCTCAAAAAATGATGTATCATTTTACATGTTTTGATATGTTGTCCATATCATCATCAGCTTGACAGACTGTTGAATTTTATGTTGTTGGCACTGAAAGTTGACTCCCACTTTATCTTTTGCTTGATCAAAGAACTTTTGAATCAAATCTTTTCCCCCAGGAATTTCAAAATTCATAATTTTATTCTTCTGGAAGTGATCCCACTACAGGCCTTGGGATAACAGAAGGTTAAGGCTCCCACATTTTCTAGACAATCAGCACTTAATGTCATCACTATATGACGGCTGCCTTTACTCCCAGAACAAGCATCCGGTACTCATTTCCATTAGAGGCTGAGTTGATCCCAGGGCCACAGTGCCACCAGAAGGTTTGGGTCAGTTTAAAAATTTTGACACCACCGAGACTAGAACCCTCAACCTTCGGGCTTGAAGTGTAGTACCTTAACTTCTATGTTACGGCGTGCCCCCAGTGTTTTCTAAATATTTTAATAATTTAGTGTATACATCAATTTTATGTTTTCCTAACTTTTTTTAACTGGTCAGAAAAACATAAAATTGATATGAACACTGAGTTATTAAAACA
This sequence comes from Diploptera punctata, assembly GCA_030220185.1. Classification (NCBI taxonomy): domain Eukaryota; kingdom Metazoa; phylum Arthropoda; class Insecta; order Blattodea; family Blaberidae; genus Diploptera; species Diploptera punctata. Next base: position 4,481,912 of record JASPKZ010007797.1, on the reverse strand, counting down.
GAAAACATTAAAGAGCTCACCTTTTGGGAGAAAAAAAAAATGAACATTAAAATTCCTGGGGAAAATAATTTGAGGTTCTTCAATCTACCAACAGAGGGAGCAGGATGTGGCTCTTCAAGACAACATAAAACAACGGTCTGGAAAATACTGAAGATGGAACCGAATAAGATCCCAAAACTTGTCAAAGACAAATAATATGAGGTGAGTGTGATACAATTTTACTTGAATAAATAATACCTCATACTGTTAATTCCTAAAAAGTCTAAGATACATATTTTCTTTGGGAACCAGTTGTAAATTTAAAATTTCCAATGACATAAATATAAAATTTACATCCACAAAAAATAGAAAGAAAATAATGAATTTTGAAATTCCAGGAGAAAAAAAAATTATGAAGTTCATCGGTCAGCCAACAGAGGGAGCAGAAATCAATCTACAAGATCACCAACGGCTGATTGAACAGTTAGAAAGAATCGACAATGACACGTACAGTGTCGAAACCTTGGTCATCAAGAAACTACAAATATGATGAAAGTCGTGCATTTTCTAACTCAAATTATTTAAAATAAACCTCACACTGTCACTTCCTTTAGATATTAAATGTGTAGTTAACTTGATTTACTCTGTCAGATAGTTAGTTGAATGCTTTCTTATCCAATTTTTATCATTTCCAGATTTAGCTATTACGGAGAATTGCAATGCAGTACACAGGCACTGAAAACAATTCAACAACGCCTCTTAATGTTATATGTTATTCTCTCACTTCAACTAAAATACTATTGTACTCTCTAACGCAGCCCAAACTAATTATCTTAGGCATTTGGAAAATCACTCAAAGTTAACATTTTGAAGTAGTGTTGTGGGATTGTAGGCCGTCGGCACGAGCTTTAAATATCTGGATGGCTTCTCATTGTCCAAAGAAGCCATCAAGTCAACAGGAAAGTGGAAAAACAATATGGCTACCAATTAAAAAAAATATATATGTTCCTTGCCTCTGATCCCGAGGGTCCTGGGTACAAACCTGGCCGCTGTTGATAGATGTTTAGAATGGAAAAATGCAAGGAGCAATCCTCCTTGTAAGCCTTTGGACAACAAACCCTCAACACTGCTTGAAAATACCGTTACATCAAGTAGCATAATCGCAAGCACTTTAAATCGTTGCAATCAAAACTGTTACACTAACATGTTTCACTGGTGTCTTAGTCTTGTCCCGAGGTCGGACATCATTTACACATATTTCCCATGAGACACAATACACAGTAGACCAGCGCTTCCCAATCTGTCGCCTGTAACTTTGTGAAGAGACCCAAATTAAAATTTCATATTCCACAGTTTATGCACTACAAATACAAGGTGAGTAGTACATATCTAATTCATATTACCTAAAATAAACCTCATTGTGTTACTTCCTTGAAATATCAAATACATAATTTAAATTAAAATGTTTTAAATCTCATCTTATGAGATTTAATTTAAGATTTAAATTAAAATATTTTACACCTCACCTCATATCCAGTCTTTTAATTATACCAGTTTCGGAGCTTGGGCAGCTTCATCTTCAATAATTTCTTGTCGACTGATGTTATGTCGATCAGGAGAACTGCTTCTTTCTCCCTCTGTTGGTGGACCGATGAACCTCCAGATCAAATCAGAATCCCCGGGAATTTCGAAGTTTTCTTTCTTTTATGCTACGGTTTATTATACGCGAATTCGCGTTTCGCTCGGCGTGATGCTGGTTCCGCATGGAGCGCATATGTTTATGGAATTGTCGCCAGATGGCACCACATATATGGAAAATCAAAATGACCAACGTTCATAATAAATTTCCAAATGTGTTTACAAAAACTAATGTATACAAACCTGTCCCTGCATAACCTAATAAAATAAATTACATACATACTATTTAGTAAACTATAAATTAATCTGATGTACACTAAACTGACCCATCGGAATCTAACAAAATGAAGTGATTGAACATTTATTTCTTAAAATATGGTTTGGAATTAAATGCAAATGTTGGTCATTCACACATATGTCCTGCCATCTGGTGGATTTAATTTTATGAGCGTTCACGTATGCCAACTTCAATTCTAATAAAGAACTTTGAAAATAAATTGAGAGGAAAAATCATAATTTGTGTACATAGATAAACATATTAAAATTCTTCATTTAAAAAGTTTCAAGTGTCGTTGCAAAACGATTAAAATAGTTCGAAATATTAGTAAAGAGAGAAAAAGTACCTAGAGCAACAGCATCATATGAATGTTGTATGGAAAATTATAGAATAAATGATTCTTTAGTTCTTAAATAGACATATGGTTGATGAATATACCAAATTTTAGAATACTTCAGATTTTCGCCTGAGCAGTTTTATCAGGGTTTGAATTTAATACAAGACGAAATTTATGCACATCCATAATATCCCCGAGATACAATATTTACAGCTTTTATTTATCTCTTGACTAAGTTCAAGCCACAATAACTTTTTTTCTGTACTCCTTCATGCTCATATTGTATAAAACATGTAGAGAACTCGATGATTTGCAACAAAACTATCTAACTTTCGTCGTTAAAATTGGAAAGTTACAAAACAAGTACTGTATTTCCGACATTTTGTTATAAAATCTTAGTTTGTTTTTAGCAATTACACCAATGAGTACGGGTAATATCTTCTATATTCTTTGCTTGCGCTGGCAAATTGCGTCCTGGATTCAAGAGATTCCAAAACACGACGCGACATGTCAGCACAAATTTTTTTGCGCCAGCAATTTGCGTTGTAGATAAACCACTTCCATTTAAATACATGGGGAGCAATTTTTGCGCTGGCGCGTTGCGTCGTAGATAAACCACAGCATTAATGTGGAGAAAGAAAGAAAGTAAAACTAAGGCCAAATTACTAAAACAGTTAGAAAAATCTAAGGAACTCACAATTTGGGAGAAAATTTACATCTGCAAGAATAAAAAGAAAACCATGACCTTTGAAATTCCTGGAGAAAAAAAAAAATTGATTTGGAAGTTCAACCGGCAGAGAGAGCAGAAACCAACTTACAGGATGGACAGCCACAAAACGACAGTTGGAGACACTGACAATGTTCCATGGAATCTACAAAACCTAGGTCTGCATAAAAATCAAGAAATATGAGGTGAATCAAAATTTCCAACTCAAATTGCAATTAAAGTAAAACTCATGAACTTCAAAATTCCTGGGGATTTTGATTTGATCCAGAGGTTCATCGGTCCACCAACAGAGAGAGGAAGAAGCAGTTCTCCCCTGATCGACATAACATCAGTCAACCGGTATAATTATAAGATTGGATATGAGGTGAGGTGTAAAACGTTTTAATTTAAATCTTAAATTAAACCTCATAGAGATTATTCCATATAAAAGTTCAATACCTCATAGTGTTAATTCCTAAAACGTCAATTTGTTAAAATTGTTTAGTAGCCCTGTGTTCATAGGGATCTGCCAAAACAAAGTATTTCCAGGAGGCCATGACAGTTGAAAGGTTGGGAACTGCTGCATTAGGCTTATGAACAATATGCACCAGCACTTAATTAAAAATATATAAATTCTTTGATTTACAAAACAGCTAATACTAATGTACAAAAGAGGACTGCAACATTTACTCAATGAAAATTACAAACATAAACAGATTTTGATTAATATACAATCTGACAGTTGAGAGCATCATACAGTGATCTTTGTACTTCTAACAGCCCAGCAATTGAGTATTGTTCTTGCTTTATTTTACAACGCTTCCGACATCAGCTATTCTATTAATAATAATAAGTAGAGATCCCTGAAATTTGCAAGTTGCGATAACGCAAAATGCTCTAATTGTCATTTTCTTGTATCATTTCCTAACTCCACTTCCCATAACCTCAAAAACAGCATGTATGAATCGTGAAATTACACCAAAATTTAAAATTTTCAATGAATTCCGGAGATTTTTTGTCCTATTCGCAAAATTTTCATAATGCACTTTTAAACACCGTTTTCAGATTCCATATTCTTTTTAACTGTGAAATCTGCTTCCTCCATGCACTCTTGCAAAGGGAAATGGTTGCAACACAGTTCACAACATAGAAGTAATATTTTTTGTCCTTCTCATGCTCAAATATGGTCTCTCCATAGATTTTAAGTTTTATGGCCAATATGAATTCCAAGAAATACAAATTATAAAACATGTAAGATAAGTTTTTTTCTCCCCTAAATTTTTGCAGACATAATTATCAATTTTATTTCTATCATTATTAAGTAATGATTTATGGTGAAATTAAATGTTTCTTACCTCTCCTCATCTATATTTTCTAAGTTAATCGCAATTTCGAGACTATAACTGTCTCATCATCAGAACTTTGTTGGCGACTGGTGTTATGTCAATCGGAAGAACCTCTTCTTCTTCCCTCTGTTCAGGGAAGAAGAAGAGGTTCTTCCGATTGACATAACACCAGTCGCCAACAAAGTTCTGATGATGAGACAGTTATAGTCTTGAAATCGTGATTAACTTAGAAAATATAGATGAGAGGTAAGAAACATTTAATTTCACCATAAATTAAACCTCACAGTGATTAATTCCTATAAAAGTTAAATAAAAGTAATGATTTGTTCAAATCTGAAGAAAACATTTCTCACCATGATTGTTTTTTCCTAAAAGGTAAATTTTGCTTACAAATTAGTGACTAGGATTAAAATTTTATGCATTTTAGTGTATTAAAATCAATATCAATTGTACAAGCTAAAAATGGACCTTAAACTGCTGGATATGTCATTCATATTGGGTTTAATATACTAAACTATGTAGGAAAGCCAGAAGGAAAACGCCCAGTTGGTAGACCAAGAATGAGGTGGGAGAACAACATTAACTATGATTTGAGGGAAGTAGATTATACAGGGAATGATTGGAAAGCATTAGCTCAGGATAGGGATGTATGGAGAGCTTATGTCCGCGCGGCCATGAACCTACGGGTTCGAAAGTGCCAGTGAGTAAGTAAGTAAACTAGGATTAAAAAGACTCAAATTCACATTTTTTTAGAATAACACCGCCAAATTCCCAATAACATCAAAATCTTGAAATTTTAAAACAAATTTTCCCTAAAAATAAAACCACTTTCACGGATCTCTACCAATAAGAAATTGAACACCCCAGATAGTAAAAAAATCTGGTATTTATCAAATTAGTTGTAAATACTGCAATAAAATATACATAGGAAAAACAAAAAAAATTTGGACGCTCGCACAAAGGAACAGTTTAGAAATATTAAAAATGGTGAAATTGAAAAATCAGCTATTGCAGCAACAGTTTTGGAGAGTAATAAAATTGAAAAATAGGCTAAACTTCTAAAACATTTGTAAAAACCTTTGGAATTGAGAGTTTGGGAGAAGATATATATATGCAGAAGAACAAATTTAGATCCATGAATTTCGAAATTCCTGATGAACAGAACCTGATCTCGAAGTTCATCAAATCAACACCAGATGGCAATGTTATAGATTAAGTTTCCAACGAAAATCCAGTAGTCATAATATCGGTTGAAAATGAGAGATGTGCTCTTGAAAACTGCAGTTCCCATGTTTAAAAAAACATAAAATATGAGATAAGAAAAGAAGTGATTCATTCATTGAATTAAGAATCTCATTATGTTATTTCCCATATTTAACTATGAATATTCTGGTAGTTTTGTATATAATGTAGAATGGGTTCTACACCCAACTTTTCATAATTCCCTAATTTCTTTTATGGCACTTTATATAGCCTGCTGTACGGTGCATAAATTGCATCTCATTTGTTGTTATTCGGCATTCTCTTGTTTTTTTGTACTAAAGATGATTTCATCTTGTGGGAACCCCACAATAATACCCCTCTGGGCCAACAACCCATTGGGAAAAAAATGTACATTTGCTTTCAAGTCTCAAAACAAAGCCTCGGATGAATCTTGCTACATTTGAAATAGAAATTGTCCTTGTCACCCCCGTTCCCTTGTGCAAGTGTCCAAATTCCTTTTTGTTTTTCCTATGTATACTTTATTGCAGCCTTTACAACTACAGCAAACTCCCGATTATCTGTGCGCATATTATGAGCATCAACATTGTACCATCTCTAAATTCCAGCTGTAGCTGTCACAAGTACAAAAATCCATTAATACCACTTTAGCAAAACTTAATGTCCCTATACATTGCTGGGCAATGAAAACCTGGTAACTTCCAGAAACCTCGAAAACTATGTAAGTCAGGAATGTTAAATTGGTGGCCTGCAAGAGGCCCTTTGCAAGTTTTTGGGCCTGCTTCCATCAAAAAATATAATTTAATTAAATTTTGTATTTCACCATGTGAACTTAAAAAACAGCTGACAGATGCAGACTAACAGATGTCTAACCACTTCTATCATGTACTTATTTATCATTTCACATGTAATTTCTGTAATGTTTTAAGAAAAAATTGTATCACCTCACCTTATAACCTTCTTCATGTTAGACCGGTCGTTATTAGCTTCCATCCTCAGTCCCTAATAAGGTACTTTATTTAGGAACTCATACTTTTATCACTCACCTCCTAATTCTTCTTCTTCATAGTTTCGAAACTAGTTTAAAAAGAAGAAGAATATGAGGTGTGTGATTAAAGTTTATCTGAATACTTATTAATTTAAGAATTTAGAAAATTGTACAAAAATACTTAAGAAATATTAAAAATGGTGAAATTGAAAAATCGGCAATTGCAGCTCATAGTTTACTAGAGAATCACAAAATTGAAAAAAAAAAAAACCTAAATTTTTATAATATTTAGAGAAACCTTTGGAATTAACAGTTTGGGAAAATATATACATTCAGAAGAATAAATATAGAGTCATGAATTTTGATATTCCTGACAAGTTCATAAAATTGACACCAGATGGCATTTCAGAAGATGGTATTGACAGCAAAATTTCGACAGTTGAAGTTTGACTGAAGGTGGAAGTAAAATTATATTTTTGAAACTGGTATCATGAAAACATGCAACTTTATGAGGTGAGATATAAAAACATTTTCTCCAACTCATTCATAAACTTATTAAGGTACTGAAACCAGTCTAATAAGGATATGAGGGTGAGGTGATATTTTTCTTAAATAAATTATAGCTCATAGTGTTAATTCCTTAAAAGTAAAATATACATATATTTTTTCCTTATATCTCAAACCATTCAGTGTGAATGGTTTCTCATGAATGAGGGCTGTGAAATTTTCAGGATAACTCACTCCTGCACCAGATTCAGTTGTTTTCCAATGACACTCGACATTATTTGATCTCAATCATTTACACACTATTTCTGTAATATTTATTCTTCTCGTGTAAAATTTAAGGAAATGGATTTAAGAGGTTTCCACTGCCTAGTTAATATAAATATACAACAGTCCTCTTACATTATATTACAGCAAATATTTACAGAATTAACTCTCTTCACATCAACACGTTAAACACAATATTGCTCTTAATTTCACTTTAAACAAAATGATAAAATTAAAAAAAATAATAACTATATTTAACACCGGTAAATGACATTGAATCAAGCAGAGAGACCAGTTCACAACAAACCTGGTTCACTCAACCTGCAAGAAAAATTCAATCTATTAAAAACATCAAATACCATATCTACTCACATATTTCATGCACTTTTCGCCATATTTTTGTGATGTAAAAGGTGGAAGTATGATTTATATGAGAAAATAATAAATTACAACAGGAAGTAACATTATGAGATTCTTCTTAATAAATAAGGTGAATCTGGAGTAATCTTACCTCATGTGTTCTATTTGAAAATGTTTTGATATGCCATGAACACCATCATCAGCTTTTCCGGACTGTTGAATTTTATGTTGTCAGCCCTGGATGTCAACTCCCACTCCATCTTTTGGTTGACCATAGAACTTGTAAATCAAATCTTTTTCCTGGGAATTTCAAAATTCATAATCTTTCATAGTTAAATATGGGAAATAACATTATGAGGTTCTTAATTCATAAATTAATTAATCATAAAATTACTCATTAATTTAAGATTCATAATCTTGTTTTTATACTTGTGTATGTAAGAACTTCTCCCAAACTGTGAGTTTTTTTGTACTCAAACTGTTTTAATAATTTTGTGTTCACATTAATTTTATGTTTTTCTGATCGAATGTGAGCAGCACTGCAGATTTATATACTTCTCAATTTTTTACATTTCTAATATGTTCTTTCAAAAGAATACTGCTTATGTTTGTCCAAAAAAACATTACATTAGAAATTAAAAATGAAGAAGTAGAAATGGTTAAACGAGCCAAATGAGGTAAATTTTGAGCAATTGGGTAGCATTAGACAGGAAACCACAAGGTTACTAAAGAATAAAAAGAGGGAATATATAAGAGAGAGATTTTTTTATTTACAGTGTTCTGCCCTAGGGCAGGTCTTTCACTGCAATCATAGCATTTTCATGCTATGCTTTGCAGCTTTACTAGGAAATTATAAGTGTGGTAGCTTCCCATTGCTTTCCATAGAGAGAAGATTAATGATCTTGAAATGAATGGAAAAAATAGGAACATTAGAGAATTATATCAGGGAATTACAATAGAGAAGAAAGGGTATCAGGCTAGAAACAAACATAATTTGGAATGAAAATGAGAATATGATTGGAGATTCCAATAGTATATTAAATAGATGGAAAAGTTACTACTAAATGTACATACAGAACAGGATATTGAAGAGGATTATTTACAGACAGCAGAAATGCTAGTCGCAGAACCAAATGCATTAGAGGTTGAAATGGCGATAGAAAAATTGAAGATGTATAAAGCATCAGGTTCTGATGAGATCCCAGCAGAACTGATAAAATCAGGGGGAGAAAAATTGATGGACAGGATATGCCAGTTGCTTAGCATGGTTTGAGAAAAAGCAGCTCTTCCAGATGAATGGAAAGAATTGATTATCGTACCTATTTATAAGAAAGGAGATAAAACTGATTGTAACAACTACAGGAGCATCTCATTCCTTTCAACTTTGTACAAAATTCTAACAAATATATTAGTAAGCAGACTTACTCCTTATATTGATGACATTCTAGGAGATCATTAATGTGGATTTAGAAGAAACAGGTCTACAACAGATCAGATTTTTAGTATAAGACAGATTTAAAAAAAAAGAAATGGGAATATAATGGTACTGTACATCAACTATACATAGACTTCAAAAAAGTATATGATTCAATTAAGAGGGAGAAGTTATATAGTATCCTGCTGGAGTTTAGAATTCCTAAAAGTTAGACTTATATGAATGTGTCTAAATAGCACAAAGAGTAGGGTGCATGTAGGCAAACAGTTTTCGGATATTTTTGAAATCCACAATGGGTTGAAGCAAGGAGATGCACTATCTCCGCTACTATTTAATTTTGTACTAGAGCATGCCATCAAATCTTTAGAGGATGAAGAAGACCTACAACTCAATGGTATTAATAAGCTGTTAGTTTATGTTGATGATGTAGTACTATTGGGCGACAATGAAGAGATACTAAAGGCCAACACGCATACACTATTGATTAACACTAAGAAATTGGGACTGGAAGTAAATATCAATAAAACTAAATATATTGTCACACATAGTAATACATTATATATAATGGAAATGGACGCTAGTGACAAATGAGGGGAATTTTGAGGAAGTGGCTGAATTCAAATACCTAGGAACAATAATCACAAATAGGAATGAGATGCACAAAGAAATTAAACATAGGCTCAATTCTGGAAATGCATGCTATTATGCATTACAGACTCTTGACATTCCAATTCGTTTCAAAAAACGTTAAACTGAAAATATATAAAACTATTATTCTACCAGTTATATTATATGGATGCGAAACATGGATTCTTACTTTAAGGGAGGAAAGGAGATTACAAGTATTTGAGAATAAAGTTCTTAGGAAAATTTTTGGACCAAAGGGAGATGAACAGACAGGTGAATGGAGAAAACTACATAACAATGAAGTACATGGTCTTTATAGGAAACCAGATATAATAAGAGCAGTTAAGTCTCGTAGACTGCAACAGGCAGGACATGTGGTGTGAATGGGAAAGAAAGATGTGCATGGAAGCTTCTTGTAGGAAGGGAAAACGCCCAGTTGGTAGACCAAGAATGAGGTGGGAGAATAACATTTAACTATGATTTGAGGGAAGTAGATTATACAGGGAATTTTTGGAAAACATTAGCTCAGGCTAGGGATATATGGAGAGCTTATGTCCCTGCGGCCATGAACCTATGGGTTCGATAGTGCCAGTGAGTTAGTTGGAAGTAGAAAAATCTGCAGTAGATGCTCACATTTGGTTGGAAAAACATAAATTATTGATAGAGTTGGATAATACAAAAAGATCACACATTTGGGAGATCTACATACAGAAAAACAAAAACAAGATTATGAATTTTGAAATTTCCTGGGAAATAGATTTAATTTACAAGTTCTTCGGTCAGTCAAAATGTGGAGTGGGCCAACAACGTAAAATTCAATAGTTTTAAAAAGCTGACGGTATACATGATATATCAAAACCTGTTCAAATATAACACAACAAGTCATAGACAAACTTCGAATAGAGGGAAAACTGACTACAGTGACATCTAAAAAATCTTGGTCGTTTACGATGAACTACAATGAGCAAACTACAATGGTAGCGCTGTTTCGTAGTAACAGAATACTTAACTAAATAAAACAAATGCAAGGCACACGGCATGTTCACTCGGGATTATGGGAAATTAGCCATTTTGTAAATTAAAATTTTTAACTGCTATCCTTTCGTTCTATGTAGACGGTACTATAAAAAATTATATATTATCGAAAGTTAAAATCATTACTTAGATTTTATTTTACTCTAATTTGTAAGTAAATTCAAGCTTTTTTACGTTTTTAATGTGAATCTATTTTCAAATATGAACCTACTAGAAGTGATAAAATTCTAAGATTTGTTAGGTTAGGAAGAGTGATGTTAGTGCACAGCCATTTCTAATAAACATTTTAAAAATGTGACTTTATAATGGACTTCAGGTGTTCGACATGGCTAAGGTTCTTTAATAAATATTGAATAAAATATGTATGTAAGAATAAGGAGGTAGGTCTATTGTACATATTTATTAAAAGAGCTCATAATGCATGTTTTTAAAATTTCTTCTTCTTCTTCCTTTCAAGTATTAGGCCAAGGCCTGTTACGATCCTATAGAAAATTTTCCCTTATGGGAAATTCTCATATAAGACTTGAAAGCATAATAATAGTCCCTTCGATTGGTTGCTGGCCAAAGGAAGGCAAGACCAGTGATGGGGCTGCCATCTTATAGCCTCTGGTCAGGGCTTTCTGGAGAAGAAAAGAAAATAAAGGAAAGAAGAAAGGAAGGACTCCCTAGTCCTCGGATGCCCTAATAGCGTCGGGGGTCGAAAAAACAAGAGAGGTTAGATAGTAAAGTTAAAAGAGTGCAAAACACAAGTAAGTGGAAGAAATGTTTTAATAAACGAAAATAAATTAACATGTTTTATTTATTTCCATTCTTCCCTTCTGTTAAAATTAAAGAAAATCTTTAGGTCTGAGAGGCTAGGTACAAATAATTCCATAATTTAAGATTAATTAATACGTTATTTATTCCTATAAAAGTTTAATTCCATGATTATTCACCAGATGGCATTATATAATTATAATTCATAATTTTACCACCAGGCGGTGCTGAATTTCATACTAGTACCAGAAAAAAATTCAAATAATTTAGATGTCGTTAGTTGTTCTACACTAGTGCCGCTTATGGCATGTATGCGAAACTTGTCCACTTTCTTCTCTGGTACTTTGTGCAACAAGTTATGAGGTAACATGACTCTGGATTCACCTTATTTATTAAAAAGAACCTCATAATGTTACTTCCTATTGTAATTTATTAATAAATTATGTTCAATTTATAAGTTAGTTGGGAGAAAATATTTTTACATCGCGCCTCATAAAGGTGAGAGGTATGAGGTGAGAGATAAAAATATTTTCTCCAACTCATTTATAAATTGAAAATTACCCCAGTGTTACTTTCCACCGTAACTTTGATTAAAATTATGTTCAGTTGAAAACTAAAAAAAAACTATTGTATTATCATACATGCATGAAATATTCGTTAAAATGTAAAACAAAAAAATTCTATACCTTATCCGCTCTTAGAGTGATCCTAACATAAAATAACACAAATTATATCCTTCTGCCATTCGCACCAAAATTTCTGTCACATTTTGACAGAGAAATGGTGTCATAGCAACAGAAGACTTTACACTTTCAGCCATTTTGTTTGATGAGAATTGACATATGTAACTATTTTAAATTGTAATTATTGATTAGGTATATTTTAGAATATTTTCTATCTTTTGAATATTATTATTTTCATTCACGAAGAATAACAAGTATATTTAGAGGACATATTTTTAATTTAATGACAGGAACTACTTTTTTGCATACTTATTGCTTCTACATTGTATGTCGGTGTCCATAACCAATGAAAAGTGAGCAGGTCACATGGTTTTGTTTTGATGAGGATCACTTTAAGAGCTGATAGCCTTTAGTGCATGAATTAGGTTAGTAAATAAATTAGTTACATTTCTTAATGACACACTACTATGAAATGGACCATAGTAATGAAATTCAAACCCACTTAATGACCGGGCAGATACAGGATGACTGGCATTGAATGCTATCAACTTGCTTTATATTAAATTAATAGTATTGTGAGCCCAGACACCGGAACAAATATGGCCTACTGTGTCTCATGGGGTCTTAAATGCTGATCCCACACGCTTCCTGGTACAGGGAAGCCGTTTCAAATATACATTTCACTCTTTCATCAGATTTAACATTGAAATATTTGAGCTAGAAAGAAATGACATTTGCTAGAATAAACAAATACTTCAATGTGTGATGAAGGCAATGTCATCTACAGGATTCATCATGAGGCCCAAATACAAAATATTATGTTAGGCAGTCAGTTGCGATGTTCCGGGCACCGAGTCTGCGCTATCCGAGCCTTCGCCTGGGGAGTGCCGGACCCTGAAGTTTCCTCACACACGTGAACAACAATTCCAGGCTGGCTGCCTGACGGAGGATGTAGCTCATGTGTCTCTCCTAAACAACACAATTAGACACTGTCAATTCTTATGTTAACTCTTATTCAAAATATAATAGGAAGTAACATTATGAGGTAATCAATGGTAAAGAGAAATTTTTTTCCTGACCGGGAATCGAACCCTGAACTTTGAGCTTTTCGTGCTGAGCAGGAAAAAATGTTTCTCTTTACTATTGATTACAGTAATTTAGTTGTGTTCATTAATTTACTTATTACTATCATTAGTAATAGCTTTAGCTTCTTAATATTAATTTAATAATTCATAACATTAAGAGGTTTTACTTAATAAGTCAGTTCTGTCTGTATTCTTCTTACCTCATATAGTTGTTTTGGAAATACTTTACACACGTGACGCGAAAAAATGTTTCTAACTTCCAATCATGCACCATACATAGGTGTCCATAAACATGAAGCGGTTCACATTATGGAATCATGGGATGTAGCCAAGACATACATGAAATTTAAATTTAAATTCCCAATAAATGTCTTCTTAAAAAAAGAAGCTGCCATTTGCATTTGAGCAAAGGTTTGTAGCATTTGGCACTTGGAAATTAACAATGTATAAGAGAAAAATTTGTGTTTAGATTGGAGTGATCAGGTAGCTAAGTTGGTAGAGCATTGGCACAGGAAGCCAATGGTCCTGGGTTTAAACCCCAATCTGAGTGTATAATTTTCCTCTTCAAATATAAATTTAATGAACCTAAAACTTAACCTAATGCAATTTAAATATTCTAACCTGTGAAAGACCAATCTAAAAGCTAACCTAACGTATTTACGCGTGCATAGGCCGCACTTTTGTACCTAAAATTAAGTTTCAAAATTAGGGTGCAGCTTATACATAAAATAACTAGATAACTGTTACATTATATTATTTTTAGTCAGATCATCTTACCTCAATATTAATGTTGATTTGTTCTTGGACATGTTTCAAAACAATTCTGTTTTATTGTCAGCTTGTCCAGACAATAAAACAGAATTGTTTTGAAACATGTCCCAAGAACAAATCAACATTAATATTGAGGTAAGATGATCAGACTAAAAATAATATAATTAAAATAACCTCAAAATATCACTTCCTAAAATTAAATATTAACTATGATGATCTTGGTGAAGATTTTCGGGCTGTAGGCCGTGGTCGTGAGGCTTGTAGTTCCCCGACGTTTCACCAGAGACTGCACCTGGCATCCTCAAGGGTTGTCTTGAGGATGCCAGGTGCAGTCTCTGGCAAAACGTCGGGGAACTACAAGCCTCACGACCATGGCCTACAGCCCGAAAATCTTCATCAAGATCATCATAACAACTCCGGCCGTGAAAGTCTACGTAATTACATAAATATTAACTGTTATATATTGAGAAGTTTCTGCGCTATTGAGGTATGCCGCCGAATTACAAGGTCCGTGACATGTCATAAATCACCTTGCCTAGCCGTAACCTGCCTTAAATTCATTGCACGGGATTTCCATATTCTTGGCTATTTTAAGGCCTTCATATAGTATAATTTTGATGGATACAGAAAATTTGTTTGCCCCTGTTTTCCGTACATAATCCAAGAGAACTCTTTCTAACTGTGGATATTTTGCTTTCTTTCCGTGGAAAAACTGTCGATGTTGTGATGTGTTTTCCGGTGCATATTTTGTTTGGACCCACCATTGCACATTTTTTCGTCCATATCAAATTTTCTTCCTACTATCCTATTTCCATGTTCTACTGCATAGGACACCACTTGTAGCTTGAATTAGGAGGCATAACTTGCTCTGCACCAACCCATGTTTACATATGTTGAACAGGAATGATAATGAATACTGCACCTATCAAATGACCGTCCTTTCTATCCTTGTGTTAATGACTGAGCCATAGCCCAAATGTACCGTTACATAGCCGGAAAAAAAAAAGCTTTGGAATTTACAACATTGCCAGATTTAAAAATTGTGTAGGCCTACTTCTGTCTTTTGCACTGCTTCTTGGCGAAAATATAAGACAAATATCTTTTCCCCAATTTATTATCGCAAAACTTGGATGCGGCTTATACATACACGCAGCAATACAGTAACTCAATTTAAGCGCACTACCCTGTCAAAGAATGCAATGCTCAAAAATAAACAGTAAGTTTTGCAATTCTGAACTGTATATGTATAGTTAATTAGTATACATATTCTATGTTGGTTGCACTGGAACATGCCTTTGTTGTTGCATAGAATATTTAAATTTTTTTATCTTATGACTTATCGGAATTGAATATGAATTATATCAGTGTTAATGATGGCCAGATGTTTGGGGATTGTTTAGGCCTTAAACTTTCCTGATATTTGTCTTACCCAAAAAAAAAAAAAATCACCCAGGAAACTTGTCCCGATCGGGGATCGAACCTGGGCCCACTGCATGATATAGCAGCATGTTACCTCGAGACCACATCGGTGGCGATGATGTGCCATCATCCTACTATACAATATAAAACATTGACATCAAGCAGGTTTATTTTCTAGTTGACAATTTCGAGTGGACTTACCTGGAGTGAGGTTGGCGATAGCAGCTAACAGATCATAGTTAACAAGAGGTTCACCTTCATCTCTTGGCTCCCAACCAATTGGAGGAGATGCTGGTGGTGAGATCAGAAACTGCTTCACAGGTGCAGGTGGCTGCAGATGTTGATCTTCAAAATCAATCGGAGACACAGGCTGCAAACGCAAGTTGCATTACATACCTCTGAGACTTGTACAGATATCTATGTTACATCTTGGCTGGAAAGAGTTATTGTTTTAAACAGGGAGGAGACCCTCTGATTGTTTCTAGATTGAAAGCTTACAAGAACCAACCTGGACAATCCCTAACTTCTCACAGTGCAGCTATTAACATATTGTTTATGCAATATGAACTAAAGGGATGGGCTTACCCACCAATTAGCACTGGTCAGCTTGTTGGGTTGTAGACCGATCTGGTATTTCTTCCTTTTCTAGTACCAGATCCCTCTTTTTACTTTCCTATCCAGTCTCCCTTGTCTGACCTCTTGTTTTCTTCGAACTTAATGGTATTAGAGGCCAAAGGATTAATTTCTGTTTTTTTTCTATCTCTCTTTCTTTTAACCTTGTGGGCACTCAATGCCCACATAAGCTGCATGTATATGCAGCTCCATTGCAACTTACACACCATAAGTATTCAATGGATTCCTGTCATCAGCTGCGACTAGATACACATAATGAAGAATGAAAACACACAAAAAAAAACTAGTTTTGGTACCATTTTCATTACCATTGTCAGTATTTCAATGACCATTGTTTTGTTGTCCTGAAGGGACATCTGTCACTCCCTCTATTGGTAGACTGAAAAACCTCGAAATCAAGTCATTTCCCATGGGAATTTCAAAATTAATTGCAAAAAGGTACAATATGAAAAAGAATACAAAGAAAATTAAAGTGATGGCCTTTTGCAGAAAATACCCTATATCTAGCAACATTCTTTTGGATGATACAATTTTAGACTGAGTAAACAAATTTAATTATTTGTGTTGTGTTGTGTTATAATTTAACATTTCAAGATGAAGCTGATATAGCACAAAAAAAAAGAGGCAATAATTAATAGTTCATAGTTAAATATGGGAAGATGGAACAGGTTCTTAATTCAATGAATAAGTCACTTCTTATCTTACCTCATACTTCGTTTTTTTAAACACGGGAACTGCAGTTTCCAAGGGGAGTCCCTCTTATCTTCAGCAGACATTATGATTACCGGATTTTCTTTGGAATCTTTATCTATAATGTTGCCATCTGTTGTTGATCTGATGAACCTCGAGATCAAGTACTGTTCATCAGGAATTTCAAAATTCATGTATCTAAATTTGTTCTTCTTTTGGGAAAAGATCTATATTCAGAAGAACACATTTAGATCCATGGATTTTGAAATTCCCAATGAACGGGACTTGATCTTGAGGTTCATCATATCAACACCAAATAGCAACATTATAGATGAAGATTCAACGAAAATCTGGTAGTCAAAATGTCAGCTGAAGATAAGAGGGACTCCTCCTGAAAACTGCAGTTCCCATGTTTAAAAATAAAGTATGACGTAAGATAAGAAGTGATTCATTCATTCAGTGAAATAATTAATAGTATTATAAAACCATCTTTAGCACAAAAGAACACAAGATTACGGCTTTATAAGGTTCTTGAAAGACCAGAATTAAGGTATGGTAGTGAAGCATGGACAATATGAAGAAGAGATGAATACCAAATAACAGCAAATGAGATGTGATTTGTGCACCGTACAGCAAGCTATACAAAGTGGGACCATAAAAGAAATGAGGAAATTATGGAAGAGTTGGATGTAGAACACATTCACCATCATATACAAAACTACCAGAACAACTGGAAAGCCCATCTTCAATGAATGCCATCTCATAGAATTCCAAAACACATGCTTCATTACTGCCCCGAAGGTAAAAGATCTCTGGGACATTAAAAAAAGCACTGGATAAAAATTTCTCTTTGAGACCATAACAGGCCACATACTTGCATGAATGATGATGATGATGATTTACCTCATAGTGTTACTCATCTTCTTCTTCACTTCCTGGTTTAGGCATTAGTTGACTGTTCCGTCTTCACTAATAGATCTAAGACCATCTCTTCCGAGGACGTCCGACATCTCTTCTTCCTCTCGGAAAATAATGTAAGATTTTATTTGGTAATCTACTTTCTTCCATTCTTTCTACATGTTCTTTCCACTGAATCTTGTTGTTAAATATCTTTTCTTTTATGGAACTCATAGTGTTACTTCCCATAGTAATTTTATTAAATTTCACTATTAGGGTACAGTATAAACCAGAAGGAAATAGGACTACAGGAAGACCTACTAGAATAAGGCAAGATTGCTTTAAAGCTTCCTGACGTCAGAACAGTCAAAATTAAGTAAGTGACTTTTTGTTATACGTTTTGCTGCTTCAAACAATTGGATTAGATTTGCAATTGCACAACAGCAAGAATACGTATATTAGAAACAATCCTGGTTGCTCACCTGTGCAAAGTAGCAGTTGATGACGGTCTCTCCAAACTTAGTCTGATGCATGTGTATTCTCGCTTTAGCAGCAGCAGCCGGACAATTATAATTTACCCTCAGACGTCTGAAGCTCCTAAAAAACTGAAACGACGCTGGCTCACCAAACTTGCTAAACAATAACTCCAGTTCTTTCTGAAAAGAAAACATTTAAATAACAATGTTCTTTAACAAGCTAACATCACAATTACAGCAGACATTGTCTGGGAAATTATGCACTACCACAATTTAAAAAGAAACAACAAAAAATGGACAAATGATATTGGCTCAAATTTAGAATACCTTTAAATTTGAAGAGAAGAATATACATATTTGAAGAGAAAAATACACTCAGACCGGGACTTGAACCCGGGACCCTTGGTTCTCTAGTCCAAGTGCTCTACCATCTGAGCTACCTGAGCAACTGGGACCCTTGGTTCTCTAAAGTGCTCTACCATCTGAGGTACCTGAGCAAGTACTCAGATGGTGCAGCACTTGGACTAGAGAACCAAGGGTTCCAGGTTCAAGTCCCGGTCTGATCGTATAATTTTTCTCTTCAAATATGATTTATCCATCATTGAGATGTATGAAATTAATAATAAAACATTAGAAAAATATACGCTCAGACTGGAGTTTGAACCCAGGATCTTTTGCACTCTAGGCGAATGCACTTCCAACTGAGCTACCTGAGAAACTCCAATCTAAACGCAACTCTTTCTCTTATATACGTTAATTCCCACGCAGCAAATGCTATGAAGCCTTTGCTTCTATCTTGCAAATGGTGGCTTCTTTATTAAGAAAACCTTTAATTGGGAATTTTACATTACATTATAAAGCCAGTACGGCTTCTTTCATGTATTTGTTATTCATTTCATACATCTCAATGATGGATAAATTATTAGAATACCTTTA
This sequence comes from Diploptera punctata, assembly GCA_030220185.1. Taxonomy (NCBI): domain Eukaryota; kingdom Metazoa; phylum Arthropoda; class Insecta; order Blattodea; family Blaberidae; genus Diploptera; species Diploptera punctata. The sequence goes on along the minus strand of JASPKZ010007797.1, from coordinate 4,462,846 downwards.
CCTGATTTTCCATACTACATTCTTGTAATACTGTTGCTCTAGGTACTTTTTCCATCTTCACCAAAGATTTTGTACTATTTTAAACATTTTTCGACAATACTTATAATATTTTTGGAAAAAAACTGTAGTTTACCTTTCCTAACACATTTTCTAAGTCTTACAGAGTAACAGTGCATATGCACAGAAGTTTATAAAAGGTTTATAGAGTTGTAGCTAGATGGAATCACATATCTGTGAAATCCTACAGAAAGTTTATAGAGCTGTCGCTAGATGGAACCACATAGCTGTGAAATCGATACGACCAACCTTTACAATAAATTCTAAAACATTTATTAAAAATGGTTATGTACCAACTTCCCCCTTCCTAACCTAACAAAATAATTTATATGCACATTATTTAATGAAGTGTAAACTAATCTGATGTACACTAACATATCACATCGCAACCTAACAAATTGAAGTGAGTGAACATCCATTTCTTAAAACATATTTTCGAAAGTTTGTCATTCTGATTACACAGATATCTCTGCCATCTAGCAGAAGTTTGTTTAAGCATTCACACATGCACACTACAATTCTGCAGAACTCTGAAGAAAACACTGCATATGTAAATAAATATTCAATAATTGTAAAAAATGTTAGAACATTGTAAAACATTTAAAAAGACAGAAGAAGTACAAAAATACAGTTTAGAAAATCAAGTGGAAGTTAATCTAAAGTTGAGCCACAGTGTCCTTTAAACAGGATAACATCTCAATCATATATAAAAGGCCATTGTCAGGAAAATTATGCACTACCAAAATTTAAAACAAAATGTCAAAAAATGGACAAATTATTTTTGTATAATGTAATTTGCAACCTGAGATATTTATATACAGTTCTTGATCCGAAAAAAGTATAAAAAATAGGGAAAAAATTCATTAAAATTTGAGGGTAATCTGGATAATGCATCCTCCAGTTGTTTTCTAGTTATATGTGTCCCAACGTGGGACGTATAGAGTATTTACATACATACATACATTTTGTAATAGTTCTACATGGATAGTGCATCATTCTCCTAAAAATAGCCAAAAAATATTTAAGTTTAATAAACCACTAATGAAATACCAAATTCTTTACTTTTTTATCGTCATTTTTGAAGATGGAGCTATCTAGATTAGTAACAATTAGTGAAGTTGGAAGATCTTCATCATGAATCAGTTCATCCATGGTACGAGCACCATCAGAACTGTGTCTTGGTGTATCACGTTCAAATTCTAGTTCAATGTAATTTGGATGTATATTTGGTAACCCATCCACCTCATTGATGATGATATCATTTTCATCATTTGACATTGGTTCATCTGAATCAACTGCCATTCTTCCTTCGTGTTCTTCCATTGCAATATGCAAACTCAATGAAGCACGATGAAGTTTAGAAAGCTAAACAAAATAAAATTCAATACAATATTAATAAATATGACACTTTTTTAAAACGATCAAACACTAGCAAATATTTATCAACAAACAATTCCGGTCTCGTTAACGAAATACTCTTTTATTATATAAACTAGTTTACAACAATACAGAAAATACAACACAGAACTCAATTATATTATTTTTGGTCTGGACATCTTACCTCAATATTAATGTTGATTTGTTCTTGGACATGTTTCAAAACAATTCTCTGTTTTATCTTCAGCTTTCCCAGAGTCTGGGAAAGCTGAAGATAAAACAGAGAATTGTTTTGAAACATGTCCAAGAACAAATCAACATTAATATTGAGGTAAGATGTCCAGACCAAAAATAATATAATTAAAATAACCTCAAAATATAACTTCCTAAAATTAAATACAGAACTCAATGTTTACATTTAATAATTACTATCGCCGGCAATTGCCAAACAGTACCATACATTTTGACTTATTTCCGAGTTTAATGCACTTTAACACATATTCACATACAAGAACACTTACCACAGTATGAAGAATCCACTTTAAAAAATCATTTCGATACTACAAAAACTATAGAATTCATGAATATCGAAATGCAATAATGGTATTCCAATTGATTTGAATCATTGACGGCATCAACTAGAGAACAGAAACACCTTTGGCCTTTTAAATTTTCGAACGTCAGTGTTTTTGTTTCAGAACATTTTGGTATTTCGAAATCAATCCACCCGTCTCCACTGTTCCTGAAAAAAGGCGAGGATCGAAATAAATATTTAATTAAACATTTTATACTTTTAAATTAATCGATTATTTAAGCATTATAATTTAATAATGATTTTATAAGGGATACTATCAGTGATGATAATCTGTTTAATAGTGAATTTGCATATAAATTTCCTTATAAGATAGGGAAATTAAGTGAAATATTGGCTACATTTTTATACACCTATCGATTACATTATGGCTAACAACATATATTTAATAATCACTTATATGTCTTTATTAATGTACCTGATATCTTATAAATTCACTTTAGTTTAATAATATAGTAAAATAAATTTAATTCATGATTAGCTTTGGCTTTGATATTGAAATTTTATATTCTATTTAAAGAGTTAGCTATCATTTTAGTTATTATGGCTATACTGTCATTCATACAAGTTCGCCAAAATAGACGATGTTAACAAAATTAAATACAAATTCCGATTTAGCTAAATATGTTTTTTTATCGTAATCAAGTTCGAAATATATTTTTATTTAATACTATTATGAAAGTCTCAATTTTTACTTTATTACGGAGGGCTTTATTTGTTAGAAGCGTCACAAATTAAAAAACAGCATTTATATTGTTGGCAATATGATGTATGTTGATGATACCATGGATACATGTATGTGTTGATTATCAGATGAATTACTGAATTTAATTGATTGGTTTTCTTTCTCTCAGAATTTGATATATTTGAGCAGCAAATTTCTTCTGTGAATGCGTCCTGGAAAAATGGCATCGGCTCCAATTGAATCAATGATAGTTGAAGACAAATCAGAACCAGAGAAACCCGTAGATCGTGAAAAAGTAAGTGTTCCTATTTAATTCACTATTTCATTATCTGGGACGCTGTTGTTCCAACACAAATAATTTATGAAGACGTAAACTGCGGTATAAGTAATGTGAAGGGTAAATATTGCAGCTCCAAATTGTTTAATTTGTGATTTAGAGATTGGCCGGCTTAACTTTAGAATAGGCAGTTCTGTGCTTTTACTAAAACATTCGGAAGACACTGTTGCGCTACATACTTTTTTCCACTTTTAATAACATTTTGTATTATTTTAAACATTTTACAACGGTTCTTAAATTATATTTTACAATTATTAAATATTTATATATGTAGGCATACATAGAGTGTAATCACATGTTATTGGATCCTACTTTCGAATGACAGATTCAAGTGTATGCTGTTTGGTAATGGATGAATACAACTGTTTTCATTGGTTTGATACCTACAGCAAATGTTTAAAGTCATTTTGCTCTGAATAGTCTAAATGTAACTTATACCATTATGGATTTCACCCATTCAAATAAGAGAACTAGGCCTAAACAGTATAAATTTCTTCGGCTGAGGTCACCTATTTGTGTGCCACAATTTTCTATACAACATTCTTATGCCACCGTTGCACTTAAACACTTTTTGACCATTTATAATAACATCTTGTACTATTTTAAACATTTTTAAGCGTTTTTAATGTAAAAAAATTGTTTTAAATTATTTTCTGCTTATGAAAATACTTTTTTTTAATTAAGAGGCATAATATGTACATTTGCATAAAAATCTTGGAAAAACTGCACTTACACTATCTCAAAACTGCAAAGAACTGCGAATACACGGTAGCAGTTACAAGTAGCAGCGATAATGTTATCATTGAATGATAACCCACAAACATCATAGTGAGTTACCAAACGTTTATTAAAAATGGGTGTACACTTACTTATCACTCCCTAACGCTGATCCAACCAGCGATAACCCAAAACAGCGATAGAAAAATCATAGACTAAGTAATATACTCTGTGGGGAAAATAGCAGTTAGCGTCAACAGTCTAACAGTCTCATAATATTGCAATTTGCATATTTAAATAAGTACTTTAAAATTGTCTAATAATGTTATAAAAATTGTTTTAAAACATTTTAAAATATTAGAAAATGATGGTAAGTACACAACAAAAGCTATAGTTTACAACAATATAACACAAAAATTATGTGCTAGTAGAAGTGCAGTTGAGCCAAAATCTTTAAGTTATGTAAAAATATGTAATCATGATCAAATATGTAATGATAAATTTTCATATGTGATTAGTAAGTTTCTAATTCATGGACATTTATCAATTTAACCCATGTATAAGCAAAGGGAAATAATATGTAATTACATACAAATCGTCCCGCGCCGTAGCCGAGCGGTTAAGGTAGGAAGCCTTGGCGCAGAGCTACGGGACTTGCGCTGGTTCGAGTCTCCATGGGGGAAGAAATTTTCTCATGGTATTTCGGCCAGTATGGGACCGGTGCCCACCCAGCATCGTGAGGCAATTGGGTAGCTACAATAAGTAGCGGCTCCAGGTTGAGGAACCAGCTATAACGGCTGGGGGACTCGACATGCTAACCACATGTCACCCCTACACTGGCTGTTGATCATCTACCTCTGTGATTGACACATGTGGATGTGAAGGGCCAGCAGCCGGCTGGTAAAAGGGCAACCGCTGAAAAGTGGAAAGACCCTCAATCGGAACATACAAATCCTAGTCTTAGTGATTAATGCATATGGATGTGAGACTCTTAGACCATTATGCTATGAATGAAAGTAATGAAATGGGACCAGGTTATGGAATTTCAACCCAACATTTACTTAATCAGAAAGAAATCTGAGTGAAGTCAGTCAGCAAATCTCAAACACAACGGCCTGTTTTAAATTAAAATTCTTTACACCTCACCTCATATCCAGTCTTCTAATTAAACTGGTTTGAAAACCTAGGAGATTTCATTATTAGTTATTTCATGACCAATGTTATGCTATCTAAAGTCCAGCCACTGGATCTCCGGCTCTGATGTTTAGGTTGTACGGGGGTAAAGGCAGAAACTCTCCCTCTACTGCCAATAAGGAAATAGTTGAATGGGAGTAGATATCTGCCACAACCAATCACTGCTCTTGATGCCGTTATAGCGTGCTAGTAAGATTTGAAATCGCTGAGATGTTGTCAGCTGTATTTGTGCTAACTGCCTACATAAAGCGGCCCCTCCCACTGAATATCCATATCAGCAACACTATCATGAGAACGTCAGGGCCCACTATCATGAAACGTCAGGGTCAGAGATCCAGTGGCTGGAGTAGGCTATAGGAGAATTGATCTGTTGGTGGACTGATGAACCTCCGAATCAAATCAAATTCCCCAGGAATTTCAAAATTCAATGTTTTACTTAAACAAATAGAACACCAAAAGAGCTCACAATTTGGGTAAAAATCCACATTAAAAAAAATAGCAAGAAAGAAAAACTAATGAATTTTTTAATTTATGAGGAATTTGATTTGATTCAGAGGTTCATTGGTCCACCAACAGATGGAGTAAGCAGCAGTTCTCCTGGGCAACAGAACATCAGTCGTGAACTTACTGATGATGAAACCAGTTTAATTAGAAGACTGGATATGAGGTGAGGTGTAAAGAATTTTAATTTAAATCTTAAATTTGTGCCGGTTTCGGAACCCACTGACTGCTACGATTTGTCGGCAAGAGAACCACGCTACTACTACCATTTATCCGGGACCGTGTTTTGTTGCTGCTGCCTCTATTAACATGGATCTGATTTCCTGCAAGGTTATCAATCACAAAGTTGCTTGCCTTGGGCCCATAGAAGGCAGCCATTGATTCATCTTTCTCTCTTAGATATATTGACATAAATAAATAATGATTCTCAAATACATAGAGTGAGTGAAAATGATAATAATTGTCAATCAAGAAAGCTAAACAGCAAAATAGTAAGGGAGCTGGAAATAGTTTCCTACGTGAGTGAATTTCCGTATAGGATTGTAAACAACTACGTGCACATTAATGAAATAGCAGATAAATTGTATAAAAGATGACATTTAATAGAAACAAGTTGTCTGAAGTAAAAATAAATTAACAAAGATATTTCGATCATTCAATAAACAAAAAAGAGAAATGTAAATAAATAAATGACGATACTCTTACAATAGAAAAAACCACACCATACCTCACATCACACTCATGCTAGCGTCCGAGCCAGGGGCGGCTTCTTCCCTGGTCTCCAGGACAAACTAAACCACGCCGCTTCTCGGCTTCAGATGAGCTTGTCCATTAGAGCTCCAATCGCATCGCGGACTGGATGCTGACTCAAACCTTGAATGAATGAGTGATTGAATGATAACGTTCTGCCTGTGCACCACGTATATGAAGGTTCCGAAGTAGAGGGGAGATGCGCCGTAAACATTGTGCAGCGGGAAGGGTAAAGAGTGGAGAGAGGGGGTAAATACAAGGAGAAAGGGATATTGGCATAGTTCATAAATATTCCAGTCTAGGGAGGAGAACGACGCTACAATAATGAGCCGAAAAACACACTTTCGGTTCAATATCTCCTCCTGCGCCCTCCGGGAAAAAGAAAACAGTCCATAAACTTCAAAACAATGCAAGAAAGTCCCAGAAGTCTTATAGACTTAAGTCACTATAATGACGTTGCAAAGATACCAAATAGCAAATCCCACGTTGGGAGGGGCACGGTAACACTATCAGATTCCGAGCGGTAAACTTCATCACAAATTTCATCGTCCCCAAAATCACTATCACCACACTCGCTTCTACGTCGACTATCCAGGCGCTGTAAATAAATTCCAATCTTGACACAGCCGCCATAGTGAAATTCCGCGGTGTTCCAGGTGAAAAAACAGGGTGACGATACCAAGACTGGATTGCCGGGTCGCAATCCCGATAAACCGCTCTCCAGGAATCTGTAGTTGCAGAACCACCATTTCGGTCAGCTGGGCACTCGGGGTCGGCCGGATCCGCCAAGTGCTCGACTGCCGAACATTCCATGTTCCTCTCCTATGCCAATATTAAGGAAGGGTGAACTGAAACAAGAAAACAGGCGAAGACAGAAAAACGGAACCTCAAACGTGCTTGCATAACATATAACATAGTACAAGTGTTTTCAAAAACATCCGTGGCATTAATTCACTATAGGACATACTTTTACTAATGTGTTGTTTTATGACGTGGCCATCGACGCTTACTAATTTCTAGTTACACATGCTTTTAGAACTTAGCCTGCGTCTTATAATAACAAAACCTGGTCCACGTATACCGAAACTCACTCAAGGGTCTCCCATGCAAATAATATTCACAAACGAAATGGCTCAATCAGCCCACATACCGATGTCGAAAAACAAGCTTTCCTGATATCAAAAACAAGCAAACGAACTACGCAGAAACATACTCTAGAATATAGATTATGCAACAGCTTTTCATATTCCAAACTCTCAATCCAAGTAAATCTTAGTTTAACAACATCACTCCACACCTTCAATAGTATTCCTCCAATACAACTCAAAATCGAATTAACAAAATACTCATCTGGAACTAATTTCAATTCGAAAATCGAGTTGAGTTTAATAAGGAAGAAAACTAGCAATTCCTTATCACTTCCATCACAGGGATCGACTTTTCTAATTAACTCTCGAAAAATTCGCTGATTATTTTCTTCCATATGAGAAGAAAGGTTGGAAGCCGTTCCACTAGAAAAATCTTTAATGGAGCTAAGTCTACGATCGATAATATTCTTGTTCTGTTCTACAGAATTATCTTCAGGAACTGCGCCGTCTACAATAAACTTACGTTTCACCAATGTTTGTTCAGCTGGGGAGAGAGAGTTCAAATGAATCTTAAGTCGCTGACGCAATATATTTACGTCGCCTTCAACATCAATACCTAGTAAGGTCAATTCTCGGACTAAATTGTCCTTAGATACAACATCAATCCAACTAGGCATGTTTACTAAACACAATGAACAAAAGGTGTAAACAACTATAAGAGAACGTAGTTCTTTATACATAAGTCACTCTATGTTTACATGCAAAGAGAGATGAATCAATATTATTTACGTTAAACAGTTCAAACCCGTAAATAAGTATGTTTCAATAACCTTTACGTAGATAATAAGTATCGAAAACAAATAGTTATCCACGATATAATACCTCTGAAAAAATGTCGACATCAAAATACTTTCTAATTCCAAGAATCATTTACGACCATACAGAGTACATACCCTTGTTCTGGCACTTGAATCCAAAACCCCAAAACTTAAGTTCAAAATTTCAAATCGACACCCACTTGAATCACTGTCAATAGAATGCAGCATATCTTTCCAAACCGAAAGAAACAAAACCACGCTCTGGCTACCATTTGTGCCGGTTTCGGAACCCACTGACTGCTACCATTTGTCGGCAAGAGAACCACGCTACTACTACCATTTATCCGGGACCGTGTTTTGTTGCTGCTGCCTCTATTAATGTGGATCTGATTTCCTGCAAGGTTATCAATCACAAAGTTGCTTGCCTTGGGCCCATAGAAGGCAGCGATTGATTCATCTTTCTCTCTTAGATATATTGACATAAATAAATAATGATTCTCAAATACATAGAGTGAGTGAAAATGACAATAATTGTCAATCAAGAAAGCTAAACAGCAAAATAGTAAGGGAGCTGGAAATAGTTTCCTACGTGAGTGAATTTCCGTATAGGATTGTAAACAACTACGTGCACATTAATGAAATAGCAGATAAATTGTATAAAAGATGACATTTAATAGAAACAAGTTGTCTGAAGTAAAAATAAATTAACAAAGATATTTCGATCATTCAATAAACAAAAAAGAGAAATGTAAATAAATAAATGACGATACTCTTACAATAGAAAAAACCACACCATACCTCACATCACACTCATGTTAGCGTCCGAGCCAGGGGCGGCTTCTTCCCTGGTCTCCAGGACCAACTAAACCACGCCGCTTCTTGGCTTCAGACGAGCTTGTCCATTAGAGCTCCAATCGCATCGCGGACTGGATGCTGACTCAAACCTTGAATGAATGAGTGATTGAATGATAATGTTCTGCCTGTGCACCACGTATATGAAGGTTCCGAAGTAGAGGGGAGATGCGCCGTAAACATTTGTGCAGCAGGAAGGGTAAAGAGTGAAGAGAGGGGGTAAATACAAGGAGAAAGGGATATTGGCATAGTTCATAAATATTCCAGTCTAGGGAGGAGAACGACGCTACAATAATTAGCCGAAAAACACACTTTCGGTTGAAATTAAACCTCATAGTGATATTTCCTGTAACAGTTCAACTACTACCTGTGGCAGCTCACCAGAGTATAATTATTTTCATGATAAGTAATGTATTTTATTTTTTTTGGAAAAAATTGGTATTTATGGGATCGGGTGTAAAAAATGTGGTAAGAAGTATGTTGGACAAATAAGATGATCTATTTTAACCAGATTTAATGAGCATATTGCTCATTTTAGATTGAATAGAATTGATAAATCTATAGTTGTTCAACATATTTTAATCACGGTCACATTATTGATAAAAGTAATCTGATGCTGGTTAGATCGGTCATTAATTTAAAATTCCTTGACGTACCTGAAAGTTTAGAAATTTATAAAAACAAAGATAAAATTATGAATAACAACAGGGGCCCTATTCCAGTCAGTGCCCTCTTTTTGTTAATTAAAAAAGAAGAGGATTAGTTCTATAATGTCAATGTTATTTCAAATCAATTATGTCACACGACGTAGTTTGTTTTTATCTGATTTTTAGTTTACACATTTCAGTTTGTTTGTTTAGTCAATATTCTTCTTCTTCGGCTTTCCCCCGCTTATAGGTTTGCCGTCTTCAGTTTCCATTTATCTCTATCATTCCAATCTCCCTCTTCCAAATTCCTATCATCCATTATGGTTCTGATGTAGGTTTTCCATTTACATCTTGATCTGCCATATTTATTTCTTCCAGGTGGTGACCATTGGTATATATTTCTTGGCCATCTTTCATTTTCCATTCTTTGTACATGGCCATACCATTTAAGCATTTGATTTTCAATCCTCTTTAACAACAGATGTGGTGTGACGTTAATTTCTCTCCAAAGGAATTCATTTCTTATTTTATCCTGTCTTGTTTATTGGAGGCTTCTTCTAAAATAATCAAATTCAACTGTTCTAATTGTATTGTTTTGTAATTCCGTCAAAGACCAAGTTTCACTTCCATATGACAAAATATTCTGTATTATGCTCTTATAAATTTTCATTTTAGTTTCCTTTGTAATATTTTTGTTCCAAATTATTCCATGTAATGTCTTAGTTGCATTTTTTTCCATTGCAATTTTAGTCTATACATCTCTCTCACAGGTACCTAAACTGTAATTATTGACCCAAGATATTAAAAAAATTCACATTTTTTATTTTCCCTGTTTCAGGTATGAGGTCATCCACATCCTTTCCCAAACACATATATTCTGTATTCTGTAAATTTATATTCAGTCCCCATTTTTTATATTCTTCCATTAGTTTATTTATCATATATTTCATATCATCTTCATCCCCTGCAAAAATTATTTGATCATCTGCAAACAACAATATTAAGTCTTCATAATGGTAGCTTCGCTACTGAAACGCATTGACTCTTAACTTTTTAAATTGGTGATTTGGGTTTTTATTGACTTTGTGTAATGATAAGTAATGTTAATGTTTTTATTTACAGACATGTCCACTCCTGTTGAGAGTTTTCTGTAACACGGGGAGACATCACAATATTCTAGATTACAGCCGAGGCAATGTTCCAGCAAATGAGCTCCAGATCTACACTTGGTGAGTAAAACATCCTCTCAGTGGAAACAAAGCCTCACTCACGACCATAAAAACTGTAAATCCACAGCTGTTAATTGCAAAAACTAAAGTCTGAACCATGATCATTGTTTTATAATAATTTCTGTAGATTTTCAGTTATTTTTATAGCCCGTAGGCAAACAATAAAAACATTGAGAAACTGAAGTCGTAGTTTAGACTTTTTTTTTAAATCAACTGAAAGTTTCCTTCTGGCAGGACTCCCAACTAGATTATAAAATTATATTTGAAGAGAAAAATTATACGCTCAGACTGGGGTTTGAACCAGGACGTTTGGCTTTCTAGGCCAATGCTCTAACTCTGAGCTACCTGAGCACTTCAATATAAACGCAAATTTTTCTCTTATATTGTCCTGGAAAGCCAAAGGTCCTGGGTTCAAACCCTGGTCTGAGCGTATAATTTTTCTCTTCAAATATAATTTATCCTTCAATGTGAAGTATTAAATTAATAATAAAACATATATTTTTCTTATATTTGAAGAGAAAAATTCTCGCCCAAACCGAGACTCGAACCCGGGACCTTTTGGCTTTCTAGGCCAATGCTCTGGGGCCCCAGTAGCTCAGATGGTAGAGCATTGGCCTAGAAAGCCAAAAGGTCCTGGGTTCGAGTCTCGGTCTGGGCGAGAATTTTTGTCTTCAAATATAATTTATCCTTCAGTGAGAAGTGTTAATTAATAATAAATACATCAATATATTTTTATTTGAAGAGAAAAATTATATGCTCAGACTGAAACTCAAACAAAGGTTTCATAGCATTTGGTGCGCAGGAATTACCAGCGTATATAAGAGAAAAATTTGCGCTTAGATTGAAATTGACTCAGTTGGTAGAGCATTGGCCTAGAAAGCCAAAGGTCCTGGGTTCGAGTCCCAGTCTGAGCGTATAATTTTTCTCTTCAAATATGATTTATCCATCATTGAGATGTATGGAATGAATAATAAAAACATGAATATATTTTTCGCTTCAAATATAATTTGCCCTTCAGTGAGAAGTGTTAAATTTACAATAAAAACATCACTGTGAGTTTTTTTTTTTGTTCAGTGCCACCAGATAGACTTATGACTAGGGCTCGGAAGTCCAGGACCTATAAAATGCCTATAAAAGACCTTTAAGAAGACCTAAAGATATCCTAAAAAATACCTCAAAACTGGCAAAAAAGGACCTAAAAAGTTTTGCAGTTGCTAACGAGTGAATAAAGTCACCCCCGCAGCCTTTACCCTCTGGTCGAGGTAGTTTTTACAAAGTGGCAACTTTTTAGAAAATTTAATGTCAAAATACACTAGTTCAGGTGATCAATAGGCTGGTGGTTAAAAAAAAAGGGATATTTTGTGAGGGTTCAATAGTTTCTCATGGAACAATAGTGTTTGGAATGAGAGAAGTCTTTTGAAAGTAAAACTAGATAGTTTTTAAAAGAAGTTGGAATTGAGACTGGCGTCTGCAGATACTTGAATTATACAAGTGGTATTACTTGAATTATACAAGTGGTATAAATGTATTCAAAAGAAGTAAAAGTTGCAAAAAAAGCCATTAAGACCCAAAAATAAGACTAAAAAGGACCAATATACCAAAAAAGACTCGAAAAAGGACAAATAAAATCCACCATTTTCTGGCCTATAATGACCCAAAATGTATGTATATTATGTTGGGTCTCGTCTTCAGACATAAAAAAAAAAAAAGGCTTTTCCTCAACTTCCGAGCCATGTTTATGACATTTCTGGCATAATATCCTGGTATTGGCAGAAATTTTAACCACTTCTGAGGTTGGGGCACATGGATGGAAGAATTACATTACCCTGACTATTTAACTCATGGGTTTAATTCTTGGTTCAGGCAGAAAATTTTTATCATTAGTTGTAATACTATTGTATAATTTTCAGGATGGATGCAACACTCAGAGAAATAACGAGTTTGGTGAAAGAAGTCAATCCAGAAGCGAGGAGGAAAGGAACTTATTTTTGATTTTTCGCTTGTTTTCCCGGACATGAGAAGTCCTGGCTATAGAATGAGAGAAATTGGAACTACATGCTCTGGACAGAGAGGCTCAGACGACAGTAAAACACTGGCTCAAGCTAGGTACGTGCCCAAGAAGATTTTAAAAATTATTTTTGATCGCCATTGTCTCCCATTTATATTATATGGATGCGAAACATGGACTCTTACTTTAAGGAGGAGAAAGATTATGAGTATTTGTGAATAAAGTTCTTAGGAAAATTTTTGGACTAAAGAGAGACAAATAGAAAGGCAAATGCAGAAGACTTACATAACAGTGAGCTACATGATCTTTATAGGAAACCAGATATAATAGTAACAGTTAAGTCTACCCCTTCTCCTCTCATGTTCAAAAGTATATACACAGTGTCCCATTTATCTTAACAATCTGAAATAATTTAATATATGTAGGAAATATCACTATGAGGTTTGTTTTAATTATTGAATTGGATATTATGACTCACCTCATATTTCTTGATATTTATGCAGACCGGTTTTGTCGCTTCTACGCGACATTCTCAATGTCTTCCAACTGTTATCAAAATACTAAAACAGTTGGAAAAATCTAAGGAACTCACAATTTGGGAGAAAATTTACATCTGCAAAAATAAAAAGAAAACCATGAATTTTGAAATTCCTGGGGAAATAGAAAAGAAAATTTGATTTGGAAGTTCATTGGTCAGCCAGCAGAGGGAGTGGAAGTCGACTTGCAGGATGGACGGCCGCAAAATGGCTGTTGGAAGGTATTGAGAATGTCGCATAGAAGCGACGAAACCGGTCTGCATAAAAATCAAGAAACATGAGGTGAGTCAAAATATCCAACTCAATAATAACTTTCTACATAAATACAAAATGAAAAATTGTTTTGTACAAAAGTTGTCCAACTACGAGAGGGAAATAATACTGATGGTTAGTGAACTTTGTAGCGTTATTTATTAACAAGATACCAATACTAACTTTGTTTTCATCAATGGCACTATTTATTTTTCTTCAATGCATTACTTGTCCACTGCTATGGTCTCGAGGTAGCGTGTTGCCTTGTCACGCAGCGGGCCCGGGTTCGATCCCAAGTTGGGGCAGTTTTTCTGGGTGAGGTTTTTATCGGGGTTTTTCCTCACCTGTAAGACAAATGTCAGGAAAACTTTAAGGCCCAAATGGTCCCCGAAATCATATGGCCATCATCATCATTATCATCCTTATCATTATCATCATCATCATCCTTCACCGGTGTGGAAAGCAATGGGAAGTTACCACACCTACAAATTCCCTAGTAAAGCTGCAAGCAGAGCATGTAAATGCTATAATTGCAGTGAAGGACCTGCCTTCAGGCAGATTTACTATGGATGGATGGAATGCATTACTTAAGCACTCTAAGACCTCATATTTGAAGAGAAAAATTATATGCTCAACCCCAGTCTGAGTGTATAAATTTCTCTTCAAATATGATTTATCTAACATTGAGAATGAATAATAAAAACTGTAAGACCTGTTCAGAAATGTATCACAATGTGCCATTCTAATAAATAGAACCTTATTAATGGAAACTTTCTCCACTGTTACCGGCTGAATGGAATTACAAACATGCACAATACCTCCTGCATAATCTCTGGAGTTGTCGGAATATCTCGATAGACAAATCTTAAATTACTTTTTTACTATGAGGTATTTTAAAAATAATATAGAATAGAAAAATAATATAAAATAGTCTGTAATCGCTGATGATAGGGCTCAAAAGCCTAGAAACATGTTCAACAAAAACAACCATAAGAGATAAGAATATGCAGACCAAATATCTTAATTACTATGAGGTATTATTTATTTATGTTTAATTTTATCACTCACCTCATATTTTTCTTTTTTTTTTTAGACTAGTTTCAGTACCTTCTTCATTACCATCATCAGTACTTCCATGACCATTGTTTTGTTGTCCTGAAGAGCCGTCTTTTGCTCCCTCTGTTGGTAGACTAAAAAACCTTGAAATCAAGTTATTTTCCCATGATTTTCAAAGTTCATGAATTTCTCCTTTTCATTTTTTGAATGTAGATTTTTTCTCAAATAGTCAGTTCTTTGGGTTTTTCTATTTGTTTTATAATTTCACCTTTTCTTTCGATAAGATGTTTTTCTGACCAAGCATAGGCTGCTTCTGTAAACTTATCCACTTCCCCATTCTTGACAGTAGAGTGAAAGAATATCTCACCAATGTCAGGAATGAGGAAGTGGATAAGTCTGCAATGGCAGCCCATGCTTGGTCAGAAAGACATCTTATTCAAAGAAAGGCTAAATTACTAAAACAATAGAAAAACCCAAAGAACTGTTTGGGAAAAAATCTACATTAAATGAAAAGGAGAAATTAATGAACTTTGAAATTCCCGTGGAAAATGGCTTGATTTTGAGGCTTTTTAGTCTACCAACAGAGGGAGCAAAAGATGGCTCTTCAGGACGATAAAACAATGGTCGTGGAAATACTGACGATGGTGCCAAAGAAGGTACTGAAATTAGTGTAAAAAGAAGAAAAATATGAAGTGAGTGATAAAATTATACATAAGTAATATATTCAATAACTCCCCAGAGTAAAACGTCCAGTGGGGTGAGATCAGGAAATCGAACAGACCAGTGAACTGCTCCTCCATGACCACTTTAAGTTTCCATTAATAATGTTGAAGTAATCAGACACCATTGTATTATGTGTAATTGTGATTGAAATTGTAGGTTTTGTATTGGTGACTACATGGACATCTCTATAACTCCACCAAACAGAATGATGCCTATGATGAGAAGAGGAGGACGACCTTATTGAAAGTTTGTAAGTTTTCTTTTTTATCAAGAGAGTAAGGTAAAGGGGAAATTTGTGCTTGGAAGGGAAGGAAGCCTGAATTAGCTTAGTGGTCTAGAACATCAGCACGTAAAGCTGAAGTTTTGGGGTTCAATTCTCGGTTTAGGCACACATTTTTCTCTTTACCATTGATTACAATAGTTTAGTTCTGTACATTAATTGGATGGTGTTATGCATCATGTGCCATTGTCTAAGTTTCGAGAAAAGTATGTTTAAAGTTTAAGCCAATCTTCACTTAATATAATAAATTTGGGAATTTTTACATTATGAGGTTTTCTTAGTAAGAATCAAATGAATCGTGAATTCTTCTTACCTCATACATCTATGTTTTTTTAACACAGAACTGCAATATCGGGAAATACATCATTCCCATCTTCAGCTGTTTTCGTGACTGTCAATTTTTTATTATGCTGGTAATTTTCTAAACTGCCATCTGGTGTACTTTAAACTAACAATACTAGATTCCTTGTTTGACAGTTATGCCTCAAAATCTAAGAGCAGGAACATTTGGCGCTTAGCTGCATGATGTAAAATTTAGATTAGGATTTATGAAGATCTGGTTTCATAGCCGTTTGTTGCAAAACTTAGAATCCGATAGGACTGATTGCATTAATATTTTTCTTTAATAATAAGACTATATTTAAAGATGTGGTGCTAAAAGTGTGCGTACACTTACTTCATGAGCTAATGCAACAGATGGCATCAAAATATCAATTTTTTTTTAAATGGCGCTTAGCCAGATGATGCATAAAATCGTCCAATTGAAGCACTCAGAATGAAAAGTTATTGGGTTAAGGTTTTGAGAAATCCAGTTACGTACATAACATACTCTCTGAGGACCAGTTCTATAAAGATGATAATTTACAGATCCCAAATGTTAAGTCAGTCATACAATGAAACTACCCTGTTGAATGGTCTTGATATTTCACTAAACTTGTGAAAACTTTAACTTGTTATGCTGTAAAATTGAAGGAGTCTTTGGGAGATCATAACATGCCATTAGGTTAAAACTTGGAAGAAGAAACAGGCAACATTCATATACAAAATAAACTTCATGGTTTGACAGGCCTTGGCCTACCAGTCAGCCGCTGGCCTCACATCCACATGTGTTAATGATAGGAGTGGATGATCATTCAGCCATTATTGGGGTCATGTGATCAGCATGTTGGGTCCCTCAGCAGTTATAGCTGATTTTCTCAACCTGGAGCTGCTACTTATGTAGCTACACAAATTCCTCATGATGCTGGGTGGGAACCAGTGCCATACTGGCCAAAATTCCATGAGAAAATTTCTTCCTCCATGGGGATTCGAACCAGTGCAAGTCCCAGTACTTCTGCAACAAGGTACCATGCTTTAAATGGTCGGTTATGGCATGGGACTCCTGTAGTTTTTTAGCGATGGAAGAAAGCATCTGGATAAGCCACTTAAGGCAGATAAGATTGTATACCAACCACATGGGAAGAGATCTATGGGACGTCCTAAAAAACGATGGAAGGAAAATTTAATACTCAGAATCAGAAGTTGTTGGATCAAGGTTTTAAGAAATCCAATTAAGGACATAATATAAAAGCTATCTGCTCCTAGAGTGATCCTCATCAAAGCAAAACCATGTGATCTGCTCACTTTTCAATGGTTATGGACGCCGAAGTACGATGTAGAAGCAATAAGTACAAGAAAAATTAGTTCCCTTCATTAAATTAAAAATATGCAATAAGTACAAGAAAAATTAGTTCCCTTCATTAAATTAAAAATATGTCCTCTGAATATACTTATTTTTTTGTGAATGAAAATAATAATATTCAAAACATAGAAAATATTCTAAAATATACCCAATCAATAATTACAACTTAATTATTTCATATGGATGCGAATCGACCTTCCGAAAGGAGGACACGATAAGAGGATGATGACATATGGATGATGCATTTCAGTCATGCTTCAGTCGATTCTGATGTAACAAAATGGCTGAATGTGTCAAGTCTTCTATTGCTGTGTCACCATCTAAATTTTTAAAGTACAAGTCTGCCAAACCTTTGACTAGTGGTCAAAAAACAGTTATTTTAAATGTATTTCACTAGTTCAGTGAAAATTCTCACCAGCTTTCTTGTGATCTACCCCATTCAATGATCACATGTGTTATATACTTCATACGTGCTCCCTGTCAAAGTGACAGTAATTGTGGTGCGAATGGCAGAAGGATACAATTGGCGTTTGTTTTTGTTTGGATCACTCTAAGAGCGGATAAGGTATACACTCTGAGGACCAGTTCTATAAAGGTGATAAACAAATGTCAAGTCCGTCATACAATAAAGCTATCCTGTTGAATGGACTTGATATTTCAAATTACTTCAAAAAACTACGACTCCTGTAAAATTGAGAAAACTTATTTAGCAACTTCTGTTTCTGAATGCTTCAATTTACTTATTTCAATCATAGTAATAGCTTTAGCTTCTTAATAATAACTTTTTAATAAACTTATGTAAATGTTTACACTCAGGACAATTTCTAAATCAATTTTTGTTATACAGTATAACAGATTTTAAATATATACATCTTCCTATGTCCAATATTATTCTAGTCATCATCCTGCAGTCCCCTGTCCTTCATCAAATTAATAATTCCCTGTATCCATGTCTTCTTAGGTCTCCCTCTTCTTTTCCTCTGATTTGAAACACACTCCAAACTCCTAACTGGCAATTTATCTTCATTCATCCTCTTCACGTGTCAAAACTATTGTAATTAAGTTATGTAGATAGGAAATAACACTATGAGGTTTTTTTAATATTGTTTATTTTTTATTTCACTAACCTCATACTTCATAACTCCTAGCATACCCAGGGTTTCATCACATCCTTTGTGACATTCTCAATGCTGTGTCACGTTCACAACTGACGTCCGGCTGCCTTCTATCCTGCAGACTGACCTCCGCGCCATCTGATGGCTGACCGACGAACTTCCAAATGAGTCCTCTCTCCTTATAACCGGGTATTTCAAAATTCATAGTTGTATTTTCATTCTTGCATATGTAAATTTTTTCCCAAATTGTGAGTTCCTTCGGTATTTCCAATTGTTTAAGTAATTTTGTTTTGGTTTCTATTCTATGTTTTTCTGACCAGGCATGTGCAGCTATTGCAGATTTTTCGGTTTCTCCATTTTTAACATTTCTGAGGTGTTCCTTTAATCTTGTATTTAGATTCCTTTTTGTTTCTCCTATGTATATCTTTTCACAATCTTTACAATTAATTTGATAAATTCCCGATTTTTTGCAGTCTTCAATCTTTTCATTTTTGTTGGTTTTTATTAAATTACCTAAGCTGTAATCATTTTTCGGTGCTAATTTAATGTTGAATTTGTTGAAGATTTTTTGAAACTTGTCAAATACTAAAGGAAGTTCAGATACCATCCTTTAGTATTTGACAAGTTTCAAAAAATCTTCAACAAATTCAACATTAAATTAGCACCGAAAAATGATTACAGCTTAGGCAATTTAATAAAAACCAACAAAAATGAAAAGATTGAAGACTGCAAGAAATCGGGAATTTATCAAATTAATTGTAAAGATTGTGAAAAGATATACATAGGAAAAACAAAAAGGAATCTAAATACAATATTAAAGGAACACCTCAGGAACGTTAAATATGGAGAAACCGAAAAATCTGCAATAGCTGCACATGCCTGGTCAGAAAAACATTGAATAGAAACCAAAACAAAATTACTTAAACAATTGGAAATACCGAAGGAACTCACAATTTGGGAAAAAATTTACATATGCAAGAATGAAAATACAACTATGAATTTTGAAATACCCGGTTATAAGGAGAGAGGACTGATTTGGAAGTTCATCGGTCAGCCATCAGATGGCGCGGAGGTCAGTCTGTTATGCGGATAGAAGGCAGACGGAAGTTGAAGTGGGGAACATGACAAAGAATTGAGAAATGTCACAAAGGATGTGACGAAACCCTGGGTATGCTAGGAGTTATGAAGTATGAGGTGAGTGAAATAAAAAATAAACAATACTATTGTAGATAAATCATATTTAAAGAGAAAAATTATACACTCAGACCGGGACTTGAACCCGGGACCCTTGGTTTTCTAGTCCAAGTGCTCTACCATTTGAGCTACCTGAGCAAGTACCGATCTAAACGCAAATCTTTCTCTATATACGTTGAAATTCCCGCCCCAAATGCTTGAAGCCTTTGCTTCTATCTTTGCAAATGGCGGCTCCTATATTAAGAAGACATATTTGGGAATTATACATTACATTATAAATACCAGTACGGCTATTTTGTAATTAATAATAAAAACATCGAAAATAGCCGTACTGGCATTTATAATGTAATGTATAATTCCCAAATATGTCTTCTTAATATAGGAGCCGCCATTTGCAAAGATAGAAGCAAAGGCTTCAAGCATTTGGGGCGGGAATTTCAACGTATATAGAGAAAGATTTGCGTTTAGATCGGTACTTGCTCAGGTAGCTCAAATGGTAGAGCACTTGGACTAGAAAACCAAGGGTCCCGGGTTCAAGTCCCGGTCTGAGCGTATAATTTTTCTCTTTAAATATGATTTATCCATCATTGAGATGTATGTAATTAATAATAAAAAACATCGAAAATAGCCGTACTGGCATTTATAATGTAATGTATAATTCCCAAATATGTCTTCTTAATATAGGAGTCGCCATTTGCAAAGATAGGCACCCTCAGGGGTCCTCATCTAGAGGATATGTGGATGGCGACCACAAGGTGCCCAAGCTGAGCAAAACATTTCTTCCACTTACTTGTGTTTTGCACTCTTTTAACTTTACTATCTAACCTCCCTTTGTTAACTCTTGTTTTTTCGACCCCGACGCTATCAGGGCATCCGAGGGTTAGGGAGTCTTTCCTTTCTTCCATTTCTTCTTTCCTTTATTTTCTTTTCTTCTCCAGAAAAGCCTGACCAGAGGCTATAAGATGGCAGCCCCATCACTGGTCTTGCCTTCCTTTGGCCAGCAACCAATCGAAGGGACCATTATTATGCTTTCAAATCTTATATGAGAATTTTTTCTATAGGATCGTAACAGGCCTTGGCCTAATACTTGGAAGGAAGAAGAAGAAGAAGAAGAAGAAGCAAAGGCTTCAAGCATTTGGGGCGGGAATTTCAATGTATACAGAGAAAGATTTGCGTTTAGATCGGTACTTGCTCAGGTAGCTCAAATGGTAGAGCACTTGGACTAGAAAACCAAGGGTCCCGGGTTCAAGTCCCGGTCTGAGCGTATAATTTTTCTCTTTAAATATGATTTATCCATCATTGAGATGTATGTAATTAATAATAAAAACAATACTATTGTAATTGTTTATTTCCCACAAATTGTATGATTGTTTTGTTAAAGTTAATTTTTTCTCGGATATTACTGTTTCTGATCCTGTCTAATTTAGAGCAAACATGGACTCTTATTTTAAGAGAGGAAAGAAGATTATGAATATTTGAAAATAAAGTTCTTAGGAAAATTTTTGCACCAAAAAGAGGTGAATAGACAGGTGAATGGAGAAAACATGATAATGAGCTACATGATATGTATAGGAAACCAGATATAATAAGAACACTTAAGTCTCATAGATTGCATTTGAAAGGACACTGGCACGTATGGGGGATGAAAGAGGTGAATGGAAGCTTCTTGTAGGAAAACCAGAGGGAAAACGCCCAGATGGTAGACTAAGAATGAGGTGGGAGAATAACATTATCCATGATTTGAGGGAAGTAGATTATACAGGGGGATGATTGGAAAATATTAACTCATGATAAGAATGTATGGAGAGCTTATATCTGCATGGCCATGAACCTACGGGTTTGATAGATCTAGTGAGTTAGTTCAGTTAGTCCAACTTAGAGCATTGTGCAGATCTTAAAAATTCTAAATCAATTTTTGAAGAGAACATTTTTTGCATGAATTGGTATTCTATTTATGAGTGTATAAATTTACAATTACGTCATGTTTAGTTTTGCTGTATTGTAATTTATGTTGTGTTTGTTTTCAGGTGTCACAACATCCAGTGTTTCAAGACAATGTGACAAGTTTTGTGAAGTGATATTTTGACATTAGAATATAATTATAGACTTTTTTGTAAAACAGTTTTATAAAATGCTTCATAATACATTTCATGTGAATACTCTTGTGTTTAGAATACAAGGTGTGGGCAAAAAACCTGACAACTCACATATTTGCCAACATTTATTTTTCTGCGTATCAAACTCTTCATTTAGTTTTGTTAGTGTTTAATTGGTGTTTCTAAAAAATGACACCACAAGACTTTATTTAACTCCATGGCACAACAGGCATAGACCAGCCAGCTGCTGGCCTTATATCCATATCATGTTAATCGCAGAGGTGGGTCATCCAGCATTCGGATGTAGTCATATCTGTCTTACACCTCAGTGAAAACATTTTGTGGGTTGTCAAGTTTTTCACCCACATCTCTACACCTCATAAACATGATCCTCTCACTTGAACATGTTTCATCCTCATTCTGAACTAAATTCCAACTGTTTCAAATGTGCCATCTTTCTTCATGTCATCTCATGGGAGTTGAATGAACTATGAGATCAGATTAAAAATTTTTAAGATTTAAATTAAAATTCTTTATACCTTACCTCATATCCAGTCTTCTAATTAAACCTGTTTCAACACCTGTGTGGTTTCATCTTGACAGATGTTATGTCTTCAGGATAACTGTTTCTTACTCTATCTATTGGTGGACCGATGAACCTCCTAATCAAATCAAATTCCACAGAAATTTCAAAATTGATAAGTTTTTCTTTCTTTTTTTTGAATGTGATTTTTTCCCAAACCAAGATATTCACATACCATCCATTGAAACACCACAACTAAAAAGTTTAACATAAGATTGGCACCAAAGAAAGAAAACAGCGTCAATAGGATAATTAAATTTGAAGAGGAAAATTATACTCAGACTAGGGTTTATAGGATAATTAAAATCAACAAAAATGACAAAATTAAGCAAGAAAATAAATCAGAAATTTATCAGATCAAATGCAGAGATTGTGACAAAATGTATATAGGAAAAACAAAAAGAAATTTGAAATCCAGGTGAAGTGGAAAAGTCAGCAGTAGCTGCTTGTGTTTGGTCTGAAAAACATCTAATTGATATAAGAGCTAGTTTAATTAAACAAATAGAAAAACCAAAAGAGCTCACGGTTTGGGGAAAATAATTTTGATTTAAATTTTAGTTTAATTTCTTCTTCAATTTTGTGATCCTGTGATATGTGATGAGGGATAAAATACGACCAGTGTTGTAACATCAGTTAAGGCCCATTTGTATACAAACAGTAAAGTTAATAAAATGATATGAACACAAGATTCATAATGACAGTAGAACGGTAATATAAATTTTTCCACACAAGAAAGAAAATAGAATATTTTATAATCTATAAGTTTGCAGAAATTCAAATAGCTAGGAACGATATTCACAAAGAAATTAAACATAGGCTCAATTCTGAAAATGCGCTCTATTATGTGTTACAGGGACTCTCGATGTTCCAACTCCTTTAAAAAATGTTAAACTGAAAATATATAAAACTGTTATTTTCCCAATTATATTATATGGATGCAAAACATGTACTCTTACTTTAAGGGAGGAAAGGAGATTACGAGTATTTGAGAATATAATTCTTTGGAAAATTTTGGACAAAAAAGAGAGATGAGCAGACAGTTGAATGGAGAAAACTACATAACAGTGAACTACATGGTCTTTATAGGAAGCTACATATAATAAGAACAGTTAAGTCTCATAGACTGGGATGGGCAGGGCATGTAGCATGAATGGGGAATGAAAGACGTGCATGGAAGCTTCTTATAGGAAAACCAGAGGGAAAACGCCCAGTTGGTAGACCAAGAATGAGGTGGGAGAATAACATTAACTATGATTTGAGGGAAGTAGATTATACAAGGAATGATTGGAAAACATTAGCTCAGGATACGGGTGTATGGAGAGTTTATGTCCGCATGGCCATGAACCTACGGGTTTGGTAGTGCCAGTGAGTTAGTTATAAGTTCTCAGAACTTAAAAGATACTATAATAATAATAATATAATAAAACTTTTTTTTTGTCAGCTTTCAGTTCACTTCCCATTTGTTTATAAAACATTTTCTTTAATCAAATTATCTTTCATCATCATAATTGGCTCGACAGCCCCATGTGGGCCTTGGCCGCCTACAGAAGCTTATGCCAGACTTCCCTGTTCTGCATTTCATTCTTCCAGTTTTTTATTTTTAAAATCTTAATGTCTTGAATTATACTATCCTCCCATCTTAATTTAGGTATTCCAACTTTTCTGACCAATAGTGCTTGTTCATTGTATATTCTTTTTGTAATCCTTTTGTTGTCCATGCGAATAATGTGTCCAGCCCATGCCATTCTATTAACTTTAACAAAATTCAGAATATCCGGCTGATTGCACAGCTTATACAATTCATTATTGTATCTCTTTCTCCATGCATTCAAATTATCTTTATATTTCGTAAATTAATTATGGGAAATAACATTTTTAGATTTTCAATTTAATAACCAATAAATGGGGAATTGTGAAATCTCACCTCACCTCTCAGTCTCATGCTTGAAGTTTATAGAGTGAGGTGAGATTTCACGGCTTAGTATTTATTAACTTTATATATTGAATTATTATAGGAAATATTACTATGAGGTATAATTTAAAATAAATTGTGTTCACCTCACCTCATATCCTGCAAACTCCACTGTACGGATACGAGGTGAGGTGAATAGAAATTATTAAAAATTGTATCTTTATATTATTTATTTGGTTTGATGAGGAATGTGCCGACATTGTAAAGAAAAGAAAGCTAGCAAAAATGAAATGGTTACACGAGCCAAATGAAGTAAATTTAGAACAATTGGGTAGTATTAGACGGGAAACCACCATGTTACTAAAGAGTAAAAAGAGGGAATATTTGAGAGAGAAGATTAATGATCTTGAAATGAATGCAAAAAGTAGGGACATTAGAGAATTATATCAGGGAATTAGTATAGAGAAGAAAGGGTTTCAGGCTAGAACAAACATAATTCGGAATGAAAATGGGGATATGATTGCAGATCCCAGGAGTATATTAAATAGATGGAAAAGTTACTGTAATCAGCTATTAAATGTACATACAGAACAGGACATTGAGGAGGATAATTTACAGACAGCAGAAATGCTAGTCGCAGAACCAAGTGCATTAGAGGTTGAAATGGCAATAGAAAAGTTGTAGATGTATAAAGCATCAAGTTCGGATGAGATCCCAGCAGAACTGATAAAATCAGGGGGAGAAAAATTGATGGACAAGATACGCTGGTTGCTTAGTATGATTTGGGAAAAAGAAGCTCTTCCAGATGAATGGAAAGAATCAATTATCATACCAATTTATAAGAAAGGAGATAAAACTGATTGCAACAACTACAGGGGCATCTCATTACTTTCAACTTCCTACAAAATTCTAACAAATATATTAGTAAGCAGACTTACTCCCTATATTGGTGACATTCTAGGAGATCATCAATGTGGCTTTAGAAGAAACAGGTCTACAACAGATCAGATTTTTAGTATAAGACAGATTTTAGAAAAGAAATGGGAATATAATAGTACTGTACATCACTATATGTAGACTTCAAAAAAGCATATGATTCAATTAAGAGGGAGAAGTTATATAGTATCCTATTGGAGTTCGGAATTCCTAAAAAGTTAGTTAGACTTATAAGAATGTGTCTAAATGGCACAAAGAGTAGGGTGCGTGTAGGAATAGAGTTTTCGGACACTTTTGAAATCCAGAATGGGTTGAAGCAAGGAGATGCACTATCTCCTCTACTATTTAATTTTGTACTAGAGCATGCCATTAAATCTTTAGAGAACGAGGAAGGCTTACAACTCAATGGTAGTTTATGCTGATGATGTAGTACTATTGGCCGATAGCGAGGAGGTACAAAAGGACAACACGCACACACTATTGAGTAGCACTAAGAAATTAGGACTGGAAGTAAATATCAATAAAACTAAATATATGGTCACATGTAGAAATACATTATATGATGGAAATGGACAGCTAATGACAAATGAGGGAAATTTTGAGGAAGTGGCTGAATTCAAATACCTAGGAACAATAATCACAAATAGGAATGAGATGCACAAAGAAATTAAACATAGGCTCAATTCTGGAAATGCATTGCAGAGACTCTTGATGTCCCAACTCCTTTCAAAAAACGTTGAACTGAAAATATATAAATCTATTATTCTACCAGTTATATTATATGGATGCGAAACATGGACTCTTACTTTAAGGGAGGAAAGGAGATTACAAGTATTTGAGAATAAAGTTCTTAGGAAAATTTTTAGACCAAAGAGAGATGAACAAACAGGTGAATAGAGAAGACTACATAACAATGAACTACATGGTCTTTATAGGAAGCCAGATATAATAAGAACAGTTAAGTCTCGTAGACTGCGATGGGCAGGACATGTTGCACGGATGGGGAATGAAAGACTTGCATGGAAGCTTCTTGTTGGGAAGCCAGAGGGAAAACACCCAGTTGGTAGACCAAGAATGATGTGGGAGAATAACATTAACAATGATTTGAGGAAAGTAGATTATACAGGGAATAATTGGAAAGCATTAGCTCAGGATAGGGATGTATGGAGAGCTTATGTCCGTGTGGTAATGAACCTAAGGGTTCGATAGTGCCAGTGAGTAAGTAAGTATATTATTTATTTTTTGTCACAAAGACAAATTTTAACCCAAAATAATAAACTTCTCATCAAATAACTCTTCTATTGTCTTGCTATGCAATGAGAGTTTTTTTTTTCCTCCTCTTTAATCCTGGTATTGTGAACATGAAACATCAAAATATTAAGCTTTACTGTTTAAAAGTAATGAATATTATCATAAGTAATGCCACGAGTGATTTCCAATTTATCTAGAGGATTTGGAAATCAAGAATGGCATTTGTTAGGACTATTTAACAAATAAAATTAAGCTGTTTACTCACAAATCATTATTTAAATATAGTTATTTTAAAATCTAATATATAAAAATACTTATTTGTTTAATTAAGGTAGAATTTTATATTGAACAATATGAGGTGAGTGATAAAAAATTCTACCCTAATGAATATACCTCATAGTGAGAATTCCTAAAATATGAGGTGTGATCAATAAGTTTCCGGAATGGCTTCAAAACAATTATGCCATTGAGGAGTTTTTAATTTTTACCCAGGCTGTACACTCAGAATTTCCTTGTGATGAATTTGAGGGGTCGCGCGACCTTCTCTGACCTTGCAGTATGCTGGTAGAAGCTCTGAAGTGAAGACGTGTTTTGTGCATGCGGCAATTTCTCTGTGTAGCAACAATGCGGGATTACGAGGAACAAAGAACATGCATCAAATTTTGCTTTAAACTTGGTAAAACTGCAACAGAAACATATCAAATGTTAAGAACAGCTTATGGGGAGGAAGCAATGGGCAAATCTCAAGCATTTGAGTGATTTTCGAAATTTAAAAGGGGCGTGACATCGGTTAAGGATGAAAATCGTCTGGGACGACCAACTTCCAGCAAAACCAATAAAAATATCGATCGAGTGAGGGAAATGGTATTAAATGATAGGCGCATTACAATACGAGAACTGTCTGATGCACTAGCACTCTCGTTTGGAAGTGTTCAAAGCATTTTGAAAGACGATTTGAACATGCGAAGAATTGCTGCGAAGTTCGTGCCCCGCCTCCTTTCAAATGACCAAAAGGAAAGTCGTGTGATTGCCTGCACAGATCTTAAAGAACAGCTTAAAAATGACCCATGGTTCATGGAAAAGGTTATTACTGGTGATGAAACATGGATTTATGGCTACGATCCAGAAACTAAACAACAGTCTTCGCAATGGAAGAGTCCTGCATCTCCACGCCCCAAGAAAGCCAGACAAGTTCGATCGAATGTGAAGTCAATGATTGTTTTTTTTGACATTAATGGAATTGTGCATAAGGGATTTGTACCACAGGGTCAAACAGTGAATCAAGTGTACTACAAACAAGTGTTGCAAAGATTGAGGGAGAATGTGCGACGCAAACGGCCAGAGAAATGGAGGACTGGTGACTGGTTCCTGCATCACGACAATGTGCCCGCGCACAAAGCAATTTCTGTCTGCCAGTTTTTGGACAAAAATAGGATGAGTACTGTTCCCCATCCAGCCTATTCTCCAGATCTGGCTCCAGCAGACTTTTTCCTGTTCCACGGCTAAAAATTCGGCTCCGAGGACATCGTTTTGAGGACATTGATGTCATCCAGCGCGAATCGCAGAAGGCATTGGACATATTTAAAGAAGACGACTTCCAGAAGTGCTTCCAGCATTGGCAGAAGCGCTGGGACAAGTGTATCAACTCCCAAGGTGACTACTTCGAGGGTGACAGTGCTGAATAGAAACTTTGAAGTGTTGTGTTTATGGCCTCATTCTGGAAACTTATTGATCACACCTCGTAAGTACTTATTTGTTTAATTAAGGTAGAATATTTTTTATCACTCACCTCATATTGTTCTTATTTGATTATAAACTAGTTTTGGAATGTAGTTTCTGTTCCATCCTCGTGTTTCCTATTTAGACTTGATATGTCTTATAATTACTTATTTTAGGAATTCTCACTATGAGGTATATTCATTAAGGTAGAATATTTTTTATCACTCACCTCATATTGTTCTTCTTATTTGATTATAAACTAGTTTCGGAACATAGTTTCTGTTCCATCCTCGTGTTTCCTATTTAGACTTGATATGTCTTATAATTACTTATTTTAGGAATTCTCACTATGAGGTATATTCATTAAGGTGAGTGATAAAAAATATTCTACCTTAATGAATATACCTCATAGTGAGAATTCCTAAAATAAGTAATTATAAGACATATCAAGTCTAAATAGGAAACACGAGGATGGAACAGAAACTATGTTCCGAAACTAGTTTATAATCAAATAAGAAGAACAATATAAGGTGAGTGATAAAAAATATTCTACTTTTATGAATATACCTCATAGTGAGAATTCCTAAAATAAGTACTTATTTGTTTGTTCGTATTTTATGCGTTGCCATACCGTTTAGCTGATTGTTATGGGGTATTTTGCAAAGTGTTCGACAAATTTCTGGGAGATTAGATTTGCATTTAGAATGGAACTTGCCCCGATAGCTCAGTCAGTAGAGCATTGGTCTAAAAAGCCAAAGGTCCTGGGTTCAAGTCCCAGTCTGAGTGTATAATTTTTCTGTTCAAATAAGATTTATCCATCAATGAAATGAATAATAAATACACAGTAAAATATATGCCTGAATCGGGTTAAAATCCTGAATTAGGCCTACATTTTTCTCTTCAAATAAAATTTGTTTTTCGATGAGAAGTGATAATTTTAATATCTAAGATCAAACAATTTTCAAAGTTTTAATATCTTCCGTCCATCTACTTTTACCTTGTGATTTACTGTCCTTACAGTAACATCATTATCATCCAGAATATTCCTCTCATGCTTTCTTCCTCCCATACATTCATGTTATTTGTATCTCGTTTATTTATTTAATCCACCTTTCCTCTGATATTCCTCATGGTTGTTTTCCTTGTACCTTAAGTTCTCTGCAGGATGAATGTAGATAGATTGTCAGTTAGGAGTTTGGAGTGGGGTTCAAATCAGAGGAAAAGAAGAGGGAGACCTAAGAAGACATGTATAGAGGGAATTATGAATTTGATGAAGGATAGGGGACTGCAGGATGGTGACTGGAAGGATAGAAATGAATGGAAGAATAGAATTGAAACTTAGTATTGGGTACAGGAAGATGTTATATACATTTAAAACCAGTTGAATAAATAAATGCAGTAGTCTTCTCTCTTCCATTAAATTTGATTAGTAGACATGGGTACAGGTTCAAGTCCCTAACAGAACAACCTTATTTTATATTGTTTACTTTTTATTTCACTCACCTCATACTTCATAACTCCTCGCAAACCCAGGGTTTCGTCACATCTGATGGCGTGGAGGTCAGTCTGCAGGATAGAAGGCCGTTGGACGTCAATTGTGAATGTGACACAGCATTGAGAATGTCACAAATGATGTGATGAAACCCTGGGTTTGCAAGGAGTTATGAAGTATGAGGTGAGTGAAATAAAAAATAAACAATATTAAAAAAACCTCAAAGTGTTATTTCCTATCTACATAACTTAACCTTATTTTATGTTTGTTGTATTACACATGCTTACTTTATGTAATGAATGAGATGAAATATACTCTACAGTGTTATGTTTTTCAACACACATATGACTCATACAGTCATTTATTTGGGCTGTGCCCAAGGCCTCATTAAGAAGCTACAATTCTCCTTTTGGCCCCCCTGCCCTAAGTTGACACACAGACTCTCAGTCATGAGGAAGTACAAATGAGTGTGCCCCATTAGATCACCACAACCACATATTTTAAATACCTATTTAAACCAGACTATTTTTTTATCTAACTTGAGTTGAGGTGAAAGGTTCATATAATAAAGTTGGGAAAGGTGTTATGAAATGAATGGAGATGAAATTAGGGAAACAGGAGAACTCTGGGAAAAATCCTGGTATGGCCCACCATCAATACTCCTCTGGTACTGCCAGGATTCAAACCTGAGATCCCAATCAGGGAGCTGGGTGCCCTAGCCACATGTTTCCTGAGGTAGCTTTTGTTTTGCATTCTTTTGAGATGTTCAAACCATTGCAATCTGACAACAGTATTATTCAGTAGAGGAAGCTTTGATCCTTAAAATATTAAACATAGATTTTTTATTGTTATTAAATATTTTATTTTAACAAATAATTGTATAAAAATGTTTTTGTGAATTTCTAGCAGACATAACCTCATTCTCACATGAGAAGTTGAGGTGGAAATAATTTCGAAGTTTCACATTTTCTTGCAACCACATACAGTAAATATTACCAAGGGAAAGCAGTCAATTAAATCTCTGTGGGTGTGTAAAGAGAGATATATCCTTTCTGGGTGATTGCATAAACAGAGATATCTCCATCCCAATTTTATTTTTTACATACACCAAGGGTCCAAAATTATGAATTACCATGAAATATACTAATCACGTTGTTACTATAATGTGTCACTCTGTCCTACAGTAATCAACATTTTCATTTTTATGACACAAAAAAAAATTGTCACTCTTTTTAGCTAGATAACCAATTTTTCAGAATTTTGGAGATATCTCTCTTTACCTACCCATCTGAGAAATGTTCCATTAGGAGTTACAATTTAATGTTCAAGTTGCTAACTGTATCATCTGACTGGAGGCAATTTACTTCACATTAAAAAAAATAATTCGTAATTTTTACCGTTGGCCATCAAATAATACTTAAGTCCATAATCATGAACTATCAAATATTATGGGAAAGTTTTTATTATTAATTTAATATTTCTCACTGAAGGACAAATTATATTTGAAGAGAAAAAAAAAAATGCTCAGACTGGTGTCTGAACCCAGGACTTTTGGCTTTCTATGCCAATGCTCTACCATCTGAGCTACCTGACCACTCCAATCTAAAAGCAAATTTTTCTCTTATACATTGTTAATTCCCAAGCACCAAATGCTACAAACTGTTACTTGATCACGCAAATGACGGCTTCTTTTTTAAGAAGACTTTTATTGGGAATTTAAAGATTACTTTATAAAGCCAGTAGGGCTTCTTTAGATGTTTTTATTGTTAATTTAATGCTTTTCACTGAAGGACAAATTACATTTGAAGAGAAAAATACATGAATAAATTAATGAGTCATTTTAACATCTTACCTCATATTTCATGTTTTTCAAACACGGTAACTATAGTTTTCAAATGATCTTGTCATTCATTTTCAACCGCCATTATGACAATTATGAGGTAAGATGTTAAAATGACTCATTAATTTATTAATTAAGAACCTCATAATGTGTTTCCCAATTTTAACTTTGAAGAAGAAAAATACATTAATAAATTAATGAGTCATTTTAACATCTTACCTCATATTTCATGTTTTTTCAAACACGGTAACTATAGTTTTCAAATGATCTTGTCATTCATTTGAAAACTATAGTTACCGTGTTTGAAAAAACATGAAATATGAGGTAAGATGTTAAAATGACTCATTAACCTCATAATGTGTTTCCCAATTTTAACTTTGAATAAGAAAAATACATGCTCAGACTGGGGTTTGAACCAGGACCTTTTGCTTTCTAAAGTAATGTTTAAATCCCCAATAAAAGTCTTATTAAATAAGAAGCTGTCATTTGCATGATTGAGCAACAGTTCGTAGCATTTGGGAATTAACAATGTAAAAGAGAAAAATTTGCGTTTAGATTGGAGTGTTCAGTTAGCTCAGTTGGTACATCATTGGCATAGTCTGTAACTACTGAAGATGAGGCTAACATGCCTTGAAACGTATGTCTAACAGAAACAATGATATGAGGTAAGAATTAAACAGACCAAACTTATTATTATATATGTATGTATTTATATGTGTGTCCATTATTGCTTCTAGCAGCTGCAATTTTTGTTTTATCAGTAACAAACTTAGCATATAGCAATCAATTAAAAAGTATGGTTTTTTCCTTCTTTTTTTTTTTAATTTGCTACTTATTTTGTATTATTCCAGTTTTTAGTGAATTCTGAAGGAATGAAGCTACTGAGGTTGTTCTCATGAAAAGATTTTTGAAAATATTTTACAAATTTTCATCAATTCTACGTAGCACACATGAAAATTACCAAAATTTACATATATATGATATGTGCATATGTGTCTGTTAATGCTCTAATGGCTGCAGTTTTTGTTGTGTCAGAACAAAACTTGGCACATAGCAATCAATTAAGAAAAGTAAGTTTGAGTTCATTAACCAGCAAACTTGGACGATCAGGAGTTACAAAAACGATTTGTACACAATCAAAGTTAGCCTTCAGTGTAAGTTGGAAGAAGTGTTTCATGAAACGTAACACTTTTTTCTACAAAATTGTTTTAAACATCTTACAAGGGAACTGTCTAACATTGCATGCTGAAACCTACCTTGAAATTTCTCCCACAGAAGCGTTCTGATGTAAAAAGACCGAAATAAGCATATTAATAGGAAGGTAGTCCCAATAACTACATGAAGTTCATGGAAGCCCTAGTCCAAAAAAATTACACTGGTATGCATGATTCTGGGGTTTCCTGCAAAATATATCTAATTTACTAAATTTGATGTGATGATTCTTCTTTATCTCCTTTAGCTTTAAAGAAGACAGACCAATGGATGGAAGAAGAACAAGAGGAAGACCAGCCAAGAGATGGATAGACAGTGAATGCACATCCAATATGTCTTCCTCTGAGGAGTGATCTTGGACATAAACAGGATGAAAATCCTACAAATTATGATTAAGAAGAAGAAGAAGAAGATGATGTGCTGATTCAAAACTGCAATTCGTTTTTTCTAGCATGTACAATTTTTTACAATTAGCAATTATATCTAAAAGTTTTAATGTAGTTCTTTGTATAAATATTGTACCATGGAGCTAAGAAATACTAAGAATTTCATTTTTTAAATTAATGTTTGACAACAATGACACCATCTGATCCTGGACAAGAAAAAGTTGGAAGCAGAGAGATATCCCCGTGCCAGGAATGAAAAAGATATGCTTCAGAAATTTCGAAAGCTTGGATTCAATATGAGTGTTGAAGTAAATTTCCTACATTCTCATTAGGACTTTTTCCCAGAAAATCTCCGCTGTGTCAGCCGGGAGCAGGGTGAAAGATATCACCAGGACATAAAGGAGATGGAAAGACACTACCAGGGGAAGTGAAATTTGAATAAGATAGCTGACTATTGCTGGTCGCTGAAAAAAGATGTACCAAATTCTTTTCACAGTATGAACTCTAAAAAGCATCCATTTCAAAGCAGCATGTAAAAAATTGGGTAATGTTCAAATTTAAGTGATTGTTTAGAACAGAGGTGAAATATTAGTTAATTCTGAAGATTTTAGTGTTGAGTGTTGTGGATTCATTAATTGATATTTAATATAAATTCAATAGAACCGAGTACAAAAAAGTATTACTACTTATTTTAGGAATTCTCACTATGAGGTATATTCATTAAGGTAGAATATGTTTATCACTCACCTCATATTGTTCTTCTTATTTGATTATAAACTAGTTTCGGAACATAGTTTCTGTTCCATCCTCAGTATCATCACGACGTATCAAGGCGACAGAACAACGGTCGTGATGATACTGAGGATGGAACAGAAACTATGTTCCGAAACTAGTTTATAATCAAATAAGAAGAACAATATGAGGTGAGTGATAAACATATTCTACCTTAACAAAAAAGTATATTTTACTATTTCTTATCACCGCTGTGGTCTCGAGGTAGCTTGCTGCCTTGTCACATAGCGGGCTTGGGTTCGATCCCCGGTCGGGACAGTTTTTCTGGGTGAGGTTTTAATCAGGGTTTTTCCTCACCTGTAAGACAAATGTCAGGAGAACTTTAAGGTTCAAACGGTCCCCGAAATTGTGTGGTCATCGCAATCATCATCATTCATATTCATTAGGCTTAGGATTAGAGACTCTCCTGGCATACCACTATCATCATCACCCATCATATCATCGGGGCAATGTAACCCCACCTTCCAGGCGCCCCAACCTCAAAAGTGGGTTACAAGTATGCCATGCCAGGAGAGAACACCAGGAATGTAGAAAGACAACCTGGGGCATTTGCAAAAAAAAAAAAATTGTGAAAAACTGATACATGATGGAGACAAACTAAGTTCATATTCTGATTCAGCATAGTCAAATTAGGGATAATAACATATTAGAATAAAAACCCCAGACAAAAAGTTAAAATTTGCATATCAGTGTTATCTGCCATTTTTAACTGCAAGATACAGAAACTAAAGCCAGAATCCAGCAATGGCAACCCATAGTATGAAGCAGGTGGATGTTCCTGCTTGATAAGAGTGTACTGGTGAGAAGCGGTGCATGTTGTGGATTTCCAATCCACAAATCAGGAGTTGTATTACTTCCCTATAGTTTAAATTAGAGACTTGGTGCTGATTTTAGTGACTTGCAGTTAAAAAAGCAGATAATAAAATCAATTTGAATCATGTATATTCTTACCTCATATATTTGTTTTGTTGCAACAGAAGAATGGTAAATAGAACATGGTTGGAAACCAACCAAGATCTACACCATTTTGTAAATTCCCTAGCAATGCATGGATATCACCACAAAGTATGTAGGATGAAGACCTAACACGACCCAAAATCAACATGCATATGTGAACTATCTTGCGATTGTTACCACATTACAATATGTAAAAAACTACTAAATCAATAACTGAGATCTGCACAGATTAATAACACTTAAAAATGAAGTGTAGGAAGACACTAACTCTAGTTAGTTCTATGCACAACTTGTGTGCATTTTCGTTATATATATATCTGTTTTTTAACAGAACTGCATTATCAAGAGCCATTGCTCCCATCATCAGCTGTTGTCACGACTGTCAATTTTTTTATTATGCTGGCCATCTTCTAATCTGCCAACTTTGTAATCAAATCAACACTAGATGGCAGTTTAGAAAATGGCCGTCATGATGAAAAAATCAACAGTCATGACAGCAGCTGATGACTCTTGATACCTTGGTTCTGTGTTAAAAAAAACATAGATATATGAGGTAAGAATATACATGATTCAAATTGATTTTATTAACCCGTCAGTGACGCACCCTATTACTTGCTTTCCTACTTCATGGACGGAGGCCATTTTAACATTTTAGTATTCCTAGAACACTGATTTGTATAAACGATCATAACTTTTTTAAATATCGATGGATTTGAACAAAATTTTTACTTGTTAGCTCAGAAATAAATGAGAAATTTAATACATACCGTATGGAGTTCAGTAGCCTTTATAAACTATTAAAAAAAAATTTGAAATCTGAATTTCTCTCTCATGATACACATTTTTACTAAATAATTTGATTTGCTCACATTGGACATCCCTGTTTCTTTCTGTGAGACACTAAATATATTGTGTGGCATAGTGCTGATTCATGTGTAACTTGTATATACAAAAGCAGCTGACATAACCAAAATCAGAATGAATATTTAGAAGAGTGAACTCAAGCTCAATCTTGTGTCAAAACACTAGCAATGTTTATACTTACAATCTGAATTATTGCTTGGATTTGTATAAAAATTCTACAGCAGTTATTTGCAACTACACAGACCATAAAAATAATTTTCTCTTATTTTAGTACTATTAATTTTAGAAATAGAAAATCACATAACCTTAGTAGTTGAGCTTGGTGTGATACAGCTCGAAACACTCTTCAATACACAGACCTACATCACATTCCTGGCAGCAATAAACAGATGTCTTTCTTCTCCCATGTTTAGTACAAAAACACACCTCCTTTGAGGTTTCAATTTATCTTCTCCCATGTTTAGTACAAAAACACACCTCCTTTGAGGTTTCAATTTATCACTTTTAGGGGTAATTTTTCCGATGAAGTGTCTTTTAGGTTACGACTGGCCATAATTACGTATATAACGCACGACACCGCGCCTCAGACTGATTCCTTGTAAGTAACATCTATTTGAAAGAGGCAAAATAAATCAGGTATTCCCCTAAACAGGTCGATTTATATATCAATCGATAGCTTGTATATCATTTTATCGACCTGAAAAATTAGATTGTGTATAAGTTTATTAGAAGCCCTGCAGAAAGCAGCACAAAGCTAGGTCTGTGTGCCATCGAGTGTTGAAGTAAGAAACTACTTCAACCTCAATACCACATGCACAAAATGTGATCACAGCTGATTCATACACTTAGAAAGAAAGCTAAGATCTTAGGCTTCAAAATTATATTGTTCATACGCAAATATAAGAATATACAGCAGTAAAAAAAAACAAATGAAAAGGTCGCGCGCATTTAGAGGAAATTACGATTACTTCAATCTCATCTGATTTTTAAAAAAATAATATGAAATTAAATTTTAAACAAATATTATGTTTATTCATATGTCCTGAAAGCTCATAATTTCTACGTTAAACACAAATAAATTACATATTTGTAGCTTCAAAAATGTACGATCCAGAACAAAAAGAAAACACGCCTGCATAGGTCTATACCACGTATAGATGTCGGCAATAAGTGAAGAAGAGAGGGTCTATACCACGTATGGATGTCGGCGCTGACGGGTTAATAAAAACCTCATAATGTAAAATTCCCAACGTTAATATATGAACAACAGATAATTTTTTGGACATGATCTTGGTACATCACAACACTTCTGTGGAAGAAATTTGAAGGTAGATTTCAACATGCAATGGTTGACAGTTCTTTGTTAGATGCTACTTATACACCAGAAAAATCTGCATTGTGCTTTGGATACGATTACCTTAAATTCCATGACCTTGTTTCAGAGTAGAATATGTTTCTAAAGGTGGCAACAATGGAATTGTTGGCTATTCTTTACAACCTGTGATGCAATTTTTTAAATTCTTTCATAAATTCCTGTCAAATTTTATTCTTAGGGTTTCATTTTTCAAAGTATTTCCCACCATTTACATGATTTTTTACATTTTTTCTAACAATTATTTCAATATATTTTTTCTATGATATTTAACTACATACGTAGCATGAAGACGTGGCCGCATATTGATTTTAACGAATATACAACAACAAAGACTGTCAGTGCAGCCAACAGAGTATGTACCAATTAACTGTACACATATACTTCAGA
Organism: Diploptera punctata; assembly: GCA_030220185.1. NCBI lineage: Eukaryota > Metazoa > Arthropoda > Insecta > Blattodea > Blaberidae > Diploptera > Diploptera punctata. The sequence continues at coordinate 4,425,355 of JASPKZ010007797.1, read as the reverse complement.
ATTTCAGAACTTACTATTTATTTTCTGGGCATTGCATTCTTTCACAGGTTGGAGTGCTTAATTTTAAAATACAATAGGAAGTAACATTAAGAGATTTGTTTAATAATTAAAACATTTTGTCTGTTCATTCTTACCTCTTAGAGTTGTTTTTGTCGAACATATGTTTCAGAGCTTCTTAGCCCCATCGTCTGTAATCACTGATGATGGGGTTAAGAAGCTCTGAAACATATTTTCGACAAAAACAGCTCTAAGAGGTAAGAATGAACAGACAAAATGTTTTAATTAGAGTGCTTAAATTGCATTAAGTTAGCTTTTAGGTTGATTTTTCATAGGTTACTGTACTTAAATTGCATTATGTTAGCTTTTAGGTTCGTTAAATATCATGTGTATGTTAGCTGCATCCCGTGATTCAATAGTGTAAACTGCTTTACGTTTGTTGGTGCATGCGCATGGTGTATGATTGGAACTCAGAAAAATTTTTCACGTCACATGTTGTAAAGAATCCCCGAATTGTCTAATAATTATTGAGTAGTGGCACTATTGTTTCTAACTGAAATGTCTGGTCAGTAACAGTTATTCTATTTTCACTTTTTTAATTAATGTTTTTCAGTTTCTATAAACAGGCACTGGCTTTCTTGCTCTGTTCTTGACAAGAGACTCAACGTCGACAGCATCGCCATTAGGAAGGACGTATTGGTTGTTCCCGTAATCGACAAATCCCTCCTTATTCTGTCTCCTGCGCTCCTCCTCTTCCTTATCGCATGGGTTCCCACTTGTGTACGTGTATTCCCTGCGCACACCATCTGGATCCGTGTAGCCATACTTTCCTTTCACCACGCAGTCTACTCCGATGGTTTCTTCTTTGAATGTACCATCGTCATTTTCATAGCCCCAAGTGATGCTGCCATCTGGATTATCTTCACGGTACTTTCTAATTACCTGGGGACATAGAAAACATGTTACACTTGTGTTGCTCTAAATACAAACTGATACAATAATTAAATAAGTTGTTTTTTTAATAATACTAGTGTTCGCTGAGTGGTCAAAATTCAACCATAATTATAATTCATTCAGAAATTTTTATATCTCACAAAATATGTATATTTATGTTGGAGTATAACTGATGATGGGGATGATAGTATTCTATATTAGCACCCAGCATCATGAAGAATTTGGGTAGTTACAATAAGTAGTAGCTCCACGTTGAAAAAACCAGCTATAACGGCTGGTGGAGACGACATGCTGACCACATGTCACCCCTACTGGCAGGATGATCGCTTACCTCTGTGATTAACACATGTACATGTATTACTTTCTTATAGTTTAAATGGGAGCTTTGTTGCTGGATTTTAGTGCCTTGCAGTTAAAAATGGCAGATAATTTTTTGGACATGGCCTTTGTACATCACATGCTTCTCTGAAAAAAAAAAATTAACTCTTGCACCATGGGTATTTTCCATAAACACTGCCTTGCAATTCTTCTTCTTCTTCCTTCCAAGTATTAGGCCAAGGCCTGTTACGATCCTATAGAAAATTTTCCCTCCAGCGTAAATAGTTTGATCCTTCCGGAAAATTCTCATATAAGATTTGAAAGCATAATAATAGTCCCTTCGATTGGTTGCTGGCCAAAGGAAGGCAAGACCAGTGATGGGGCTGCCATCTTATACCCTCTGGTCAGGCTTTTCTGGAGAAGAAAAGAAAATAAAGGAAAGAAGAAATGGAAGAAAGGAAAGACTCCCTAGCCCTCGGAAGCCCTAATAGCGTCGGGGTCGAAAAAACAAGAGTTAACCAAGGGAGGTTAGATAGTAAAGTTAAAAGAGTGCAAAACACAAGTAAGTGGAAGAAATGTTTTGCTCAGCTTGGGCACCTTGTGGTCGCCATCCACATATCCTCTAGATGAGGACCCCTGAGGGTTAAAAACGGCAAAACTAACTGTTTCCAAATTTTTAAAATTACTTATAAACAGAAGAGAAAATGTCTTTGCCTATTTATGTACAGATTTGAAGAGAAAAATTGATGTCTAGACTGGGGTTTGAACCAAAGGTCTCTAGTTCTATATACTAGCATTCCTACTAACTGAGCTATGTAAGGCTTCAATCTAAATGCAAATTTTCCTCATATTTTATAATTCTCAAAAGTGGCAAATGAGAAAACAGCACCAGTTGATAGGAGAATAACATTAATTATGATATGGGAGACTATTTAACTCATGCCCCAAATTGGAGTCAATGACCAATCATATTTCAATGAATTTTGTTTTACAACCAATGACAGTCATATTTCACCTCACTATTTATTTAATTCTGTTTACCAAAATAGAGAAAGCTCATCCTTTTTAATTTTCTGAATAGGTCAGAGCATTATTTGGAGTGACTGACTTTCTAACAAATACAATGAATATAGCAAATAATGAACAGATTCCTTCGCCCTACACATATGATAATTGTGTGTTCAATAATTGTGTTTTTAGATAATGATTTTACTGATTGTTTCCTAAAAAAATTAATTAACCTTTAAACGCCCAAAAGCCCATATGCTGGGTTTTAAATTGTATGTCCAGTCTGCCCGCAGACCCAGCGTATGGGTTCTGAGCAGGTGGACCTGTTTGGTTGCTTGAAATTATACTGGATAATACTACTTTTGTTACATACCTTTTTTCAGGGTTATCAGATGCTTGGCAACATGATGTGAAGATAACATTTGTTTATTAAAGGTTTGTTTTTGTGTGATACTTCTCAAAACAATCACCAATACACAAACCGACATCACACTTTTTACACTTCACTTACATGTGTTTTCTGATTCCCCGTGCCGAACACACACGACAAATTAGTCTTTGTAAAGCTACCGGCCAATGTTGACTAAAGTTAACTTCAAGTCATGAAATGTCCGTACTCAATTTACTAGGTCTACCAGGGAGTCATCTACAGGGTGTTCTACCAGCCTGTTCCAAAAAGTCTCTGACAAGTCTAAGTCAGAAGTCTCAATGTGTTGTTTTGGCACCAATGAAATCAGAAGAAGAAAACTGTTTAGAATGGTCAAGTCTAACAAATGAAAAAATAATTTATTGGTTGAGAAAACCAGCTATAACGGCTGGGGGACTCGACATGCTGACCACATGTCACCCATGCACTGGCTAGATGATCATCTACCTTTGTGATTGACACATGTGGGTGTGAGGCCAGCAGCCGGCTGGTAGACTAAGGGCCTTCTAGGCCTGTTGCACCATGGAATTTTTATTATTATTCTTAGATTATTAGGCATCACTTTTCTCTTAGGTCTTACTATCCCACAACACATCATATCCTATTAGAATAATTAGGCCAAGAAAAGGTACATTTCTGATTCTGTCACGTCAGGGGGAAGAGTACAGTTTTCTTCACTGTCAATTCTAGTTTCACAAACCCAAGACTCTACCCGTAAGTCAGGTGTCTCACAGGTATAAGTGTCAGTTGATTGTAGCTCGTGATTGTCATTGTTATTGTCATCGTCATTGTCATAGTCCGAGAATTTCTTATATTTCAGCAGAACTTAGTGATTTTGTACCAGACACATCGTAAACTTCACTCTGAGTCACAAAACTATGAATGAAAATGGGCTGTGTTGGAATGTGACCTGTTTTTTTTTCAAAGCTTTTCAGCTTTGGGGGAAAACTGACTGGATGCAACATAACACAAATTCTAAACAAAAGAATGAAAGAGGGTTGGAATATACCTAAATATATATAGTTTTTCACTTCTAACCTGATTCACAATACTTTAAAATCCCTAAAGTTATTTGGTAACTATCATGAATTTAAAAATTCTCTCTATGGTATAAAATATCACTACGGGTTTTTGCTGTGAATACCACTAATTTTACAATAATATTTAACACTTTAACCTTTTGACTGCCGAGTTTTCCTTTTGCCGGCTGGGCTGTGGGTGCCAGGTTTTTTAAATTTAAAGTACTACGCCATACTATATAATATAAACCTATATAAACTATATTTAACTATCTACATGCCATGCTAAATTTAATTTAAACTCACTATTTTACATTTATTTGAAGGTTAGGCGGTGTTGCTTCCACTTGTAAAGATCCCAGGTTCGAATTCATCACGGTGACTTTATTGAAATTTGTTATCACTATCACTAAAACATTTATTCTACTGAATAATTTTGATGGTATTATCACTAAACACTTATAATATTAAATATTGTTGAACATTTTTTGTGGTCCTGGGTTCGAATCAATTCCAGTCAAACAGCTGTTTTATGCCACGTGTTTCGTTTGGCGCGACACGCCCACCACTGTCAGTCACACTCTGTTCATTTAGGTCTACATCACTTGCTTTACTATTTACAGGCTTAGATTGTAATAATATTCTCTTAGAAACAGGACTACTATCACATTCGTCAAACAAATAACCATTTGATGAACTGTTACTGTCACTCTCATCTTCTGATAAAACTGTCACAATAAACTCGCGTATTGTATTTTCGTCAACTTCGAGACATGAATCACTGGATTCCACAGCACGACCTATCCCTTGCTCAGGTATCTTTTCAACTAAAAATAAAATAAATAAAGAGAAAATCCTGAAATTGCAATATTCCATAGCAAAAAAAAAAAAAAAAGGCCTTGAAACATGAATGTACACCCTCCTTTAGAAAACCGATTTACAACCAGCCTGTACCGTTATTCTGTAAGGGATGTGCAAAGTATTGCTAAGAAAGGATGTACAAACATAGAACGAACAATAATTTTAGTTTATTGAAGTAAAAATTTCGGGAAAAAAATATTTAAAGTAATAAGATTGAAAACCGGAGCCTGCCGGGCGTGGCGTACAGCTGTACACACACTTTCACCGGCGCACGCCGGGCATGGCGTTCAAAAGGTTAAACATTATTTGATGTTTGTGACCCCCACAGATTTTAAAATATGAGATAATAAAATTAGCAGTTATAGTCAAAAGCCAAAGAGTTTAAAAGCTAGGTGGACATTTAAACCTGGGCAGCCTGCTGCTACCTGGCCATTTAAACTTGGGCACTTAAAGGTTAATAACCTATAATGTTGGTTATAATTTACAGTTTGATGTGTTTCAGTTTTTCTCCACTAGAGTGCATTGTTACAATAGTGCGACCCTATTTGGTAATAAATAATACGATCTAGTTGCAGTGATGAACAAATGAAACATAATCAAACATTTATCATTTGTTTTCAAACATCGCAATTTACATTAAATATATAAATATTTTAAAATGACTATATTTAAATAATGATTTGTGAGTAAACAGTTTAATTTTATTCATTAAATAGTCCTAACAAATGCCATTCTTGATTTCCAAATCCTCTAGATAAATTGGAAATCACTCGTGGCATTACTTGCGATAAATTATACATGTAATGATTGGAAAACAATAGATGAGGATAGGGATGTATGAAAAGCTTGTATCAGCATGGCCATGAACCACAAGGTATGATAGTGCCAGTGAGTTACTTAGTCAGTCAGTCAGTTAAGAAATGGGAACCTTAGAAGCAAAGGGTACAAGTGACAAATTGCTAATTTTGTAGTTAAATGTAGATTTTACTAAAATCTAACCTAATCCAATTTAAGTACTCTAATCTGTAAAAGACCAACCTAGAAGCTAACCTAATGTAATTTAAGCACTCTAACCTGTGAAAGAAGGCAACATCAAAACAAAAAAAAGTAACTTTTGAAATTATTAAATTATTATCATGTGTCCATAATTAGTGCATACTTCATGTTGGCAGCACTGTAACACGTCTTTGTTGTTGCATAAAATATTCATTAAAATAATATGGCTGCCACATCTTCATGCTACGTATGTAGTTAATCCTCTGCATGCCACTGGTAAAATCTCTTGTGTTAGAGATTTAAATTGCATCCACCAATTTGATTGGCTTTGCAAGTAGTTTAAGCATATTGTCTGGCAGGTAATGGACAGATGCATCAGAGCCGATCTAATCAGCTCACGGCACCTACAGGATTAAATGTCACAGAAAATATATTGAAATAATCGATGAAAAAATGTAAAATTAATTGTAAATGGTGGGAAATAATTTGAAAAATGAAACCCTAAGAATAAAATGACAGGAGTTTACGAAGAAATAAAAAAAGTCATGTCACAGGTTATAAAGTTTAGCCGTAAAAATGTGTCTGGTACTGAAATCTGGTGGCTAGAAAGAAAATGACATATGTAGTGTCTCAACTTTGAATACCATTTACTCAAAATCAATCTTTTGTTACTTATACACTTGGCTTATAAGGGTCTCAATTCATTTTGAATTCATGTATAAAATTTAACTTTGAATTTAGAATGTGTATTACCTGAGCAACAGGTTTCTTGTTACGTTGTGGTTTGTTATACTGTTGTTGAGGTTGAGGTGGAGGTTGTCTCACCACTTGCTGTTGTTGTCTTGTGAACTGCTGCTGCACTCTGTGCTCTTGAGGCTCTGCAGGTTGTCGCACCTGTTGGCACAATCACTTTATTCAATATTTACTTTACACATACTTCCAAGATTCCAACTCAGCTGCGATGATGATCAGAAACAAACAAACAAGCAAACTATATCCTCAAATTTATTTTAAAAATACAATAGGAAGCAACATTAAGAAGTTTATTTAATAATTAAGATATTTGGTCTGTGTATTCTTACCTCTTATTATTGTTTTTGTTGAGCATATGTTTCAAGGCTTCTGAGCCCCATCTTCAGTGATTACAGACTGATTTTTCTCAAGTTGTCGGCCCTGCTTCCTGACTTTTGCTCCCTCTACCTGTGGTACAATGAACTTGCTAATGCGGTTCCTTTCTCTGGGAATTTCAAAATTCATAATTCTTTTCTTGTTCTTCTATATGTAGATATTTTTCCCACACAGTGAGTTCATTTTTGTTTTCTAACTGTTTTAATAATTTTGTGTTTACATCTGTTTTGTGCTTTTCTGACCAAATGTGAGCAATCACTGCAGATTTTTCTACTTCCCCCCCCTTTTTTTTATTTCTTATGTGTTCTTTAGTTCTAATGGTTAAATTTCTTTTTGTTTTCCCTGTGTATATTTTATCACAGTCTGCACATTTTATTTGATATATTCCTGATTTTTTTTACCATCATCAATCTTTACATTTTGTTGGTTTTTATTAGTTTATTTAAACTATAATCATTATTTGGTGCTAACTAATATAATATTAGTGGCTGCTCACATTTGTTCAGAAAAACACAAAATAGATGTAAACACAAAATTATTAAAACAGTTAGAAAACAAATATGAACTCACCATATGGGAAAAAATCTACTTACAGAAGAATAAGGAAAAAATTATGAATTTTCAAATTCCCGGGGAAGCAAGTTCATTGGACCACAGGCAGAGGGAGCAAGAGTCAAGAATCAGAGCCGATAACTTGAGAAAAATCAGTTTGTAATCGCTAAAGGTGGGGTTCAGAAGTCTTGAAACGTATCTTCGACAAAAACAACCATAAGAGATAAGAATACACAGACCAAATATCTTAATCACATCCTCAAATACTGTTTTTTATAGAAAATCAACCCTAAAAACCAAAATTCAATGTGGAATATTGTTCATGGGACAGATACCTCAAAATAATAAGTCACCAAACTATTTTTGTCTCGTAGACCACCAATTCAATTTACCCACATATTTAGCTTTCGTAGATCTTGAAAAATCCTTTGATAAGGTGATAAGAAGAAAATTGTGGGAAATAATGAAGGCAAGAGGGTATCCGGCTCAACTTATAGAAGTAATAAAAAGTCTTTATAATGGCACAAAAATTATCCTTAATTTAGATAATTATTCCAGAGATGAAATTTTAATAAATCAAGGAGTTTCGACAAGGGTGTACATTATCACCTATATTGTCTTCTTCTTCCTTCCAAATATTAGGCCAAGGCCTGTTACGATCCTATAGAAAATTTTCCCTCCAGCATTTCATAGGATGGCCCAGTGATCTTCGTCCTCTGGTATATAATTATAAACAGCTTTGGGGATCCGATTTGAATTCATTCTTTCAAGATGGTCCTCATCTAGGGGATATGTGGACGGTGACCACACGGTGCCCAAGCTGAGCAAAACATTTCTTCCACTTACTTGTGTTTTGCACTCTTTTAACTTTACTATCTAACCTCTCTTGGTTAACTCTTGTTTTTTTTTACCCCTACGCTATTAGGGCATCCGAAGGCTAGGGAGTCTTTCTTTTCTTCCATTTCTTCTTTCCTTTATTTTCTTTTCTTCTCCAGAAAAGCCTGACCAGAGGCTATAAGATGACAGCCCCATCACTGGTCTTGCCTTCCTTTGGCCAGCAACCAATCGAAGGGATTATTATTATGCTTTCAAGTCTTATATACGAGAATTTCCCGGAAGGATCAAACTAATGACGACCTACATTGTTTAATATATATTTTGACGAGGTTATACAAAAATGGAAAAAAATCAAGTCCAATAGGAATACAAATTAATAAGGAAATGTATATGAATATTTTAATGTATGCAGACGATCTTGTAATTATACAGAAGTCAGAGGATGATTTACAAAGAGCCATTTACATGTTGAATCAATTAGGATTCTATTATAATCTCAAAGTCTCAACTTCAAAACTAGAATTATGGCTTTTCAGGGCAAAGTGCCAGTCAGAGCAAAAATAGTAATCAATAATGAAATAATAGAACAGATAGCACACTTTAACTATCTTGGTTCAGATATAACACATGGCTACGAATGGGATATACATAATAAATTCAACCGATATCAAATCATGTGTGGCACCATAAGAAGAACCCTCTGAAAGACTCGAAGAGAAACTCAGCTCAGGTTTTATAAAATTATGGCTGTTCCTGTTCTTTTATATGGATCTGAATCTTGGAGGACGGCCAAGGAAACAATGGACTTGAGACCAGAACAGGTCGCATTGACCTAATCCTGGAAAGGAAGAAGAAGACCACGTGCTTTTTTTTTTTTGGTAGATCACCTGAATTTCTAATATTGAATTTTGACAAATTCGTCAACATCAAATGAGTTTTTTACACAGTGCTACTTATTTTGGTGTGGACCCCTCGACCTCTGGGGGTTGATGTAGACTACTTTAGGAATGACTGCTCTAAATGGACTAAATATTTAACTTTCAAACCATAAACAGTGAGCTACACAATCCTTTTTTGAAACCAGATGTAATAAGAACAGTTAAGTCTCCCAGATTGCAATCAACGAAACATGTGACACAAATGGGGAATGTAAGAGGGGCATGGAAGCACCTTATAGAAAAACCAGAGGGAAAATGCTCAGAAGACAGGCCAAGAATGAGGACGGAGAATAGCACAATAACTATGATATGAGGGAATTAGATTATACAGGGAACAATTGGAAAACATTAGATCAGGACAGGGATGTAGGAAGAGCTTATGTCTGCATGCCCATAAATCTAAGGGTTCAATAGTGCCAGTTAGTTAGTTATATTACCTGAGGTCGTAACTGTTGACGTGTTGGTATGATGTCTTCAATTGGTTGGCGATACTGCTGACGCACAGGTGGTTCTGGTTGTCTGAATTGCTGACGAACTGGAATTTGAATTTCTTCATCGGCTACATTTGATACGATTGGTCTCTCGGGTCTGAAGGGAGGCCTTGAAGATCGCAGTATTGCTGGCTGCAGAGTATCAGGACGAGTTGACAGGCTCGTAGGAAGTGGCGTTGAGCTGGGAATCGGCAGGGGCTGGGGGTCATTGTCTGTATCTTCTGGCAGGTCTTCTTCAATATCTTCCTGAATGGGGCGAGGTTCTAGTGGAGGAAGTGGTCTCGCTTGGGACAGAATGGCAGGGATTGGAGGAGTAGATCCCAGAGGAGCAGGTGTGCTTCTCGATATTGTTGTCTCTCCAGTGGTCGGGAACCCTTGTGGCTGAAGTCTTCCTCCTCTAGCTGGACCACTAGCCCCTGGACGACGCAGTCTTACAATAGGTGATGAGCCTGGCAGTGGCCTTGCTTGTCCTTGGAATCGGGTTCGAATCTGAGGTCGACCAGACAGAGGCACGGAGCCAGGAATAACGGCTCTCTGAGGAACTGGGGAGTCATCATACTGTGCGACTGCTGCACCACATAATAACTGCAACATAAAATAACTGTCAATTAAAACCTATCTTCAATCTTCAAATTTTGTTATGTATATCTTATGTACCAAAATCGACTCAAATTTAGAATTCTTTTACTTATGATTTTCCAAACTATGTTCTTGTACTATTGTAGCTCTACATACTTTTTCCATCTCTACTAACATTTCGTACTATTTTAAACTTGTTAACCGATACTTATAACTTGAATTGAACTTTCATTTGTTTATATCACCATGAGGTTTAATTTAACATTTAAATTAAAATACTTCATACCTCAACTCATATCCTCTTCTAACTAAACCGCCTCTTATAAAAAGGAAAAATTACAGCTATAATTGAAAATAAATTTTATAATTAAAAATAAATTATGGTGTTCATTTATTATATTTTATAACCCAATAATAAGTAAATCGATTTAAAATTACGAAGAAACTATCGAATTAGGTCGATTTGATCATAGCATAATCAATAATGAATCCATTCGTTACAGTATCGATTGAATCAGCGATAACCCGGATTGAATGGTTACGATATGAATGATGCACCGTGATTTGGAAAATTACCGGATAGATGGCGAATGTGTTAACATTTGTTTAACTGGCGCTATAATAATTATTGTTTATGCAAATTATCGGTATTCTGTCTGATAGATGGCGGATGTGTTAATATTTGTTCAACTGGCGCTATAAAATTATTTACGCAAAATGGAATGTATCGGCAACCTGTCTGATAGATGGCGGATGTGTTTATATTTGTTCAACTGGCGCTGTAATAATTTTATTTACGCAAAGTACGGTGTACGGGTATCCTGTCTGATAGATGGCGGATGTGTTTATATTTGTTTAACAGGCGCATTTACGCAAAATGGAATATACCGGCGTGGCGCGTGATTTTGAACGTATTGTCTGTCAGTGTCGTTTCAATTTTGTATGATGTTCATATTAATTTGTGCGTCTAAATGAGATGGGTTCTGTGTTCCCATGTAAGACAACTTAAAATGCTCATGCACGTACATGTTAAGTATATTATGATAACGCCATTTTGTGTTGAATAATCTTTCATTGTATTCCTATTACAATAAGGTAATACAGTAAGACTTGTTTAAAGCGGAATCGCACGGGACCAATTTTTTCCCACATAGACAACATTCCGCATTATTAAAAAAAAAATCTTAGATTATAGAGCACCGAATATGTCTTTTAATGACAATGGTACATACCACTTAGCCATCTTTATTCCATAAATTCAGAACGCTACCTGTGAAAGATACGTACACAATCGGTCTCAGATCTTAAACTAATTAAAGAATTTACAGTGCACTGGTTATTTGTAAGACAGATTCACACGCCAAATATTTGTTAAATGAACCTGTATTTCGGGTATGCAGTGAGGCCGAAAGAAAATTCCAGATACAGGTAGAAACTCTATTTCTCCCGGCGGCAGGAATTCAATCAAATAGAAACTAATTTATTTCTCTATCTTTCCGCCTTATAAACATTTTTTCGTGAATTGTGTAGAAATATCCTTCCATTTCCGCGTTGGACAGATTCCGTTTTATACAAAATAAATACACGTAAAATTGCTATTATTTTGCCGGGACCATTAAGTTGTTCACATTGGACAGATTTCCGCATTATTCATGTTCCGTATTAAACAAGTTTTACTGTATGTCTGAAATGCTCTTCTCTCTCTTGTGTTAGCAACATCGCTATATGTTTTGGAAATTTTAAAGTAGGAAATATCCGTGTATATTTAAGAGTAAAATAAACACAAAGATTGGATAAAATTATGAAATAATAAAACATAATATATTATATAGAATTGCAACAAAAATGCAGGGCGGTCATTGATATCCTCTACAGCAGCAGTTTCCAAATTCTAGTCACGGCCCTAAGGCGGTGACTAGATGGAATAATCATGATTTCAGAGAGAGGTAAATTATACAGGAAATTATTGGGGCCAATAGGGATTGATACAGAGCTTATATCCATGCGTCCATGAACCATCGGGTTTTATATATTACTTTTTTTCTGTGACAGCAATGATTGGTTTTTGTTCTGTATTTATGTAAACTATTGCTGGTTTATAATTTAATAAATCTGACAAAATTAAATTAACAATTATAAAATAATTAGAAAATATAGATATTCAGCCGCATATTAAATACATTCATTGCAGTATCGACTATTGAATAGTTTACGATTTGATATATCGTAACTTGTCCAGCAGATGGCGGATGGGTTTAGTTGTGAGAAAATTAAGCAAAGTGGAAGGTACCAATTGGCGCGTGATTTTGAACGTATTTTCAATGTCGTAATAGTTCATTCTTCTATGAACATTAATTTGTGCGCTACATAATGAAATTCTTTACAATGAAGAAGCAAGATGGGTGCGGTTTTCTCGGCAGGTAAGACATTTTGAATTTTTATGCACACATTTAAGTGTTGACCCGATTACTATATTATCATGTCGCCATTTTATGATGTATAATTTTTAACTGCTTATCCATAAGAATATATGTTTAAAATCCCTTGCGTTATCAATGTCTGTATGCACATATTGGAGTCCAATTTTTTGTTGTAAATTTCAAATTAGAAAATATCTAGATTTAAGAATAAAATGAACACAAAAATAGGACCAAATCATGAATAACTGAAAGGAAACTGTGTCGCATCCCTTGAGTGGTCGCTGGATGGAAGAATAACATTAACCCTGATTTGAGGGAGGTGGATTATTCAGAGAATTATTCGAAAGCATTAGCTCAGATAAGCATGTATGGAGAGCTTATCAATGACTGTCCGACTCAAAGACAGTTAAAAAAATATCTCACTAAATGTTTCCTGAGACGATACAATATATAACAGTGTTCCAGATATATTTTTATTATTCTTTTTATATTTTACACTTTCTTTATCAAGCCAATTACTTAATCTAATTATCTATCTATCTATAATGGCATAGCCCATTGCTGAGCCATGAGGAGCTGTAAGGAGTTACTAAATCAAGTTAATTTTTAGTTACCTTCTTTGCTCATAGTTGTCATGGGTGGCTTGCGGTCAACACACCGATCCAATGAGACATCTAACAGGCAGCTAAGGTATTATTAGGACGGTAATGTCGGTAAATTTTGCTTAGAGGCCTCTTTATTCTAATCAAATTATAGGTTATTATTTAAATATATTTTGTTCTTTCTTTGTCAACTGGATATTGTGTAGTCTATGCCCATTATGAATTATTAATCAAATTGTATAACTAACTATCTGGCACTATTGAACCCGTAGATTCGTGGTCACGCGGACATAAGCTATCCATACATCCCTATCCTGAGCTAATGTTTTCCAATCATCTCCTATACAATCTACTTCCCTCAAATCATGGTTAATGTGATTCTCCACCTTAATCTTTGTCTACTAACAGAATTTTTCCCTCTGGTTTTCCTACAAGAAGCTACCATGCGCCTCTTTCATTCCCCATTCGTGTCACATGTCCTGCCCATCGCAGTCTACGAGGCTTAACTGTTCTTATTATATCTGGCTTCTTATAAACACCATGTAGCTCAACGTTAAATAGTCTTCTCCATTCACCTGTCTGTTCATCTCTCTTTGGTCTAAAATTTTTCCTAAGAACTTTATTCTCGAATACTCGCAATCTCGTTTCCTCCCTTAAAGCAAGAGTTCAAGTTTCACATCGATATAATATAATTGGGAGAATATTTTCAGTTTAACATTTCTTGAAAGAAGTTGGAACGGTAAGAGTTCCTGTAATGCATATATAGCCTAATTGTTATCTTTATCGGCCTGTATATAATTCTTCTGTATGTGTATTTGTCACTCTACTCTTCCTAAACGACTAGACCGATTTTGATGAAATTTTTTGTGAACGTGTCTGATTGGGTCCCTCGATGATTTAGATTTACAATTGGACCCTCTGAAACAATTAGATGCAGGAGTTCACCTGAAGTCAACATTTTAAAATCGCTCTAGCGATCACATTTTTGTATATTTCACAACGAAAAACTTAGTATATCATATTAAAATAAGCCAAGGTAGGTATTATTAAAAATGAGCGAAATCCGACAATTAGAAGTAGAGGTTTACTTGAAACCAGAAATTAAAAACTGCCTAAACGACTGGACCGATTTTGATGAAATTTTTATGTGTTTGAGTGAATGCCTCGATGATTTATATTTACAATCGGACTCTCTAAAACCATTGGGTGTAGTTCACCTGAAGTGAAAATTTAAAAATTGTTCTAGAGGTCACATTTTTTCGATGTTCCACAAAACTACTAGAACTTAAGACTTAAAGAAGCTTCTCTATTTATAACTTTGAAGGTTATTAGTTTAATTTAACTTAAAATCTTTGGGGACTTGAATATTAATCGATTTATTTTTCTTGTCCTTTTATTTGTTATATCAATAACGTAACTTAGCATATCCTATTAGAATAAACAGAGGTAGGTATTATCCATAAATGAGCTAAATCCGTCAATTAGAAGTGGAAGTTTACTTGACACCGAAATTAAAAAAATAACTAGCAACAGCCATCTTTAGTTCCTCTCAGCAAATACTATACAATTTAATTAACCTTTAATATTTCATTTATTTAGGCGTAGCAACGCACGTCGGGTATTAGCTTGTTATATGTATAATTTAAAGACGTTGCGGTTCTAACTCCATCAGGTAAAATTAATAAATAAACATATGTCCATGTGGCTATGAACTCCCGGGTCCGATAGAGCCAGTGAGTTCACTTAGCTACAAATCACATGACACATATCTGTAGAACAATAAACTTAGTGTAGTTGAATACAGATGGAATTATGTATTACATTAGTTTTGCTTCCAAATTACCAGGGCTAGGATTCTTATGTAATAAAATATAAGAGTGCAAGCACGTAGTATACATTATTCAACTGTTTGTGTATGAAACCAAGATAAAAGACAGTCAGAAGTCTTACTTCTCATTATACTATTCAACTGTTTGTATGTGAAACCAAAACAAAACACAGTCAAAAGTCTAACTACTCATTATATTATTCAATCTGTTTGTGTGTGAAACTAAAACAAAAGACGTCATAAGTCTAAATTCTCATTATATTATTTAACTGTTTGTGTGTGAAACCAAAACAAATGATAGTCTTATGTCAAACTTCTCACTATATTATGTTGCAATCTTAACTTTTAGTATATAAAAATCCTAGCTCTACTAATTACGTAATAGGATCAACAATGTTCAGTAATTTATTACGTCACTTGGTGTGACACTGGCTTTGGCATGCGACCAGAATGTATTGCTAATGCCATTAGGCGTAACCAATATCCAAAGTGAAAGCCTCTATATATTTCCGTAGCAGATTCATTGCAAATAATTTTAATTCATCAGAAAAAAATGCGAGTCAAGCAGGAACTTTGTGAAATAAGCGAATTTCTGAGCAAGTCCAGTTTATGGTCCCAATTTTCTGGTTTAAGGATCATATTATTTAATTAAATCGTATCTACCAAATTTCATTGCGACAAAAGCAAAAAAATGCACATGGCATAGGGATTTTTACGTCTAGAAAATACAGGGTGATTACAAATGATTGGAGCGATTTCATGATTTTATGGTAGCTGTAGTATTCGACATATTTTCACGAACTTTTACAGATACATAGAGCAACTTCCCAGGTTTTTTTTGAGATGTTACAGGTGCTCCATATGCTCCCCCTTGGTGATTCTGCAGATATCAAGTCTGTAATCAAGTTCGTCCCATACTCGACGTAACATGTCCCTATTAATTTGTTCAAAGGCATTGATTATGCGAGCTCGCAGTTCTGGTAAGTCTACTGGTAAAGGAGGCACAAACACTGAATCTTTCACATACCCCCAAACAAAAAAATCGCACGGCGTCAAATCGGGGGAGCGTGGAGGCCATGACAACAATTTCTGATCATTCTCTCCACTGCGACCGATCCATCGGTTTGGCAATCTCATGTTTAAAAATTCACGAACATCGTGATGGAAGTGTGGTGGAGCACCATCCTGCTGGTAGATGAAGGTCTCACTGTAGGTCGTCAGCTGCGGCATGAGCCAATTTTCCAGCATGTCCAGGTACACGTGTCCTGTAACGTTCTGCTCGCAGAAGAAAAAAGGGCCATAAACTTTGAACTGAGAAACCGCACAGAACACACTAACTTTTGGGGAGTCGCGAATGTGCTGCACAATAACGCGGGGATTTTCTGTGCCCCAGATTCGCACATTGTGTTTGTTCACTTTGCCATTCACAAAGAATGTTGCTTCGTCACTGAAGACAAGTTTCTCACAAAACCATCCTCATCCATAAACTGCTGCATTTGTGTACAAAATTCAAACCGACTCACTTTGTCAATGGGCGTAAGGGCTTGTAGAAATTGCAAGTGGTAAGGTTTATGCTTCAATCTTTTCCGCAAGATCTTCCAAACGGTCGGTTGTGGAATGTTCAGCTCTCTGCTCGCTTTTTCGTGTTGATTTCTGTGGGCTACGTGTGAAACTCATCCGCACACTCTCAACCTTTTCTTCACTCACTGAAGACGACCCGTTGATTTCCTTTTACAGAGGCATCCTGTAGCTTTAAATTGCGCATACCATCGCCGAATGGAGTTGGCACTCGGTGCATCTTTCTCGAACTTCGTTCTGAAGTGTCGTTGCACAGTTATCACAGATTGAGTTGAATGAAATTCAAGCACAGCATATGCTTTCTCCTCGCCTGTCGCCATCTTTGATAACTGCTGCGCTCTCTCGGTTTAAAGCTGAAACACGGCTGCGAGAGAAAACAAAAAAAAACCTTATGAGTTTTTATACATAACTTTAAAGTTCTGTGAAGATATGTCAAATAAGATCGCTACAATAAAATCATGAAATCGCTCCAATCATTTGTAATCACCGTGTAGTATTGTTCTTATGGAGCAATTCTTTCTAGTAAATGTGTCCTTTTATGTGGGATTAATTTATTAGTTAACTCATCTCAAATAAATAATTTACTTAAATAATTTCACCTACCAATTTGACAAGAAGTGGGTACCCGATTTATGAAAAACAAGCTTTATCTCCCTGAAATGGAAACTGATGACAAATGAGGGAAGTTTTGAAGAAGTGGCTGAATTCAAATATCTAGGAACAATAATTACAAATAGGAATGAGAAGCACAAAGAAATTAAACATAGCCTCAATTGTGGAAATTCATGCCATTATGCCATTACAGAGACTCTTGTCGTCCGAACTCCCTTAAAAAAAACGTTAAACTGAAAATACATAAAACTTATTCTACGAGTTATATTATATGGATGCGAAACATGGACTCTTACTTTAAGGGACGAAGGAAGATTACGAGTGGTTGAGAATAAAGTTCTTAGACAAATATTTGGGCCAAAAAGGGATGAACAGACAGCAGGTGTATGGAGAAAACTACTTAATACGGAATAATGAGCTACATGGTATGTGTAGGAAGCCAGATATAATAAGAACAATTAAGTCACATAGACTGAAATGGGCAGGGCATGTGGCACGAATTGGGAATGAGAGAGGTGCATGGAGGCTTCTTGTAGGAAAACCAGAAGGAAAATGTCCAATTGGTAGGCCAAGATTGAGGTGGGAGAATAACATTATCCATGATTTGAGAGATCTAGATTATACAGAGGGATGATTGGAAAACGTTAACTTAAGATAGGGATGTATGGAGAGCTTATGTCCGCGCCGCGGCCATGAACCTACGGATTCGATAGTGCCAGTGGATAGTTGTTTATAATTATCACCCACATATTTAATAAAGTTAAGGGGTGAACTCAATTACCGGAACAGCGATTAGCAGAGATGCCATTGAATCATCCTCTTTCAACGAAACTTGGATATAATTACATTGAAAACGTTTAAAATAATTTGTTTCTCTCCAATTTTCAAATGTTTTCCTTTCCGATGTTTTAGAAATCATTCTACAGAAACAGCCATTTTGAAACATCTGAAATTCGAACGTTGAAAAAAATTGTAATCACATGTTTCAATATTCTCCTCATGTAACTTATATATGCATGTGCTAGATAATATGTTATTATTGTTTTTATTTTCTCCATTTGCTACCTCTAGTTCCGAGGGTCGCGGGTTCAACCCACCGGGGTGATTTTTTAGGACGGAAAAATCCAAGGAGCAAGTCCTCCGGGAGGGACTTTAAGCCGTGGGTCCCGAGTCATGAAGATTTTCAGGCTAGTAAAAGATCCTTAAGCCTGAATAAACATGCCTCTAAGCAAAACATTTACCAACGTCAACGCCTAGTAATACCTTGGTTACCTGTTAGATGTCTCACTTGGTCGGTGTGTTGACCGCATGCCATCTATGAACAAATAAGGTAACTACAAATTAACTTGGTCTAGTAACTCCTTACAAAGGAGAAGTTATGGTTCAACAATGGACTACGCCATTATAGATAGATTGTGTTAGAGAGCGAAGTACATTTTCTTACACGCTCAAAGGTAAAATTGTTATTCGACTAAAGAAAATGCAGTCATATAAGTGTTTTGTTTACATTACAACTGGAACTTGGCTCGCAATTTACCTGTCATTTTTATGACAATATGTGTGTATCAAGAGACATCTGCAGCAGAGAAAGTGAAGTGTACACGTGCCAGAATCTGATACAACACAATTTCTATGTACGTGTCTGTCATGTATAAAAATATAGAAACCGAACAATCCGTTTAACGAGTTAAAAAAATTGATATTAATAACACGCATTTCACAACAGAATGAAAATCAGTCACATAGGAGCTGCGATCTTATTGGAATGATTTGGTACTGAACAATTTCTTTCCAACTCTTCCTGTCACGCCACAGCTAATCCATTTCTTTATCTTTTTCTTCACGTCTTGTTATATACCATTATCCCATCTGCCCTAGCCCTTTTATTTCAGGCACTTCAATTAAATTTAGTTACGGCTAGGTTGAAATTAATCTTCTTTATTTATCCTATAAATGTTTACTTGCTAAAACAAAGTTTTAAGCTAATTCCTCAGCAAGTATTTATGGTCGGAAATTGCAGACGCTAGAGGAATTTATTATATTTCCGCTTCATGCGAAAAACTAATTCCTAATAGTCCAAATTTGCTGCTTAAAAATTCCATTTTACCTTCTTTTCTTGATTTGATTGCTATATTCTGAATTTGGTTTGGAAATGATAAAAATTTCGGGCGCTAGAGCGTTAACAGATATATTCTACATCATTATCGTCATCATCATCCGGTATCATGCCAGTTGCCTCCGTCTTCCGGAAACCAAACGCCATTCCTCTCTGTCCATTCATTGATCTTCCTCCAATCCTCCGTAAATCATAGCCGCTTGCACGTCCTCTATCCAGGTTTTCTTTGGTCTTCCTTTCCATTGGGATTCATTCCATAATAAGTTTTGCTCTGGCGTTCTTTGGACGTGGCCATATCACTGTAATATTTTCTTTTCTATAATGCCTATGATTACTGGCTCCTCTTGTACACCCATAATTTCCCTTATTTCTTTATTTCGTATTCTATCCATTCTATATTTTCCAGCTGATCATCTTAAAACACCCATTTCTGTACTTAAAATTCTTTTCATTTCCCTGGTAGGAATTTGCCATACTTCAGCACCATATGTTGAAATGCTCTGAATTATGGTTTGATATATTTGTAATTTGCTATTTTTAGTAATATATTTGCTCCGCTAGAGTTTAAAGCATTTATTGCTTGTTTTGTTTGTGCGATTCTATTTTTAATTCCACTTGTGTTATCGCCTGAATGGTCTAATTTTGTACGTAAATAAGTGCATTCAATACTAGGTTTTAATTCTTCTCCATTGTTGAAATTTCTATTTTCCCTTTTTTCTCCTATATACAAATATTGAGTTTTCTCTATATTTGTATAGAGCCCCCATTTTCAAACTCTTCTTTTAGTTTTCTTGCCATATATTCTATGTCATATAGTCTACATACCTATTTAAAGTGTCTAGCCCTAGCCATTTTCGATAGCTAATAAATAGAAGACTACATAACAGTGCGCTACATGATTTTGACAGAAAACCATATGTAATAGGAACAGTTAAATCTCGTAGAATACGGTGATCGGACATGTACACGAATTGGGAACGAAACAGAAGCTTGTAGGAAAACCAGAGGAAAATCACCCAAGAATGAGGTGGAAGAATAATATTAACCATGCTTTGTAGGAGGAAGGTTGTATAGAGGATGATTGGAAAACATTAGCTCAGGATAAGGATATATGAATCTACAGGTATCATATTATCAGTGAATTAGTTAGTTAATATGATCATAGATTCATAATTTTTAAAAAATATTTTCATAAGAATAACCTCAAAATCAATAATCCTATGGAATACGTAACAATCGCCATCCCTAAGTATAACCTTTATAGTCTGGGTTCAAACTATATATTGTAGACTAACTCACTGGCACAAAGATTCGATAAACTCTCCATACATCTATATCATACTCTACATAATTCACTTTCCTCAAGTCATGGTTAATGTTGTTCTCCCACCTCATTCTTAGCCTACCTAATCGTCATTTACTTTCCCTCTGCTTTCCTAGAAGAGCTTCCATGTCCCACTCATGTCACATGTCATATCCATCGAAGTCTACGAGACTTAAACTTAAAATCTGGCTTCCTATAAAGATCATGTAGATCACTGTTATATACAAGCTCCATTCATCTGTCTGTTCATCTCTCTTTTATCCAAACATTTCCCTGAGTACTTTATATATAGGGAATTAAACATAACAAAATTAACTTTGTCTTGTAACTCCTAACAAAGGAGAGGTTAAGACCCAACATTGGGCTGTTAACGCCATTATATATACACAGACTTGATTCTCAAATACTCGTAAGCTTTTCTCGTCTCTTAAAGTAAGAAACCACGTTTCGCATCCACGTAGAATAATTAGAAAAATAACAGTTTTATATATTTTTAGTTTGACTTTTTTTTTTAGAAAAGTTGAGATCACAAGAATCCCTGTAATGCTTAATAGCATGTGCTTCCAGAGTCGAGTTTATGATTGAGTAATTTGTTTTCTGCATTGTATTCCCGTTTGTAATTATTGTTCCTAAGTTTGAAGTTAGCCTCTTCAAAATTTCCCTCATTTGTCATTAACTGTCCATTTACAATATATAATGTAATGTATTTTGATCCTCCTATACTAATGATGGCCTAATTAAATATTATTCTGTTTTAGGGAAGTAAGTTGAATTTACCAGAGAGGCCTTGGAATCCATTGACAACGGCATGTAATTGTTCAACTTACTTCCCTAGGGAAGAAAAGTAATTGACTTAGTAATGCAAAAATGTTACCTACTTCAAATGTTATTGAGTAGTAGGCCCTACAATACAATTTTATTGTATCACACTTATATATAATTTTGATAATTCAAATTTATAGTTATTGAACAGTTATAACAATTATTAACATTAGACACAACATTTGGTTGATTTTCATTAGTATTTTTATTTTTTATTTCAGTATGTTTCTCTACTTTATGTACCATACATTTTTAATTTACACCAGTCCTTAAATATTCTGTATACTTTTTCATATCTATTTTTTGACTATTTTGAACATCAACATTCTCCGCTTCCTCTACATTACAATTAATCATGACTGTAATTAATATGCAATCTGAAACTGTTATTTAAAATGTCTACCACTAATTCAGACAATAAACTATTTGCTGTTGTTTTATGAACATTCTCTTGCTATCAAACAATTGAACTCTTGAAACCAAGATATAAATCCACACGAAATATAAAAATTATTCATGATTATTGGTATAGGAGTGAACAAAATTATATACGCAATTCGGGAAATAAGTACAGTACAATACTAGTCTCGAACTTATTTACTAGTCCTCGTCAGAGCTCGGGCTCAAACACGTCCTCGACTAGTAATGTACTACTTGCTTTCCTTGTTGCGTACATAACTATTTTTGCACGATAGTGCGTTCTGTCGTAGTTACAGGATTGATCGACCATAATTGAAAGTTCAATTTCCTAAATTTCGGGGTTGCCAACCTATAAATAACCAAAAAACTATACTGTAATATTAAAAATTACCTACCTAGGGGAGGGAAGTAAAACTACTGCCCTTTATGTATATACGTAAATTGTACATACAATAATACATTATATCCAAAAAGGTAGTGTTAATATACATTATATGAAACAAATCACTGTATTTTAAATGAACTGAACTTTATTTGAAACAATAAAAAACAATACATTCGTACTTGCCGCGATTTTATACCTGATTGGTGTCACGGCGTGCTGTAGTCTCAACTAAATTATTTTCGACATTTGCCGTATGAACATTGGCCAAACAGCTAACGTCAGTAAGTTGTTTATAATGAACGCAAATATTTCTAACAAAGATGTTATTATTTTACTATTATTTATTATTTTGAAAACACTATCGCGCAAAAAATAAAGTACAAGACACGTTTGTGAAGTGTTTCACTCGCTATCGCCCGGTTTTTAATAATTTCCTCGCTTCTGTAAGAACCACGTCCCAACTTCGCATTGTAATATACTATTACGTGTGAACATATATTTAGTTTTACTGAAATTTTCTTTCAGTCTCAGTTTCTTAGAGTTTTGAGAATGTGTATCTCCTCACTATCGTCTAATCAGCTGATTAACACTATTGAGATATATTGTTCTTGTTAAAATATGCAGACACTTTCTTTTTACACAAGTCTAGGAGTCTCTCTGAGCAGGAAGCGAAGTTGATTTTAACTTTTATGCAACATGGGCGCTACAGTGCAGGGCGTTGAATCTCTGAGGTCAGGATTTGCCACGACCTCTCAGATATCAACGAAGGTGAACAAGTTTCTACTTAATTACGAAACCAAATGTGGTGTCTATATTCTCTGGAATGTAACAGTAAAGCGTCTGTTTTTATACGATTTAATGAAATGCAAGGACTGTGGCTACCAAGGTTTGTACTTATGAAAGGAATGCGAAAAAAAATTACAAATCTTCACCGAAAATAACCATGACAAAATATATATCTTGATACTGCATTTGTAATTCTTCTGTACGTGCGTTTGTCACTCAACTCCTAAACGACTGGAACGATTTTGATGATTTTTTTTGTGTGTTTGAGTGGGTTCCTGGGTGGTTTAGATTCACAATTGGCCCCTCTAAAATCATTAGGTGTAGGAGTTCTTCTGAAGTGAAAATTTGGGAAAATTTAAAAATCTCTCTAGCGGTCACATTTTTTTATGTTTCTCAACGAAACTCTGTATATCCTATTAAAATAAACAGAGGTAGGTATTATAAAAAAATGAGCGAAATCCGACAATTAGAAATGGAAGTTTACTTGAAACCCGAAATTAAAAACTGTCTAAAAGACTGGGCCGATTTTGATAACATTTTTTATGTGTGTTTGAGTGGGCCCCTGGATGGTTTAGATTCACAATTGGACACGGAGGTGACGCTGCGATCAGGACTACTTTTTTTTATTTTTAAGATTTTTTTTGCATATGAGCAACATATAATCCCAAAATTTCACCCCCCCATCACCCCCAATATTCTTAAAATGAAAAACAAATAATAATTGACCGTTAAAACTTTCTGAGAAGTTCATCAATAATTGACCTTCTGAGAATAATTCGGGTTGATGTGAACACCCTGATGATGCCCTGTTTAAGGACGAAGCACGTGTCGGAATCAATTTGTGTATGTTTCTTGTCTTGTTTTATTAACTAACTAACTCACTGACTCTGTCGAACCCGTAGTTTTATTTTTCTTCTCCACTTGTCTCTATCCATTCATTCCATGGAATAAATAACTGAACTATGGAACCCGTAGGTTCATGGCCACGCGGACATAAGCTCTCCATACATCCCTATTCTGAGATAATGTTTTTTAATCATCCCCTGTATAACCTACTTCCCTCAAATCATGGCTAATATTATTCTTCCACCTCATTTTTGGTCTACCAACTGGGCGTTTTCCCTCTGGTTTTCCTACCAGAAGTTTCCATGCACCTCTTTCATCCCCCATACGTGCCACATGTCCTGCCCATCGCAGCCTACGAGACTTAATTGTTCTTATTATATCTGACTTCTTAAACATATGTTGTCTTGTTTTATTACATCTATTATTTACTGGTATCTGTGGTTAAATTGGATAAATTTGCATCCCAGATTGATTCCTAACACTTTTAATATAGATCACTATTCGCTTGAATGCCAACTTTTAAAAATAAATAAAACAGATCTGGAAGAGAGTATGGATAGTTTTACTTCCACCATGCAGTGATACTCTGGATATATCACTAATCCACTGAAAACTCAATTTTCGAATGGTTGTTGGTTAGATCTCTTTTCGGGGCAACTATTCAAATGTAGAATATTAGCTGATGATAGGGATGTATGGAGAGCTTAGATCCACACGGCCATGAAGGATAATATCAGCGAGTTAGTAACATTTTTCAATGCCTAAAGTGATATCGTATTTATGGTGTGAATTTGTATTGTGTGTTAGAAATTTGTTAGCTTGTTAAGGTTGGATTAATACGAGTTATAACAGCACAGCAGGTCGATGTCTTTTTAACAATGTGCACTTTACATAACAGTTATGCAACCAGGTATTCATTATTTGGCTAAACTTTACAACTCGTGACGTGACTTTTTAAATTCCTTCATAAACTCCTGTCAAATTTTATTCTTAGGGTTTCATTTTTCAAATTATTTCCCACCATTTACAATGATTTTTACATTTTTTCTAACGATTATTTCAATATATTTTTATGATGTTATAACAATATACGTAGTATTAAGACGTGACAGCCATATTGATTTTAACGAATATTCTATGCAACAACATAGCCTACAGCATATACTAATTAACTGTACACATATACTTCAGAATTTCAGAACTTACTATTTAATTTTGGGCGTTGTATTATTTCAAAGGTTAGAGTGCTTAAATTGCATTAAGTTGTACTTTTAGGTTTGTCTTTCACAGGTTAGAGTACTTAAATTGCGTTAGGTTAGTTTTTTGGTTCGTTAAATTTCGTGTATATGTTGGCTGCATCCCGTGATTCCATAGTGTAAACCGCTTCGCATTTGTTGGCGCATACGCATGGTGTATGGTTGGAACTTAAAAATATTTTCGCGTCATATGTTGTAATTTATGTTTAATGTTTAATGTTTAATTAACTGACTGTCCGGGGATTTTTTTTATCCTAATATTCTCCTTACCACCAATCAGCGTAGTGATATGGAATCATCACTAACTTCTGTCATTTCTTTAATTTGTCACCCCTTCTAACTTCCCTTGTGTTGCTATAGGAGCCAAACTCGGGCTTACATGTCATAGGGACTGTCAACAATCAGAATACAGAAACATAGATGGACCATTAATCCCTGTCATTTCGAACATGTTATTTTTACCCATTCTTACTTAGGTGGCAGAAGTCAAAATTGAGCATATATATATATATATATATATATATATATATATCCAGCCATAGTAATTCTGCCCGAGGGCAGATCTTTCACTGCAATCATAGCAATTTCATGCTATGCTTTGCAGCTTTACTAGGGAATTGTAGGTGTGGTAGCTTCCCGTTGCTTTCCACACCGGTGAAGGATGGTGATGGTGATGATGATGATAATAATGATAAGGATCATGATGATGATGGCCATATGATTTCGGGGACCGTTTGGGCCTTAAGGTTTTCCTGACATTTGTCTTACAGGTGAGGAAATATATATATATATATATATATATATATATATATATATATATATATTAGAAAGTATATTAGTAACTCTAAAGACTATGAAATCAATACGAATATTGGTCATTTTGGCATTTAATTTTTTTTTTCATCCACTCAGTCCTTTGCCCACTTTGGTCTACTAGTTGTTAAACGTAGTCTTAAATGTCACAGGGACTATCATCGATAACTTTTTTCGGCCCACAAGTTATAACTAAATAACTCACTGGCTCTATCGAACCTGCAGGTTCATGACCGTGCGCACATAAGCTCTCCACACACCCCTATCCTGAGCTAATGTTTTCCAACTATCCCCTGTATAATGTACTTCCCTCAAATCATAGTTCTTGTCATTTTCCAAGCTCATTCTTGCTCTACCAACTTGTCGTTTTCCCTCTGGTTTTCCTACAAGAAGCTTCCATGCACCTCTTTCATTCCCAATTCGTGCCACATGTCCTGTCCATTACACTCTACGAGACTTAACTGTTCTTATTATATCTGGTTTCCTATAAAGGCCATGTAGCTCACTATTATGAAGTCTTTTCCATTCACCTGTCTGTTCATCTCTCTTTGGTCCAAACATTTTCCTAAGAACTTTATTCTCAAATACTCGTAATCTCCTTTCTTCCCTTAAAGTAAGAGTTCTTGTTTCACACCCATATAATATAACGGGTAGAATAATAGTTTTATATATTTTGAGTTTAACGTTTTTTGAAAGGAGTTGGGACGACAAGAGTCCCTGCAATGCATAATAGCACGTATTTCCAGAATTGAGCCTATGTTTAATTTCTTTGTGCGTCTCATTCCTATTTGTAATTATAGTTCCCAGGTATTTGAATTCAGCCATTTCTTCAAAATTCCCCTCATTTGTCACTAGCTGCCCATTTCTATTATATAATACATTCTATGTGTGACCATGTATTTAGTTTTATTGGTGTTTACTTTCAGTCCCAATTTCTTAGTGTTACTCAATAGAGTCCCGGAAGCTTATAGATCCGACAACAATATCGTTTCTTAAAAGTGTGATGAGAGTGTAGCATAACCAGCCCGACGACATTACATAATGGTTAAGCAAGAACGTACAGGTATTCATTATTTTAATTCTAGCGAAGAGATATCTCATCTATTTGTCCGGAAGAATTGAATGTATGTTTGATATTTACCATCTAAATGTCTGAACCTCCTTTCTACTTCGATTGGCAAACTTCATCCGATCATCAGAATTACCTAGTTTAAACCCATTATTAGTATTATTATTATTATTATTATTATTATTATTATTATTATTATTATTATTATTATTATTATTAAAACTTTAATTAGGATATACGTAATGAAAACACATAACTATTGGGTCTTTCATATATTACGCAACTTTAAAAATGTAATAATTAACTCCAAATTGCATCGAAATAAAAAAAATCACCTACATACACTCTCATTTAAGTGCGGAAAATGATATCAGGCATATGTCCACCTACACTCTCTCGGCAGGCAGTTACTCGGTCTATGAAGTTCATGATGACTCTATGACAAACATCATTGATGTCATTGACTATTTAACTCATGCCCCAAATGGGAGTCAATGACCAATCACGTTTCAATGATTTCTGTTTTACAACCAATCAGAGTCGTGTTTCACGAAATATTTATCAGTGTTATAATTACCATATATTAAACAAAGCTCCTCCTTTTTAATATTCTGAACAGGTCTGACCGTTATTTTGCAGTGACTGAGCCTATAAGAAATACGGCTACCAGATTGTATATATAGTGCATACATGTCAACATTTGTAGCAATTTATTATACCACCAAAAAAAGAAACCACTGTTTGACTTTCTTAAATGTATTTTTTCCCAGGTAATAATCCAGAAAAATATAATTGTAATATTTACATCATACGACATCAGAAATGAATTAATATACAGATTGATGTTTCATTTTTTCTCCACTAGAGAGCATTCTTACAATATTGCGTTCCTTTGGCAATAAATAGTATGATCTGGTTGCAGTGATAAACAAAAGAAGCAGTAGAAGCGTACCTATCGTTTCTCATTTGTTTTCAAACATCGCCGTTTGCATTAAATATATAAATATTTTGAAATAACTACAGTTAAATAATGATTTGTGAGTAAACAGCTTAATTTTATTCGTTAAATAGTCCTAACAAATGCCACTCTTGATTTCCAAATTCTCTAGATAAATTCACTCCTCACTTCGTGAGTCGTGAATTTATCGATAATTTGGAAATCACTCGTGGCATTACTTATGATAAAGTAAAGTAAAGTGATCCCATCACAGGCCTTACGAGACCCTTGGGGTAGTAGGAGGTTATAAGGCTCCCATTTTTTTGTAGACAATCGGCACTTGATGCCAGCCGGGATGTCAGCCCTGCGTGACGGCCGCCTTTACCCCCAGAACAAGCATATGGTACTCATTTCAGTTAGAGGCTGAGTCGACCCCAGGGCCATGGTGCTACCAGAAGGTTTGGGTCATTTTAAAAATCTTGACCCCACCGGGACTTGAACCCTCAACCTTCCGGTTTGTAGCCACTGCCTTAACCACTACGCTACGGCGTGCCCCCTGCATTCTGTTATGACCATATGCAACCATCTACGGATTAAGTTCCTTCTCACTGTTTTCGACGATTCGGGTTCAAATCTGGCCAGAGCCAATGAGTATTATTATTATTATTATTATTATTATTATTATTATTATTATTATTATTATTATTATTATTATTATTATTATTATTATTATTATTATTATTATTATCGTTATTATTATTATTGTTATTATTAAAAGGTAGAAAAAAACTAAGGAAGAAGTCCTCCAGGAAGAATTATGGTTTTGCTCCTTGCCTCTGAGCCCGTGGATCGCGGGTTCAGATCAGGCCAAGGTCGATGGAATATATTAGGAGTAAGTCCTCTGGGAGGGACTTTAAGCCGTGGGTCCCGAGTCTGAAAATTTTCAGGCTCGTGAATGATCCTTAAGCCTGAATAAAAAGGCCTCTAAGCAAAATTTACCGATCTCAACATCCTAGTAATACCTTAGTTTCCTGCTAGATGTCTTATTGAGTCGGTGTGTTGACCGCATGCCATTCATGACATATATAAGGAAATAAGGTAATTAAATTAACTTGGTCTAGTAACTCCTAACAAAGAAGAGATGAGTCTATGACTCAACATTGCACTACGCCATTATAGATATATATATAAAATAATTTTATTCTAAATTATATTTGCACATCATCATCATAATCTTCTTTCACGGATTAGGTATTTGCCTGTTCCGATCTCACATCTGTTCAGCCCAGCGTTTTCTTGGTCTTCCTACCGATCTTCGTCCTCCAGGATTATATATCAATGCCATCTTTGGTATCCTATCCTCTGTCATCCTTTGCAGATGCTCTATACAATTGTTCTTGTGTTCTTCTATTTGTTGAAGAAGTGGTTGTACTTTTAGTTTCTCTCTAATATTCTCATTTCTAGCTCTTTTCTTGTACAACCTTACACAGCTCGTAGGAAGTTCATTTCCGCTGCCTGAATTTGTTTCTTTTTCCTTCAGGACCCAGGCCTCACTTCCATACATCGTCACTGGTAATGCTATTGTTAAGTAAAATCTTAGCTGCGTATCCTTTGTAATTTTTCATATTTATTTAGTTATTCAGCCTGGTGGAATTAAGATCATGTGGCCTTCTCTTTCACTCACAAGGACAAGCATCTGAGCAAAATTTTACTGGTCCTTCCCAGCCAAGCAATGACTTAATTGCCTACTATGTGAATTTTTGAGGCGATGAGCTAATAACTTGTCACTCGCTGACTTCTGAAGGGAAATAAGTTAGTAAATTAGTTTAGTTAAGTAACTCCCGCAAGGGAGCACTCTTGCCTGAAGTGGGGATGCAGACGGATATGTACAAGTGTTAAGCAATCATTATTGTAGAAATGATTCACTGACATTAACATAATGGCATATCCAGTTAATGAAAATATTCTAATTTCATCATCACTCTTGCTCTGACACAGTTATCGATGAAGCAAGACCATGTTCGTGGACTCACTGTTTTGTTAAATACACTCTTTAACATTTGTAACATATACAACACAATTTAATTAACCCTTAAATTGGTACTGTATCCTATAAGATATATTCTTCTTCTTCTTGCAAGGATTAAACCTCTTTTGTTCATTCCGGCTCCAAGTATTACAGCTACCGTGTCCATCTCTTTCGTGGGCGTCCCCGATCTCTTCTTCCTCCTCTTGGTTGATAGTTCAGACTTTTCCTAGGCAATCTGTTGGTATCCATTCTGCAGACATGTTCATACCATGTTCTCATATACTCTTCTATTTTATCTGTCAAACTGAATATTTGTAGTTCTTTACGGATATCTTCACTTCGTTTTTTTTATCCATTATAGTATATCCTGCCACAAATCATAAATATTTAATTTCTGCTGCTTCTATTATTTTAATTGTCTATTTATTCAGAGTCCATATTTCTGAGCAATACAATATTGCAGGTACAGCCAATACTTTATAAAAATTTAAATGTGTTTATTTTCTTACTTTCTTTCCCAATGTTCTTTTAAGGGTACCACATAAATATTGAAATATTTGTAATTTATTTTTTTATGTCGTTTCCTCTATTATAACCTAACTAACTAACTAACTAACTAACTAACTAACTAACTAACTAACTAACTAACTAACTAACTAACTGGCACTATCGAACCCGTAGGTTCATGGCCGCTCGGACATAAACTCTCCATATATGCCTATCCAGAGCTAATGTTTTCCAATCATTCCTTGTATAATCTACTCCTAAAGATACACCTAGATAATTGAAATCTTTTACTTGTTCTAGCGTTTTGTCATCTATAAGATATATTAGTTTAATTAATTTTATTTATATATCTTAAACCTATAATATAATATTAGTTTATTTAATACTAGCTCATACCCGGCGTGCGCTGCTACGCTTAAATAAATAAAACATTACCGCTTAATTAAATCTTATGGTATAAATTGCGACGACGAACCAAACATTGCCTTTGCTAGAGTCAATTTTAATTTCGAATGTCAGGTAAACCTCCGTTTTTAATGGTCGGATTTCGCTGATTTGTGTACAATAACTACCTAGGTTTATTTTAATCGAATATATTCAGTTTCGTTGTGAAACATCGAAAATTGCGACAGCTAGACTATATTAATTTTTTTTTTTTCGTTTCGGGTGAAGCTTTTATACCTAATAGCTTTAGAACATAATAATAGTGGCTGAACAGTCACCGTACCTGAAAACCTGTTTGTAAAATTTTTTAAAGCAATCGGTGAAGAACTTTAAGATATTTCAGATTTTAAACAAACGAACATTTACATTTTTATTTATGTAGATTTTAGAAAAGTAATGAAAAATCGGTAAATATTTTTTAAATATTAATACAGCAATATGCAAATAGATAATACCTTATGGTTTAGCATGATTTATTTTCATTGCAGTCCGAACTTTTAAATAAGCTGGCATCAGAAACTGAATTGCTCTAATTTAACATACATATATTCTGCAAGTCCACCGCTGTGGTCTCGAGGTAGCATGCTGCCTTGTCACGCAGCGGGCCCGGGTTCGATTCCCGGTCGGGACAGGCTCCTGGGTGAGGTTTTTTCGGAGTTTTTCCTCGCCTGTAAGACAGATGTCAGGAAGCTTAGGGTCCAACGGTCCCCGAAAATCATCCGACCATCATTATCACCCTTATCATTATCATCATCATCCTTCACCGGTGTGGAAAGCAACGGGAAGCTACTACACCTACAATTCCCCAGTAAAGCTGCAAAGCATAGCATGAAAATGCTATGATTGCAGTGAAAGACCTGCCCTCGGGCAGAATTACTATGGATGGATATTCTGCAAACCAGCAAAATGGGACCATACATTGGACTTGCTGAGGAATTCGCTTGGTTGACGCAGTTTCTGCGTGACGGACTTTTTAATATTAAAGCTGATCTTCTCTTAAAGTTCATTTCTATAGATTAATATTTAACTCATGCGCCAAATGGGAGTTAATGATCAATCACGTTTTAATGAATTTTGTTTTACAACCAACGGCAGCCGTGTTTCACCTAGCCATTTATCGAATTATGTTTACTAAAATAAAGAAAGCTCCTCCTTTTTATATTCTGAACAGGGCAGAGTATTATTTTGCAGTGACAGACTCTCCAACATATACATTGAATACAATAAATAGTGAACAGTTGTTTAAAAAAAACATTAATAACCTATAATGTTGGTTATAATATAGGGCCCACAGTTTGATGTGTTTCATTTTTTCTCCACTAGGGTGGATTTTTACAATATTGCGATCTTAGTGGATTATCGCTGATTTTATCCTATTTGGCAATAAATATTATGATCAAGTTGCAGTAAATAAACATAATCACACATTTCTGATTTGTTTTCAAACATCGCCGTTTACATTAAATATATACATATTTTAAAATTCCGGTAACTTTATTTAAATAGTTATTTTTGAGTAAACAGCTTAATTTTATTCGTTAAATAGTCCTAACAAATGCCACTCTTGATTTCCAAATCCTGTAGATAAATTGGAAGTCACTCCTGACATTACTTATGATAATAATTCAGAATTTGTTTGAAACTGCCAAGTTTTGTCCTACACGTTTTTATCCTTTTCATAACACAGGTGACCAACTTATGCATTTGTGTGTAAAAACCTTATTAGCAGGGCGGGCTACTTATTGTTAAGATCAACAAAAACTTGGCAGTGTAACACCACTTTCTATAAGAATATAGGCCTACTGTATGTTTTATTGGTGTAGTTTAACACTTAACAAACTTTCAACACACTTATGTTGTAATGGACACATTGTGTTGTACATGCGACATCATTCTACAATCTAATAATAAAAAAAAAAAAAATAATAATAATAATCATCACTCCAGGGATTAGGC